>CM040481.1:5988250-6011376 GCA_022758105.1 Pangasianodon gigas
ACCACTATTATTATTCTTACTACTATTACTACCACTATTATTACTATTGCTACTATTACTACCACTATTATTATTATTACTACTACTATTACGACCACTATTATTATTATTACTACTACTATTACTACCACTATTATGACTACTAGTACTATCACTACCACTATTATTACTATTACTACTACTATTACCACCATTACTACTATCACTACCACTATTATTACTATTACTACTACTATCACTACCACGATTATTACTATTACTACTACTATCACTACCACGATTATTACTATTATTACTACTACTACTACTACATCTATTTCTTTATCTATATTTCCTTTATTAATTTGTTTCTTATTTTCCTTTCTTTTTCTTCTTCACTTTCGTCATTTCTGTCTTTTGTTATTTTTTATTTCTTTATTATGCATTCTGTTACATTTATTTCTCTTACTTATTCTTTATTTTTGTATTTTTCTTTTCTTTGTTTTTCTTTCTTTCTTGCTTTCTTGTTCTTTAATCCTTGATAAAATTCCAGTATAAGTGATAAATATTCCAGATGTTTTGTTCTAATTAACTTTTATCATTTTTTGTTCCATGTTCTCATGCTGCTCTTTTATTCCATTTTCTTTTCCAGATTTGATTTTATGTAGACTGGCGACTTTTAGTTTCTCTCTGTCCCATTTTTCCTGTGTTTGGATCACTCTGTCTGTTAGTGTGTGTGTGTGTGTGAGTGTGAGTGTATGCTGTAAGGTCAATGTCCAGTTAAGCGCTGCAGGACGAGACACAGACTGATCGTTAGGAAAAGGCCGCCACTCGTCTCTATGGATTTGCTGTCATACGTGACGAGCCCACTGCCAAATTGGAGAGGAGGGCCATTTACAGAAAACACACACACACACGCTCACAATGCTAATTGAATTTGGGTCTTACACACACTGACGGAATCACATTAGGAGAGATCGCAGGGCGACATTAACCTTTCAGCTTTATTGCTTTTTTACACAAAATTGTATGTTTTGTAGCGTTGTGTTGTGTTTTGTGTGTGTGTGTTTGTGTGTGTGTGTAGTGCCGTCTGCTTTTATCTCTCACAGTATTCATTCTCCTGTAACTATTGCTCACTTGCTGAATCTATAAATAGATGTATTGTATGTATTGTGTGTGTGTGTGTGTGTGTGTGTGGTAAGCAATACTACTTCAATATCTTAAAAGACATTTTTAATTCCATAGAATTAGAAATAGAGATGACATGATACCACTTTTTCATTCTTTCCAAATCCAACTCCAATTTTCTCAATTTGTTAAAGAATCAGACTGAATTCATTCTATTTTCACTCTGATATCCAATCCAACCAGTGTTTTTTATTTTAACCGTTGCTGGTATCGGACCGATACGGATCCTGGGTATCAGATCACACACAGCGTGTCATAGTAACCACCCCCGAACTTCCTTGGAGGTCTTGAAGGCAGCATTACCACTGACACGGAGTTGTTTAATTCTCCGGAGTTTTTCCTCGAAATATAGAAACTCTGGAATTGCACGCTGCAGTTACTTCACTCCTTTTCTTTCTTTCTTTTTTCTCTCTGTTGTTATGCGTTTTCCACGTCCATCCTAGATTCTCATCATATCTCATAAATCTTATATCTCAAGACCGAGTGGTAGAACGTGTGTAGGATTTATATGGAGTTATCATCGTAACCAGCAGTTCTGTTTGTTTACTTTCTTTTTTCTTGCTTTCTAATCCTTTATCATAAATTTTATTTATTTATATGTTTGTAATGTTTTTCTCAACAAATACACAGAAAAAAATTTACTTAAAAAAGCTTCTGCAAAATTAATATCTATTTTCTAAAGCTGTATATGAACTACTTCTATCTCTCTATTTGTTTTATATTTCTATTTTGCAAGCTGTATATGATTTTTTAATGCATGTTTCCTTTTTATTTGTCTTATTTTTTTGAATATTTTTTGTCTCTTTCTCTTCTTTTTTCTTTTTTCTTTTTTTTTGCCTTTTTCCTGCTTTCTAATCCTTAATAAATGATCATAAATTAATATATTTTATAGTGTTTCACAACAAATACAAGAGAAGAGGAATTTAAAAGTTACTTTTAAAAAGTTTCTGCAAAATTTAAGATAATCTATTTTCAAAATTATGCAAGCTCTACCTTTGCCATCTCTATCTTTCTATATTTTCTCCTCTCTCTCTCTCTCTCTCTCTCTCTCACTTCTTTGTGTCTCCTTTGTAAAGGATAACAGACTTGTTTTTATCAGCCATTCTCTGAGCTATTCTGTTATTCCACTGTGTTTCAGTCCAGAGTCTTTCTGATAACACATTCTGACAGAGAAACATGCACCCCGGTGCATTCTGGGTATTTTGCACATTATTTTGGCATAGCCTAAAGGCATTAGCAAATACGTGTCCAGTGTTATTAATCACCGTGACAACGGCTTGGAAATGACCCACAGTTCCATTTGTTTCCTGTGTGTGTAGGGTTACACACGCACACACACACACACACACACACACACAAATGCATACAAACGCACACAAATACACACACACACTGGTTAGGTAAATAACGTAGCAGCTAACTAGCGAAGCTCACTCACTGGTTGTAAGGTAATGTTATGTTAGCTAGCGGAATGTTACCATGACAACAAGAGATGGACAAATATAGATAGAAAAAGTAGAGAGGTAGAGGGGTAGAGACAGACAGAAAAAGAGTGGCAGACAGAAAGAGAGATGGTGTAGAACACAGAAGGTGTGATGCTATCTGTGATAATAATATTTGGTCTGTGTGTGTGTGTTTGCAGTCTCTCTGTGCTCAGTACACTTCAGAGAAGCGCGAAGAAGAGAAGATGTGCGACCACCTGATCCGAGCTGCCAAATACCGTGATCATGTGACCGCGACACAGCTCATCCAGAAGATCATCACCATCCTGACTGACAAACATGGAGCCTGGGGAAGCTCCGCCCACAGGTAACACACCTGAACACAAGTCACACACCTGAAGACAGGTAGCATATCTGTTTAGGTCTTTGGTAACCCTTCTGCAAAGAAGGAATACACTTGTCTATAAGTAACACACCTGGACACAGGTACACACCTGTCCATAAGTAACACCCCTGGATACAAGTACACACCTGTCCATAAGTAACACACCTGGACACAGGTACACACCTGTCCATAAGTAACACACCTGGACACAGGTACACACCTGTCCATAAGTAACACACCTGGACACAGGTACACACCTGTCCATAAGTAACACACCTGGACACAGGTACACACCTGTCCATAAGTAACACACCTGTCCATAAGTAACACACCTGGACACAGGTACACACCTGTCCATAAGTAACACACCTGCACACAGTTACACACCTGTCCATAAGTAACACACCTGGACACAGGTACACACCTGTCCATAAGTAACACACCTGCACACAGGTACACACCTGTCCATAAGTAACACACCTGGACACAGGTACACACCTGTCCATATGTAACACACCTGTCCATAAGGAACACACCTGGACACAGGTACACAACTGTCCATAAGTAACACACCTGGACACACACATATGCATAAGTAACACACTTGTGTATAGGTAACACACCTGGACACAGTTAAAATTCCAGAAATAGGTAACACCTGTATATAGGTAACACCTGTCTATAAGTAACACCTGTCTATAGGTAACACCTGTCTATAAATAACACCTGTCTATAGGTAACACCTTTTTAGAAGTGTGTTACGTGTGTTCAGGTATGTTAGAGAGTGGTGGTAACACACCTGTGCTTAGTAGCTTAGCTGCTCTGAGAAAGACACATGATGGTGTAATACACATGTAAATACCCGTATACATATACTGTGTGTGTTCTGCCCTTCACATCTTTCTCCTTCCATAGTGCAGCGTTTGTTTTTGTAGTCCAGTGACTATTCTGTCACACACACACACACACACACACACACACACACACACACACACACAAAGCCAATGAGACCTGCGAAGCATGTCTGCTTCTCTCTGATCAGAAGGTTTCTCTCTCTCTCTCTCTCACACACACACACACACACACACACACACTCTCTCTCTCTCTCTCTTCCTGCCTTTCATCTTTACCCAGCTTTGTGTAATTCTCTATAGTGTGTGTGTGTGCATGCACTCACCTCTGTGTAACAAGGTTACAAATGGCTGCAGTAACTGTGTGTGATAGGTGCATTGTGATGCAGACGTGTGTGTGTGTGTGTGTGGGCTGAAATAGGGTTACGGTACAGGGCAGATCTCTCTCGCTGTAGTTACCTACTTTTGCTCTATAAAATATAGTAAACAGAGCTAAATATTGTCTACATAACAACTAGCTCAGTACTGCTTACCTCAGCAGAACCTTTACTGTTCTTAGAAAGGCAGGAAACATCTCTCTCTCTCTCTCTCTGTTTTTCTCCTTATTGCTCTCTCTCTCTCTCTCTCACTCTGTCTCTGCTCTGTGTCTCTCTCTCACTCTTTCTTTCTCCATCTGTCTCTCTTATTCTGTCTCTCTTACTCAATTTCAATTTTTGTGTCTCTCTTTCTTCATCCTGTGAGTCTTTTTCTATTTCTGTTGCTCTCTCTCTCTTTCTTTCTCTGTCTCTTGCTTTCTGTCTCTCTCTCTTTATTCAGTCTGTGAAAGTTTTAATAAACTTGCAATTATAACATATTAAAGCACACACACACACACACACACACACACACACACACATGCACACACTTTAATTAAAATAGCCTGCCGAAATATTAATGTTGTTTTGGTCTCCTGAGGATGAAGTGCATTCGTCTCGCTGCGTAAAATGTGCTTTAATCCCAACACTCGTCTGTTTTATTCACACACACACACACACACACACACACACACGGGGGAAACAGTGCGCTGATGTGAGTCATTATTTTCAGCATAAAGAAACATTAAGAGCGAAATTGCAACGCTAAAGTCAACACGTGGTTAATAATGTGAAAAGATATTTGGCGAACACTGACAGAGCAGGTAATATAATAGTGATTAATAATTAATTTATAATAAATCAACTGTACATACAGTCTCATTAAAAATGCTTAGAATAATAACTTATAATAATAACTTATAATTATAAATCCCAGCACACACAATTATTATATTATTATTTTTTAAATAATTGGTAGATACAGTAGTATAACTATTATAATGAATTGTCATGTTAGAATTGATTATTAGTTACTAGATAGAATCTGAATTATCGTTTGATTCTGTAATTATTAGCTAGTAGCTTGACTTACTTAGACTGTGATACGCTAAGTGCTATTTAGCATATTAGCTAGCACGCTACGTAGGGCCTGTGTGCTCCGTTAAAAAAAACCAAAAGATTTTTGAAGATTGAATGGATTTTAATAATGCTGAGGTCTGAGTTCATTTACACTGAATAGTTTGAGTAGTGTGTGTGTGTGTGTGTGTGTGCGGTGATTTAAAGGTGTTTTGGGTGAAATATAATTCCTTAGGTCCACGCTGCTTAGTGGAAGTGAGAAGAAGTTTTATCGTGCAGCCAGACCTCTACACTCGGGCTGTATAAATCAGAATAAGCGCCTCTTTAAGCACTCTTTCTTCTCTCACACTCTCCCTTTCCTTTTTCCTCTCTGTCTCTCCGTTTTCACTCGTTTAACCCTCTGTAGATGTCAGTGCACTGTTACAATCACACTCGGGTCAGATTGAGCCCTGGTGTCAGTGGGCTGACTGTAAATGAGATGTTTCCAGGTTGAGACTTTTTGTTCTCATCAGTCCATTCTCTAAGGAACATTGTTTAAAAAAAAAAAGTTACGCTAAACTACAGAGTAGATGCGTGCTTCCTGAAGGAAATACAAAACAAGGCCAAGAAGGAAAAAGAATTTTTAAGATGTAAAAAGAAACTAAAAGAGTAAATTAAAGAAAGTAAATAAAAGAAAGTAATGAGGGTGTAATTGTAATGAGTGTGTAGTTTAAGCGAAGCTGCTGATTGGTCAGCTGCTGTAAAGGCTGTTATGACATCATCAGCTGGCAGTTAGAATTACAATTTTTTAAAAAAACATTCCTTCAGTGGACTTCAAAGAGAAAGTTTCACACTTACAAATCTGTCTGTCTGTCTGTCTGTCACTCTGTGTATCTGTCTGTCTGTCTGTCTGTCTCTGTAATAGACATATCTATCTATCTATCTATCTATCTATCTATCTGTCTATCTATGTGTCTGTCTATCTGTCTCCGTAAAAGACATATCTATCTGTCTGTCTGTGTATCTGTGTGTCTGTCTATCTGTCTCCGTAATAGACATATCTGTCTGTCTGTATGTCTATCTATCTGTCTCTGTAATAGACATATCTGTCTGTCTATGTGTCTATCTGTCTGTATCTGTAATAGACACATCCTTCTGTCTGTCTGTCTTTTTATATCTAGAAATTGTCTGTCTGTCTGTCTGTCTGTTTTTTCTTATCTAGAAATAGTCTGTCTCTCTCAGTCTGTCTGTCTCTGTACTAGACATACCTGTCTGTCTCTATATCTGTCTGCCTTTCTCTTCATATCTAGAAATTGTCTTTCTGTGTGTGTGTGTGTGTATTAGAAGAAGATGTTAAGAGCACAGTGTGATTCTCAGCTGTGCTAAAATGGTCCCGTCGTCACACTGTAACGTTTGCAGTTCTAGTTTCTAAACTCTCATTCTAGAGCCCTCTCTGTGGTTCTCTTGGAAACAGCAAACACACACACACACACACACACACACACGCGCACACCTCTTAAAGGAATAAAAACGGAGTAAACACAGAGGCGTTGTGTGCTTCAGCTCTCTGATGATGGACATTAATTAGTGATGGATGTGACGGAGGGAGAAAATGGCGGGAAAGTTCAAAGACGATGAACGTTTCCTTAGAGAGCGTTTACAGGAGCGCAGGATCACGTTACCGCTAAACGAGTGGAGCGAAAGAGAAAGCAGACATTTCAGATTGAGTGGATCGTAAATTGTGATTCGGGTGCACACACACACACACACACACACACACTGTGAGTCCACCTCATTATTAATGTATGTAAGCGGTAAAGCTATGCTAAAAATATCCAAATGCTCATCAACAATTCAATACGGCGACACACACATGCACACACACCCACACACATGATCGATTAACACACAGCACTGTGTAACACAAACCTCTACACAGTGTAACACACTGCAGGAAAATTACACAATGCGAACATTACACTGACACAACAAATAAAATGAACACAATGAAACAGAGCAGGAATAAATCACTGTCCACAACAACAATGAGCACAGCACAACAACAAAAATATAAATAAAGAAAAAAAACTACAGCAGGCACACAACAAAACATATGAACACAACAAAACAAACAAACAAAACGATAGGAACCAAACACAACAACAAAACAACACACAAGAGGAAATGAACAGAAACAAAACATGAACATGATACAGCAAAATATATAAACAACAAAACATCAAATGAAATGTACACAACAACACCACATGGCAAACACAATGACAAACAACATAAACAAAAAAAATATATATAAAACCCACACACAGTGCAACAACAAAAATATAAACAACACTAAGGTAAAACAGCAGATACAAAACTGTATGAGCACAACAATAATACAAAAAACACAACAACACAGTACAAACACAAAACAAAAAACACACCAGCAAAACAGCAGGTACACAACAACAAAACAATAAACACAGCAGAACTACAAAAATACACAACAGCATAAAAAGAAACAGGTACAGAACAACAAAATTAAACAGCAAAATGAAACGCAATCACTATGAACATAACAACAAAAACACAACAGCAAAAAGATAACAGCAAAACAGCAGGTACACAACAAAACAATATGAACACAACAAACACACAGAAAAACTTTACGAACCAAACGCAGCAACACAACAAAACACAATAAAAAACATTATGAACACAGCAACAACATTTATAGACAACAAAACAAATTGTACCCAACATCCAATCGCATGTACACCACCACAACAGCAACACAATATGAACACAACACAATGACAAAAATATTTTTAAAAACCACAAAAGTAAAACAGCATCTACACAAACAAAATGAACACAACAACAAATCAAACAAACAAAACAATATGAACCCAACACAACAACAAAATACAACAAACAAAAATACACAACAGGAAAAAAAGTGACAAAAAGCAGGTACACAGCAAAACAGTATGTGAAAAAAAACAACAGAAAAACAATATGTATACAACAGCAAAGCAATAAAAAACACATCACACCCAAAACACGAACACAACTTGTGTAATGGCAGCGTGTTAATTCTGAAAGATTGTGTGTGTGCGTGTGCGTGTGTGTGTTTCATCCTCACTCTTTACACACATTACTAAACACCTCATACATCTCAGAACCCTTATGCTAACAGCTACATTCCCCGTGTGGTGAAGTTTGATTGCTCTCTTTGTGACCAGGACAAAACGATCTCCATCTGTCAGTCTCTCACACTCTCACTCACTCACTCACACACACACACACACACACACGCCATTAGAACACGCATACACACACACACCTCGAGCCTGGAGGAGAGAAAGGCCGCATCATTTACACACCCAACACACTGACCCTCATGAATAATGATGCTTTTCTCTAAAACCTGTTATCGTCTGGAGAGCAAGGGCATCCGTCAGTGTGTGTGTGTGTGTGTGTGTGTGTGTGTGTGTGTGTGTGCATCCTGATCCAATATTACACAGGAGTTCATTTCTGGCCCTGCAGATTACTGTTTAAACGACAACGATATGACCTTTTCGGCGGCGCGAGACTTTCATACATCACGTTCCCGGCGCTTGTCGCGAGTGTGCGAGAGCGAGACCGTGAGTGCGTGAGTGCGAGCCTTTTCTCATTAGCGCCCCGCGCCACAGATAGCTCCATATCACCGCAGATTATTTTCTTTGATTTGCATAAACCGTGTGTTTGTGGAAATTGAATAGATGAGTGGAATAATCTGTCACGCGCACCGAGCGTTTTTTTCTGATGCTTTTTTTTTTTTATTTCCTTCTCTCTGACGTGCCGATCCTCACACACACACGCTCCGTAAGAGGTGGATCCGGGGTCACGACACGCAGGAAATGATGAATATCACACAATGAATGATTCTGTTTCACTCCGCAATCTCACACACTCCAGTGCTAAGCGGATTCCTTTTGCATAATAGTTTTTAAATGTGAATTTTTGTGTATTAATCAGGATCAGAAGGGGGAGGGGCAGGGGGCGTGTCCCGTCAGGTGAAATCCCTGATTAAAAACCGGACCAAAAAAATGACATCTACAAGCAGTTTAATGTAGAGAAAGAAACCTTTGCAAAAAAGAAACGTACAGAAAAGTCACAGTTTTTACACACGTGTTGTTTAGACGTGTCGTGCACATGCTTTTATTTTTACACGTTAAAATTTTTTTTGTGATTGGTTTATTTTTACACATGCAGGGCATTTGTTTTTATTTTCCCCATGTATTAATTATTTTATTTTTTGTGATTTTTTTTAGAGGTTAATTTTTACACATGTAGGGTGTGTTTTTTTTTTTTTTTTTCACTTATAGAGATTCTTTTCCACGTTTTTTTTTCACATGACTTTTCTTTGACATTTTATTTTTCATGTGTTTTTTTTGGATGTTTATTTCTCCACATGTAATTTTTTCCAGATGTTTTTTCACTTATAGAGATTCTTTTCCACGGTTTTTTTTTCACATGACTTTTCTTTCACGTTTTTATTTTTCACATGTAATTTCTTACAGATCTTTATTTTTCCACATGCATTTTTTCCCTGCATGTGATTTTATCTTGCGTGCATGAGAAATGCAAATGAGGCTTAATTACCGCATCTTTGATATCACACACCCTCCAATTAACAGCGATTACACACACCCATCACACAAAAGGGACACGCGTCTCACGCGCTAATTCACTCCGCCGGAGCGGCTCACGTGTGTTCAGATGTTGCACTGTACATCGTAGTGTTCCTGTTCAGCAGGTCAGATTAGCCAGGTTCTGACGATTACACCGAAAATCATCCTTCACTTAATTAATAAAATAAAGATGGATGAAGAAAAGATACAGAGGGAAAAAAGCAAGAAGAGGAAAGGAAAAATAAAAAAGGGAAAATATCACATGCAGAAGAGAAAGTAAGATAAATGGAGGGAGAATATTAAGAAAAAGACAAGAGAAAATGCATGGAAGGAAAGCATAACATGGATGAACGAAAAGAAAAAGAAGACTAGTAAAAGTGAAAAGAAGAACAAAAAGAGAGTTATGGGGATGAAAAAGGAAAGAAAGGGCATGTAGAAAAAAGGCATCAGTGCAGAGAGATATGATGGAGGGACAAGTTTTATGTGTCTCTCTGTAGCATTGTGCTGTCGCTGCAGAAATCTGTCTCTCTCTCTTCATCTGTCTGTCTCTCTGTCTCTCTCTCTCTCTGTCTCTCTCTCTCTCGCTCCGTCTCTGTGTTGGAAAGATAAAGGAGATTTTTTGGTAAATGGTGAAAGTGCTGAAATAAATGAGCAGGAGGAAAACGACTGCAGCACAGAGAGCACCATCTATCACACACACACACACACACACACAGAGCATACGACCTGTGACACACCGCTGAGGGGTTCAAGCTAAAGGAGAGAATCAGTACTGCCCTGATATTACAGAGAGAGAGAGAGAGAGAGAGAGAGACGTGTGATGGAAAAAAAAGAAATTTGAAAGTGTGAAACGAAGGAAGAGAGAAAGTAAAACAAGGATAGACTAAAACGTGATGAGAGATAACGTAAGAGAAAGAAAGAGAGACACACGGATGGACATAAGCACATTTGAAGAAAAAGAAAGGAAGGAAATTAAGAAGAGACTGTAAGAAAAGAAAGGAGAGACAAGAAGGATGAGAAACAAACAGAAAGGAAAAATTCAGAAAAGAGAGCGACAGAGCGACGTAGATGTGGGAAAGATGAGGGAAAGAAAAGAGAACAGAAGAGAACGACAGAAGGAGGAGAGAGTTTCAGTATTGTATTGATCACGCTCTTATTATCACAGCCATAAACACTGCAGCATGAGACGTGTGTGTGTGTGGGTGTGTGTAATAGTGTTTGCTGGTGCTTTGTGTTGGTGGATTCTATTGCAGAGATAGGTGTAGGGGCTCGGAAAGCGATAATGCACAGGATGCACACACACACACACACACACACACACTAATGATGGGATTCTGACTCTCTACAGTGAATCACTGAAATTGGTGTTTTCGCCTCCAAACCGACTCCTTGTCCATATTTTTTCTAAACTTGTTGGTCTTTGGTTGTGTTTATCATTTTAATTTCAAATTGCTCGATAAAATCTTACTCCACCTTCTGATGTAAGATTCCCAAGATGCATTTCAGTCACACTGTATGTGATTAACGATGTTGAAAACGTAGAAGCTATTCCAGACAGAAGCTATTCCAGTTAAAAGATTCACCTGAAAGAGTCAAATAACCTCAGGTGCAGCATCCCAATTAGCCTACTATCCATCCTAAATAATATCCAAGATTCGAATTAGTGTGTCCCAAATCGGACACACTGATTCTAATAGATCGGGTGGTCTACTATTTCCTGTGTTGTGTACGGTGAAAGTGTGTGAACGTTCTCTTCCGGTGAATGACGTGTTAGTTAGTACGTCACAGTACCTGCATTTTATTTTGCTACATAGTCAAAAGTATGTACTTTTTCTCCACAAAAAAGTACATACTTTTAGTAGCCGAATTGAGACGCAGCAAAAGAGTCATGATTAAGTTGACAGTTTGAGTCTCACGATTCTCTAATGTTATTAATCAGATACACTTTTGTGATAGAAAAAAAAGAATCATCTTAGAGGTAAAAGAATCACCTCAAAGAGTCAAATAACCTCAAAGAGTCATGATTGAGTTGACAGTTTGAGTTTCACGATTCTCTAATGTCATTAATCAGATACACATTTAAAAAACCTGATCTAGTGCAGTTAAAAGAATCACCTCAGAGAGTCATGAACGAGTCGACAGTTTGAGGTGATCCAACTCTTTGAGGTGATTCTTTTCATTTCTTTTCATGGATTCTTTTCTCGATCACAGTTGCACTGAATCTGATTAATGACTGGTGAATTTTCAGACAAATTTTCACAAGGTCTATTCCAGGTAGCAGAATCATCTCTAAGAGTCGAATCATCTTTAAGTGACGAATCACCTTCAAGAGTCGAATCACCTTCAAGAGTCAAATCACCTCTAAGTGTTGAAATACCTCTAAGAGTCAAATCACCTCTGAGTGTTGAATCACCTCTAAGAGTTGACTCGTTCATGAATGACACATGACTAGTGCACACACAAACACGCGCGCTAACATATGGACATCATCAGCTGTTCAGAAGCTGTTAATACGTTGTGGTTCGACACTCTGTTTCTGTTTCCTGCCACCGTGCTGTATAAACTCACACACACATTGTGCTGTGTTTTCATTACTGCATAGTTTAATCCCCTACACACACACACACACACACACAAAATATTCCGGAGATTTGTGGTAACTAGCACGCTGTCTGGTAATCAACACACAAAATGAGTGTTAGCATGCAAATATATGATGATCCACACACACACGCACTCTCACTTGCAAAGTTTGACGATCCACAGACACACAAATGTACACACACAGTAGGAGTTAGCACGCTAGCTAATGTCTACACGCTAATCCGTGTTTACTTCTCAAGTCTCCAGGTGGACGAAGAGGAAAAATGAGATGACTAGCATAAAGACAGCTGCTCTCTCTCTCTCTCTCTCTGTGTGTCTTCCTCTCTCTCTCTCTCTCTCTCTCTCTCTCTCTCTCTCTCTCTGGGATGTTTGTACGTGCCTCTCGAGTGTTTATGGCTAAAGCCAGCCATTAATGGCGCTCGTTATGAAGCTAACATAAATAGCCGCTGGCTGATCTTTCTGTTATGACATACTGTAATGCTTTAAGCATTTTTTTCTGTGGGGGTGTGTGTGTGTGTGTGTGTGTGTGTGAGAAACCTTATAAACCCATTTATGGCTTTCACAGGTCAGAGTGTGTAAGAGGAGGACTCGCATCAGAGAGAATGATAAACGGCAGGAACGATGTCAATCTGTTAATCCCTAATAAAGCGGAGACGAGCCGCCTCCTCTCACACACGCAATGCAAGCAATGCAGTGTTCACACGTACAAAACGTGTGCCAAAGAACAGAATAACAGGGAACAGGGAATGAATGTACAGAAAGGAAAAAGAGAAAAGCAAGAAACAAAGAAAGAACTGAAAGAAGGAAGCAAAAAATTAACGGAAGGACAAGAAAGAAAGGGTGAAAATAAATACAAAATAAAGAAAGAATAAAATGAAGTATAAAAATGAATGACAAAGAAAACTAGAACAAAGTAAAGAAAAATAATAAAAGAGAGAAAAGAATAAGGAGGAACATTAATAATAGGATAATTGGATTGGAAAGAGGGAAGGAAGGAAGAACTGAACAAGGGAACCAGAAGCACCAGGAAAGAAATGAAGGATGAGAGTGTACAGGAAGAAAAAAAAGGAAGAATTTTTAAAATGAACAAATGAATGACAGAAAGAAAACATGAACATAGAAAGTAAAAAAGAAGGTAAAAGAAAAACAAAAAGGAGGGGGATTAATTAAAGGGGGGAGTTAATAAAGAAATTAATATAAAATAAAGGAAAAGAGTTAAAAGATATATATATATATATATATATATATATATATATATGAAATAAGAACATGAAATAAAACATACGAAATTTAAAAAGGAAAAACAAAAAAGTAACGATGAAAAATTGGGAAAATGAAAAAGAAAGATAGATAGATAGATAGATAGATAGATAGATAGATAGGGAAGGAAAGAAAGGGTGAGGAAGTTGAAAAGAAAGAGTGTATTATTGCTATATTAAAGCAGTAGAGTAAATAATGCAGAGTTCAAAGACATGAAGCGTGATTTAGTGTTTATAACCGGATTATAGTCTAATCCTCTAATCCACTGCTACAGTCCCACTGTTACTCAGTCTTACACACACACACACACACACACACACGTGAGGCCTCTGTTTACCCAGAGTGCTCTGGGAAAGCGATGAGCCGATAAGGCCAAGGCTCTTGAGACACACACACATAGACACACACACACAAGTACAAGGATCTAGATTTACTTTAAGTGAAAGCTGAGCTGTTTAATACGAGAGATCAGCAAGATGGGTAAGAATCCATTTCCTCCTGTGTGTGTATAGCTGCAGAGAGTCCAGAGTAAACAGGAGAAATCATTAGCCTCCGTCTATACACACACACACACACGCACACAGAATTAGATACACAAATAGAACATACACATACCACTGTATTACATACATTATATAATATAAACAAACATGTAAAATCATTTGTGCTGATCTAAAAGCACCATCAGTAATGTCCTGCCACACACACACTCACACACACACACACCTCCTAGTCCATACCCCTAACTGTTACCCCCTGTCCCCTATCCCCATTCACTATCCCCTAGCTCCTATGCCCAAAGCCTATCCCCCACACCCTACAGCCTGTCCTCTACATCCTATACCCTACAGCCTATCCCCTACACCCTATACCCTACAGCCTGTCCCCTACACCCTATACCCTACAGCTTATTCCCGTCACGCTACAGCCTATCCCCTACCCCCTACGCCCTACAGCCTATCCCCTACACCCTATACCCTACAGCCTATCCCCCACACCCTACAGCATTTCCTCTACACCCTATACCCTACAGCTTATTCCCTTCACTCTACAGCCTATCCCCTCCTCCCCCTACGCCCTACAGCCTATCCCCTACACCCTATGCCCTACAGCCTATCCCCTACACCCTACGCCCTACAGCCTATCTCCTACACCCCTTCTACAGGAGTGTATACTATTATTCACACAGTCTCTGCTAATCCCAGTCACATGACACAGTTCGTTTCAGAGCCACACTGTTTAGTGACTCACCGCTCTCAGCCAATCAGAACGCTCCTCTCATATCTTGTATTAGTGATATTAGTTATATATATGAGGACGTTCAGGAGCAGAGTGTTAAATATTGATCGCTTTGTCGTGTTATTGAGAGTCTGTCCATGTCGGGTTAGTAACTGCCGAGCGAAACACTTCCACACTCATCACTCTCTTTCTATCTTTCCTTTCAATCGATAAGAATCCGTTCCGTTTCAATTTCACACTCATCGATTTTCCTCTGTGTGTGTGTGTGTGAGAGAGAGAGAGAGAGGGAGAGTCGCAGTCATCTCTCACAGAGCCATGTCTGATTTAGCGCGGAAAAATGGGAGCAGACATCAGAGAGATGGAGAGAGAGAAAGAGGTACAAGAGTTCCAAAGCCAGAGTAGGAGTGAGAAAGATGAGAAAGAAGGCAATAAACAAGTGTATAGAAAAAAGAAAGAATGGATTGATAAAATAAAGGACAATTACATGAAAGGAAGAAAAAAGGAAGGAAGGAAAGGTGGAAGAAAAAATGAAAGAAGGGTGGGAAAAGGAAGGAAGGATGGAAGAAGGAAAAAGTAGGATGGAAAGAAGGAATGAGGGAAGGAATGAAGGAAGAAAAAAGGAAGGAAGGAAGTAAATTACAAGGAAGAATCCATGGAAAAAAAGAAGGAAGGATGGAAAGAAAAAGGAAAGATGGAAAGCAAAAAAGAAGAAGGAATAGAAAAAGGAAGAAGGAAGAAAGGAAGGAAGAAAAAAGAAGGGAGAAAATTTAGAGGAAAAAGGAAAGATAAAACAACCAAAAGACGAGTATAACGAAAGAACATACAAAAAAGAAGTAAAAAAAGCAAGTTTGTATATATTAAGAGAAAATATGGACTGATGGAAGAAAAAGGAATATAGTAAAGAGATAAAATCACTCACACACACTCACACACTCACACACACACACAAACACAGGATAAAATATGTGGACGAAGCCATCCATCAAACTATGAACAGGACGAGAATAAGAAAATGAAGGGTCAGTGATGTTGAAGGACGAATATTGTTATTGTGCGTGTGTGTGTGTGTGTGTGTGTTCATTCCTATTGTTTGCTGGACAGCAAATCCCTCTGAGATGCAGCAAAAAATGAGAGAGAACAAAAAGAGAATGAAAAGAAAGAGGGAGTGTATCCCTCCTCCAAGGTAACAACAGTGTGTGTGTGTGTGTGTGTGTGTGTGTGTGTGTGTGGACAGATATTGAGATACAGATTGCAGGTCAGAGAGTGTCAGATGAAAAACAACAACTCCCATCAGGCCAAGCGGCCGAGATGAATATTCTCATTTCATCCTTTTATTGAATGGAGGCTGTGGGGAATAAGGACTTACACACACACACACACACACACACCCTTTGGGAAATCAGATTTCATTTTCATTGAGAAATGAAAAGAAAGAGGGAGAGGAAGAGGTGGAGTTGACCCGTGTAAACACTAACGCTGTAGTGGTCAAATCTCTCGTACTTCCACTCGGAGCGCGCTCAGGATCAGGGGGCGGTATTTTAGTTTAATTCACATCATTTTTGTGAGCGTATAAAATGAAATTCTGTGAAATATTAATGCAGTTATATATTAAATGTTAAATAATGCAGCAAGTGACATCCAAAAAAAAGCTTCATGACATCCAAAGATCCAGAAGAACAACTAGTGACATTCAGAAAATATAATAAAGCTGAAATTATAACCAAACTTTATTATCTCTCATTATGATCGTATCTGAGTTGAGACAAAAGTAATGTTCATTTAACTGCATGTTGCCTGACAAAGGAGGAGAGGAAAGAAGGGAAGAGGAAGGAAGGACAGAAGGGAAGGGGAAAGAGGGAAGAAAGGAAAGAATGAAATTAGGGAAGAAAGGAAAGAAGGAGGAAGGGAAAGGAAGGGAAAGGAAGGGAAAGAAGAGTAGAAGCAAAGGGAAAGGAAGGGAACAAAGGAAGAAATTGAGAGAAAGAATTTGATGGAAGGTCTGAAACTAGTGTTTAACTCACTAATCACTTCAGTGTGAGAAGCTCAGAGTAAAGTATCGAATCTGGAGCAGGAAGTAAAATCATCCTACTTTCTCCAGTGGAAAGAGAGAGAGAGAAAGAGAGAGAGAGACCTGCTGAGAGAGACAGGGGAAAAGTGAGAGAGTGATTTAGTGAGGCTCTGTGGTAAAGTAGTGCAAATTGCAAAGACGAATGGTGTGTGTGTGTGTGTGTGTGAGATGAATTCTTGCAATGTCAAACAGCTCCCTGCTGTGGTCTGAAATCTGTGTGTGTGTGTAAAGGATTGCTCTGTCAGAAGTGCATGTGTGTGTGTGTGTGTGTGTGTGTGCGCGTGCGTTTTAGTGTGTGTGTAATGTATTTAGCTCACTCTCAGCAAACACACGGTCCAAGGTTATGGTGTTAGTGCCAAGGACGTGTGTGTGTGTGTGTGTGTGTGTGCGTGCGCACGCGCGCATGCAAGTGTGTGTTTGTGTGTGCGTGTGTGTGTGATTAGAAGACTTTTCAAAACACTAAACTGACACAGACCGAGCTCTGGGGAGTCCTCATTTTATTTTATTTATTTGTGTGTGTGTGTGATTTCCTTAGATTCATGTTATTCAGCATTTATTCACAGGATTCATTTCTCTCTTTCTCTCTCTCTCTCTCTCTCTCTCTCTCTCTCTCGCTTTCTCTCTCTCAGTAAGCAGTGTTTTTGGCGTTTGGATTTTTGGGAGGATGATCTGAGGAGACGTCGTCGCTTCATCAGGAACCCGTTCGGGTCGTCACACTCAGAGGCCACACTCAAATCTGCAGCTGAGCATGGTGAGCACACGCGCACACACACACACACACACACACACTCTGCAGTTTGGTGTTAAAAGGTACATGGCTGTAAAAATGAGTGTTGCGGTCGTTATAAACTTTTTATAGAGCCACGACTCTCAGTAGAAACCTAATGTACACTAATTTAATTTTAGACTCAGCCGAAGCCTTCATTACCGATCACTCTCTTTCCCATCATGCATTTCACCTCTAACTTATTCATTACATTTAGTTAGATTAGTTAATTAAGCTCAAAATTGAGTGGTGTGTGTTTTCTGTTTTTATCGCACGTCAGTGTGTGATGCCGCAGGTGAGTAGCCAGGTGTAGTGTGTAGAACGCAAGTCCATTGTAGGTGTGTATGGGCAGTGTGTTTGTAGAACTGGTGAGTGTGTGTAATGTATAGAGTGTGTGTGCGTAGTGTATGTGGCGGTGTACAGGTGCGGTTAACTGGTTCGTATCAACACAAAAAAACAAACACACACATCCAAATTTAATGAATGTCCATTTATAATAGTGAATTGTTAAATTAATTACAAAACCTGAAGTAAAACATTTCAAAGTAAACTAAACGTAAGTTAATCTGTAAGGCTGTATTAAAAACAAAATTAGCAGATAAACATTAGCTAAAAATATAGCTGCTAGCAGCGATTAAGGGGGCCAAGCACATTCTGGCAAGAACCCCTTAGCGACAGAGGAAGACCAGAAGACACTGGGACCATCGGCACTTGTTCCCAAGGAGACGTCGAGCTGTTGCAGAGATATGGCTTCACATCCTGTCTGGTCACTTTGCAGTCACATTTCTATGTACATTACAGACGAACTCTGCTGAATATCAAAAATAATGAGAAATATGGTTTGCTCGGCATGGACTGACAATGCAAAAGTTCTCAAAGATTAGACAAAGTTTCTAGGAGAGCAAGCTAACAGTTTTTGTTAAAATTCAAAATGACTGACTTCCTGTTTTACAAATTAAAAATTAGTTACATCATGAATCTTCAGAAAGAAGAATCATGATTTTTTCATGATCGTGATGATTCATTGTTCATGATCATGATGTTGAGTGGCTCAGAAGTTGTTAGCAGTTTTACTAATTTGTAAATTATTGTGCCGCCTAGAGGTGAATTTGGAAGGAAATTCTTGGAGACCTTCAGGATGTGGGCTTTTAGTCATATACAAAGTTTGGTGTGAATACATGACACTATTACTGAGATAAATTTGGCGATTTCTGCATCACATTTGTTTGCACGTTATGGATGAACTGTTGTTGGGGATGCTGTGATCCAAATATTGTGCTGATTGGATAAAATTTGTAGGGGAAGAAGTGAAAAACAACTGTTTTTGTTAAAACACAAAATGGCTGAATGCCTGAATGGCAAATCACAAATACATTGAGAACACGGCACCTGTCAGGGAATCAACAGAAAGAAGAATCTTGATTTGTTGGGAAAAGAAGTGGGAAAAAAAACTTTTTGAAAGAAGTAAAAATGGTAGAAAATCCAATATGACGGAAATTGACATCATGGTCTCTGCTTGAGTTCAGCATGACCCAAGGATTCAGAAGAACTCGGAATCATTTTGCGTATTGGAGTATTATTGCAAACGTATGTCCAGATTTGCCCTCTTGGTGGCAGTTGAGGGGTGTACACCAAAACTGCTGTAAAGGTAGCTAAGACTGTCCGCTATCACTGTGCCAGATTTTATAAAAAGCGTACGAAGCGCTCTATGGGCTGCCACAGACTCCCATATCGAAGTATAAGAATAACTAAAAGAAGTATAAAACCTTTGGTGCTTGGCCCCCTAATTGTCTAACTAGTGCTCATCTTGCTGTTTGAAGATCTAGATGGGAAAATTGTTGAAAGTTCTCAGGAAGCATCACAACATGTGGCACTTCTGGGTAGAAAGAAACGATTCAGGGCACATTTCTAAATGTTTATGTTTGTAAACTTTTCTTTATGTAATTAACTTCTGAACAAAGCATATCAGTTATTTACACTACTGTTTCCAGTTCAACACTAAAGCTAAACACAGATTTTACAAATCAGAGGTGAAGCTCAGAGGAACAATATCGAATCTGGAGAGAAATGAAGTAATCCTGGTGAAAACACACTTGAGAGAGGAACTCACGGTGGGTTTTTTTTTACGCAATGAAAAATTGTAGCCTGTTTTTGAAATGTTAAGCTGTTTGTTTATTTGTTTTGTTTTGTTTGGGAAAGTGTTGTGTTTTAAAGCCACTTCAGCTTGCTGTATCATCGTCGGTATCATTATCTGGACAAACGAGCAATGAGACACGTCAAAAACAACGTGATTCAAACACAGTACACGCTGCATTTCCCACAATCCTTAGGGAGCAAGGCGTGCAGCTGGAAGCCCTGAGGGCGACAGATTGTTCCTCATTCCCGAGTTTTCCCTTCTTTGCTCTTTGTCTTTTTTTTTTTTTACTTCACTGTTTCATCTCTTCTTTTGCTCTTGTTTCTTAATTTTTTTTCCGTTTTTTTCTGTAATAGTTCACTCTTTCCCTCTTCCTCTCATTCTCCACTTCTCACATGTTCATTTGTTAGCGTTACATTTAGGCGTTCCTCATGGAACAATGTTAAGTCCGCTTTGGATTTAAAAAAAAATACAAATTAAATACTTATTTTTAACTTAATAATAATTTGTAAATAACTTCATACATGCAGGCACTTGAATAGGATCTCTCTTCTTCTATATTCTTTTCTCTTTTCTTTTTTTGAACACAACAAACTGACGTTTTCGATTTATTTCCTCCTCCCAGCGTTGACACAACGCTGAAAAGGGAAACGTACGCGAGTTCACAATCATTTATTCCAGAATTTCATAAAACAAATATGACGAGGATGATGACCTCAGTCATCTCTCTGACACGTTAAACACGTTAAAAGCTTTAATACAGCTGTATTTAGTGTCAAGCAGAAAGCGTAATTACTGGCTCGTTACACACACACACACACACACACACACAGCCGTCAGAGAGACGTCTGCGAGCCGCTACGCGCTGAACGCTGCATGACGTTGACGTGTGTGTGTTAAATGACCCTAAATTAGCAGAGGAAGTCGAGTGACAGACTCTCACGTTTTTTAAACAAAGGTCAAAGGTCAGATCTGGACCTGATTCTCGCATGACGTGGGGGAAAAAGTTGTGTGTTTGTGGTAAGAGATATGAGAAGAAAGAATTTAGAGGAAGAAAAAGAAAAGGAGGAATTGTAAAAAGAGACGTGTATGACGATGCGTACTTTAGAAGTAATATTTATTTTTTTTTAAATCTTTCTTTCTTTCATTTTTTTTCCATTTTTCTCCCTTTATTTTTCACTCTTTTGTCAGTTTTTCTTCCTTTTCAGGTTACCTTCTTTTTCAGTTTTCCTCCCTTTTAATTTTTCCATCTTTTTTAAGTTTTTTCCCCTTCGTTTTGTTTTGTTTTTTTCTCCTGTTTATTTTCCCTTTTTCTGTTTTACTCTCTTCTTTACTTTTCTTTATTTTTTCAGTTTTTTCCTTTTTTCCTTTATTGATTATTATTTCCTCTTTTATTTATCTTTTTGGTTTGTTTTTCTTTTGCTGTCCTTTCATTTTTTGTCTTTACATTTCTTTTATGACATTACTGTGTTTTATACCGTAACACTTTTGAGCCACGTCACTGGACCTTCCAAGTTTCAGACCAGATTGTGGAACCTTAAACACACACACACACACACACACACATATACACACACACACATATACACACACACACACACACACACAATTGTGATCATTCATCGGCAGTGAGGAAACGGCAGTGAGATTTACACCCTGCAGACTGGACGTTTATATTTATGGCTGCAAAGCTCCATTTTTTTCTGTTTAGAGTAAATACACAAAGAGTGAAAGATGTGTGTATTCCTGTGATCGACACACACACACACACACACAATGTCTTATGGTTATGCTCGTGTTAAAAACTCATTTGTTAATTCTGACAGTGTAATTGCTCGGGCCTCCAGGTGCATATAAACTAGCATTCGAGCCATGTGGGGGAAAGAGGAAGTGGATTTAGAGTGTGTGTGTGTGTGTGTGTGCGTGTTTGTGTTTCGCTGAATGAAGCCACTGAACAAACTGTTTAAGGAAAGCCGATGTCTGAATGTGCGCACACATGAGCCGCGTGCCAGGCGCTGTGGTAAATCCCACGCTAAACAGGAAGTGGGAATTTTCCGGAAGAACGTGTGCATTAGTGAGGGAAAGCAGCGCGGTTGGAGAAGTGTACTGAATTTCCAGAAGTGCCGCAGAGTCAGCAGTCAGTATTACACGTGCTGTATGTAGACAGATGGATGTAAAAGCATCAGAGTTTACCTATCAAGGTAAAGTTGACTAGCGTGCTAACCTAGCATGCCAACCTAGTGTGCTAAACTAGCATGCTAACCTAGCGTACTAAACTAGCGAGCTAACCTAGCGTGAACATAGGAAGAATTTGTTGAAAATAGAATTGAGCTATTTTGATTTTCTTCACTTGTGCTGTTTTTGTTATGAGTTCTGCTTGAGTAATGGACCAGGCTGCGCTTCTCGGACATAGGGCTGTCAATCAAACATGCTCATTAGAATATTAGGCCACGCCCATCAGACCCTTCTGAATCAGATCTGTCAGGTTAGCTGGTATTTTTCAGGCAGACATTTTTACCTTCTTAGTGATTTATTTCCTCAATGTTGACCACAGTGCTGTTGAATTCTGGATTCTGATTGGTCAGAAGGTGTTGATTAGTTTTCTATAATAGCAGCTCTGACAGTAGTGCAGCTGCACATCACTCGCTCTACTATATTAACAACTTACACAGAGGCTTGTGTAATGGATTAAAACCCGTGTGTATTCGTTGATATGGTGACGTTTTCTGTAAGGACACGTTCATTTAGCAATTTTTGGAATGAGTCTCCAGTGTCAGTCAGAGGTAAAGCTGTAAACAGTAACGTTTAAGGACATTTTAAGTGAGAACGGGAACTAACTTGTTTTGCGAACGTTCCACAACATTAAATGTAACTATAAACGGATACAAAATGTCAGCATTGGCAAATGAGCTTGATATAAAGAGGAATAAATCGCTTCAGGACATGCTGTTCAAGGCAAATAATCCACTTCTTAATGATGACAGTGACGTCGCTTCATCACTCCACCCTGTTGTTGATTATTTTCCTGTAACAGCACGCCTCCTTAAGTGTTTTATTCCTTCATAAACTTCCTGATTCACATGCAGTCATTTCTGTGTAGTAGCTGGTGTCATTCTGAGCGCTGA
>CM040481.1:6011476-6023115 GCA_022758105.1 Pangasianodon gigas
CCCCCCCCCCCCCCGAAGTGCAGAGGATTCATTTCTGCACTCCTTTACTAATGCACACTTTCTCCACAACAGGAAATAGTGGAAAAATCCCTGCTTCCTGATTAGCATCGGATTATTTAGTGTTTAAATCAAGTCTAGTCAACGGGAAGAAAAAAAAAATCCTACACAAACTATTCTGCGTGCTCCGTGTAATGAGTGTGCTGCTTTCAGAGCTAAAAACACACTCTGCATTTCAGCATTTTGAGGAAAAAAAAAAACAGCTCCTGCAGCTGGTTATAATCTTCTGATTATTCACCGACCTCTTAAATTGCCGGGTTTTTTTTAATTGCTAAAAAAAATTTCAGATGCATTTTCTGGAGCTGAAATAAGACATGCGTCCTCGTCTTTAAATAACGCCCGTGCCGCGTTCAACGAAGCTGAGTGGCGATGCGAACGCTAATAAATATTATTTTGAGCCGAATTTTTCTCCGTGTTTCTGCATCTGGTTCTAATCTGCATATTTCTGACTACGCCTGTGTTTGAAAAAAAAATGCAGCACATTTTAAAAACGATGTATACACACACACACACACACACACACACATCTTTATTTAAACGCCTTGTTGAACTCTTCAAAACACCATCAGACAATTCAACAACAAAATATCCGTCAAACCTTGTGTGTATGTGTCAAGTCTGTGTGTGTGTGTGTGGGTGTGTGTGTGTGGGTGGGTGTGTGATCAGATATAAACTCATTGATTTATATGTTCAAACAATGGACTAAAGAAATCAGGCATCTGCTAGAAGTCACCTGGATCTTGTCTCTAGTGTCCACTTTGTGTGAAGAATCGACAGAGCAGTAACCCGGGGCGCAGGGTTGCCAGATATTGTGTGATAAAATCATCCTAACAGACACTTAAATCTAGATTGAAACCGACTTGGTTGCATAAAACCATTTCCAATTATATTGTGATATTTACAGTAAATGAAAATTCCACACTGTTTTCTTCTTTCAATGAGACCCTAAAATAGCATGGTAGGATTATATACAGATTCTTTAACATTTCTTTAATTTTTATTCCATTTTCAAACATTTTTCATTACAAATATACAGCATTGTGAAAAATCACACACACTGATGTCTGTCTGTCCGAGCTTGTTGTTAGAGCGGTATCTCAAGAGCGAGTGGATGAACGTTTACGGGATTCGTACTGTACAGCATTATCACAGTGACCAGCAGATAAACAGATTACAGTTTGGAATTGATCCAGACAGCGTCAAGGTCACAGCAAGGTCACGTATCTGAAATAACTTCTTCCTGTTTGTCATACAGAGATGTTACTGACACGTTTGTGCTCAGGAACTCAAAGCCTGTTTTCTGGCTGTTTACGATTTTTTGCTTAACGGTTTTTTTTTGTTAGGGCGAGATCTTATTCCCAGAGCACAATTCTACGAATAAATCTTTTTGGATCAACACTGAGACTGCGTCTTAGTCAGCTAACAAGAGTGTATCTCTTCTAATTATTATCTTAGATGAATAAATGCGTGTTTTAATACTGTATGTCACCACAGCAAACAGCCAAACGAACACGGAGCTCGTGATATCTAACGTTATCTAACGTTAGCTATTTAACCTTTTAGCTAACTGTAGCTAAGATCATCAACATTACAGTTGATTATTTATTATTTACTTAACGAGTTAGCAAAGCTAAAAACGCGATCGAAATGAAACTAGGATTAATGAAGCCATTTCTGACAAACGTAAAGTTGCTATGGATTTTTTTTTAGGATCTTTAAGAACGATATCTCGAATGGGAAACGTAGTTCGGTGGTCAATTGGTTTCCCAATGCATCATGGGATTTTAAGGAGTCTTGTAGCGTCATACGTTCTCACTCTCATATAACATCATCGTAAACCATCAGTAAGAAAACGATACAGATTTCTTTAAATTGTAAAACTTGGACTGCTTGTCTTTTTCTGTCTGTTCAGTCTGGAATGAACACACACACACACACACTGAGAGAAAGAGAGGTGCATGTGGTACGTATTAGGAAGCTGGTAGCGATTTCACCGCTGCTAACTGCGAACTCTCCGGGGGAAACGTAATTACAGGAAGAGCGTTCTAAATATCATCACAAGGGCGCACTTTTCCACCGCCACTCGCTCCCCTCGCTGCCTCCTTCCCCAAACGTCTGGGAGCCGAAAACGCAAAACACCCTCAGGTGATGCGTACAGAGAGCGAGCGAGAGAGAGAGAGAGAGAGAGAGAGAGAGAGAGGTCAAAAGCCATGGGTATTGAGTGGACTATAAAGTGCACACTACGAAGCAAGCGAGTGAGAAGATCGCATTTCACATTTTTCTAAATGCAAATATTAAAAAAAGAGCCTTCAGGTGACACAATCAGAGAGAAAGAGACCAAAGGTTAAAGGTCACGGTGTTGAGTGTCCTACACTACCGCACTACAAAGGAAAGGAAGCAGCACATTTCTGTAGTTTCTATAGATAGAGGATTGGGAACACAGCCGTCTGTAAATGTTTACAGATTATAATTTCTCTAATGTGCAGTCAGGTGGAGGGAGAGAGAGAGAGAGAGAGAGTGAGAGAGAGAGTGATGTGGAGTTGAAAAAGGAGGATGGTGAAAAGCACAGGAAGATCTTTTTGTTAGTTGGTTTTAGTTGACAAAAAAACAAAACAGAAAAGCAAAAGAGAGAGAAAGAAGAACTAGAAAAGGAGAGAACCGTAGGGAGAGAGAGAAAAGGAGAGAGTTTTTTTGCTTAAAAGAACTAAAGAGGAAAGAGAAAATGAGAAAAGATGAGACAGTGAGAGAGAATAAAGGAAAATGTTTTCTTTTTCTTTTTTTTTCCCTAAAAGAAGCTGAGAAGAGTTTAAAAGGGGAGAGAAGATGAGAGGAAGGCGCAAAACGAAAAGATAGAAAATGAGAAAAGACGAGACAAAAAAGGAGAGAAAACTTTTTTTTTTCTTAAAGGTAGCTGAGAAGAGAAATAAAAAAGAGAAAGAAAAGGAGAGGAAAAAAGACAAAAGATAGAAAATGAGAAATGTGAAACAAAAAAGGAGAGAAAAAAGAAAGAAAAATATGTATCTGTTTTTTCTTAAAACAAGGATAGAGAAAAAAGACAGAGAAAATGAGGAAAAATAGGGGAGATGATAGAGAAAAAGAGAGGAAAAGTTTTTTTTTATTTTAAAGAGGCAAAGAGAAAAGAAAAATAGAGAATATTATACAATAGAGAAAATTAAAAGAAGAAATTTTAAAAAAAGACAAAAGATGAGATGATATTTTTTCTCTTTTTATTCCTGAAAAGAAGCAAACATATTTTTAAAAAATGAGAAAAGGTGGAGATAAAATACGTGAGAGAACAAAAGGGGAAAAATTTCTTTAAAGAAGCAAAAGAGAAGGGTAGAAAATGAGAAAAGAGGAGAGAAGAAGTAAAGTGTTTCTGTGCTGGCTCAGGCGTGCGGTTTCACTCGCGAGTGTTTGTTTAATTAGCATTTATTTTATCGTGAGGCGAAACGGCTCAGTGTGTATACAGCAGCACAACACTGAAATCCACTGCAGATATATTTACACACACACACACACACACACACTGAGCACAGGGATCAGCTCACACGCTGTGTGTTTCAGCGCTGGTAAAAATAGTCTATTAATCTGTAATGAAACCTGCGTGTTGTTTCAAACTTCAAATATTTAAAAAGTATACAATGATATAATGTTTGCAAAAATATTTACGTGTAATCATAACATTATCTTCCTCGTTTCATTCTTCTTTCCTTCACTTTCTCTCCAATTTTGTCTGCTTTTTCACAATTCAGCACTTAAAGCAAATGATTTCCTCGACCTGAAACCGAACATTTCACTTCATCTGAATGTTTATGATATATGATATTTATATCACGCTGCTCGTTTATAAAAGACGAGTTTAACGCAGAAAGGATATAAATCAAAAATCAAAAATTTAAGAATTGTTGTCTTTGATCAGATATCAGAGGAAAAAAGAATCCATTTGATCCAATTCTGTAACAAATGGAAAAGACTGGAATTGTATTCGGAAAAGTTTTTTTTTAAATTAAAATTAAAATGTTCACACAGAAAGAGACTTCATATTCTTCTTAGGATTTATTTTATTTTGTGTGTGTGTATGTATATATATATATATATATATATATATATATATATATATATATATATATATACATATATAAAATTATTTATTTGTTTATTTATTTGGTGTATATGTAAATGATTTGTATGAAAGCTGTGTTTTTTTTAGCTGCGTATTTTTCCCCTGTATTTTTAAGTGCTTTATTTATTATTATTATTTTAAATCATTTTAAAGCTTATTAGTTTTTAAAGAAAACAGTCAGATGGGGATTAGTTTCAAAAATGGAAAAGTTGTATCATACCATCTTTATATATATATATATATATATAATGTATGTATATATAATCATTACTATCATTACTTATCATATACAACAAACTGTTTTTTTGCAACTCAATATTAAACATTTAACCCTCCTTATTCTGGATTATTTTTGCAAAAAATATAAATGACAAAAAGTGAAAGAAAATATTAAAAGATTAAAATGAGACAGTTTAAAAAAATTTTACAGAAGTGTAGTTATTAATAAAATTTATTTTTAAAAAGTTATAAGTAGAAGTAATATTAATGTGTTGTTTTTTTTACATCGCAAAAGTAAATATTTTAATTATTTAAATTATTTATTCCGTCTATTTATTTTCAGAATAAAAATAATACAAAGTGGCTGTAGAAAAAAATTTAATTATTTAAAGGAGACAACTGAACAAACCTGAGACTTGTAGATATTAATATAAAAACTAGTTATTAGGTGAAAGTAATATGAATATTGTTGTGTTGTTGTGTTTGCGCAGCTCCAGAGGACGACGTGCTGAAGGGACAGCAGCTCAGGAAAGACACGGCGAGGAGTCAGAGCTGCGAGAGCGAGAGTTTGCCGGAGGGAGACGACGATACCATCTCGTCTCTGGAGGAGAAAGAGCTGGACAGTCTCACAGGTAACTAACAAACACACACACACACACACACACACACTGTCCCTCCTCATGTTTGTGTCTGGTTTTAATAAGCGTCTCATGTTGTCATTCACTGGATTTGGGACGCAGCCCTGATCAGCGTCTTATCAGAAATCCGGTATAACAAGGGATCAGCTCAGATAATGCTCCCTCCTTCCCTTTATCCCTCCCTCCTTCCTTCCTTTCCTCCCTCATTATCCTGGATTTCTGATCGGAGCATCCCAAATCGAAGAATTTATGAAGTGTGCGTGTGGGAGGGAAAACCATTTATAATTTATTTTGTTATAACATTCCCTCCCTCATTATACAAGTGCAGCTGTGTCCCAAATCACAGACCGAACCACAAAAAGGAAGTGTCCTAAAATACTCTGGATTGATTTGGCAGGTCACGGTAGCTTTATAGAGTCTGCAAAAACGCTGTGTCCCAAATCAAATGACGAGGAGGGAATTAATAAATATATCCCCCCAAATGATGATCTAGTGATATGTAAGTGTACTGTTGTGATTTATTGCTCAGCTGTCTTTAGTTCCGTTTTGATCAGAGCGGCTGCGTCCCAAATCGAAACCCAAACCATAAACTTTCAAAAGGTCATTTGGAAAGAAATTGAAGCAGTGCACATTCATGAGAGAAATCAGAGCTGCAGCGTCTCAGATCAAAAATGACTGCAAAGCTCAAGGACACAGGGTTTTTTTTCCTTCGATGATGTTGTTGCATTTTTGAAAATGATTAAAAATGTCTTTTTTGCTCATTATTCTAGTAGGAGTGGCCTGAGTGAAAAACGGACTTGAGAAGATTGTTTGGGTTTTTTAAAAAGACACATCAGCGTTCTCTACTTTCGACTGATAAAAATATTTCATTTCTAAATGCAGCTATAAATATTACATTAAATTCGTTTCAGTTGTTTTTTGTTTAGTATTTAATTCACTTGAATTTAAAATTTCAACTAAAAAATCCAAATAGATCCAATAATAAATTACTAATGGCCTGTGTTTATATAAATATCATTTTAACAACTTAATTTTCATTTTCAAACAACTACATATTACAGCAAATGCACTGCAAACACTGTGCTTTTATCACTGGGCTGTGTGTGTGTGTGTGTGTGTGTACAACAGTTGGATGTAGAAAATACACAAGCCAAAGAATGGAAAAAGAGTAAAAGAAGGAAATAAAGACAGTATATAATGTGTGTCTAGTTTTAATGAGTGTATGTTAGAATTGTAATGAGTGTGTAGTTATAATGAGTGTGTGTTAGGATTGTAATGAGTGTGTGTTAGGATTATAATGAGTGTGTAGTTTTAATGAGCGTGTGATTATAATGAGTGTGTGTTAGGATTGTAATGAGTGTGTGTTAGGATTGTAATGAGTGCGTAGTTATAGTGAGTGTGTGTTAGGATTGTAATGGGTGTGTAGTTATAATGAATGTGTGTTAGGATTGTAATGAGTGCGTAGTTATAGTGAGTGTGTGTTAGGATTGTAATGGGTGTGTAGTTATAATGAATGTGTGTTAGGATTGTAGTGAGTGCGTAGTTATAGTGAGTGTGTGTTAGGATTGTAATAAGTGTGTAGTTATAATGAATGTGTGTTAGGATTGTAATGAGTGCGTAGTTATAGTGAGTGTGTGTTAGGATTGTAATGGGTGTGTAGTTATAATGAGTGTGTGTTAGGATTGTAGTGAGTGCGTAGTTATAGTGAGTGTGTGTTAGGATTGTAATAAGTGTGTAGTTATAATGAATGTGTGTTAGGATTGTAATGAGTGCGTAGTTATAGTGAGTGTGTGTTAGGATTGTAATGAGTGCGTAGTTATAGTGAGTGTGTGTTAGGATTGTAATAAGTGTGTGTTGGGATTGTAATGAGTGTGTAGTTTTAATGAGTGTGTGATTATAACGAGTGTGTGTTAGGATAGTAATGAGTGTGTAGTTATAATGAGTGTGTGTTAGGATTGTAATAAGTGTGTAGTTATAATGAGTGTGTGTTAGACACACACACAAACACAGACTAACAACAAAACATACCTTTCACAAGAATTACACACTAAGACAGAGCACATTAACATATCTGTGTATTTGTGCTGTGCAGCTCTCTCTCTCACCCTCTCACTCTCTCGCTGCTTATGGCTCTTTCCATCTCTCTCTCTCTTGTTCTCTTTTTTGCTTTTAATTAATTGAAAAAATGTTACTATTGGTATTATTGTTGTTATTATTATTTAAACTACAAACACTGATCGTTTGTTTACTAGATATCCTGAAATGGTTGTTTTAGCTAGCTCGCATGTAGCTGTTAAGTCTCTTATATGGGTGTGAAAATGAACCATCAGAAACATCACTTCCATCAGATGTGTTCGTAAATTACTAAAACACGCTCCATATGATTAAAACTACACTGTAATTACACTTAGCACTGACCGCTAACTCAGCACACTGAGAAACACCAACACCGAGAAACATCACCAACACTGAGAAACACCAACACCAGGAAACACCAACACCAAGAAACACAAATACTCAGAGCTCTCAGAAAAAAAAGTTAGGGTTAGGTTTGTGATGAATGTTGTCAGAAATGCCATAAATACACAACACAAAAATATATCCCTATACATGTACTATTTCTGATTTTACTCTGTGTGTGTGTGTGTGTGTGTGTGTGTGTAGGCACAGTGTCTCTCAGCACGGTAGCTGAGCTGGTCTCTCCTGCACTGGTCATGAAAGGAACTCTGTCCATCACGGCTAACGAGCTTTACTTCGAGGTGGATGAAGATGAGGCGAGCTTCAAGAACATTGACCCCAAGGTGAGGCACACACACACACACAAACACACACAAACACACACAAATATCTGAAGAAAGTTCAGTGCTTCTGAGATGGATGGAAATAAAAAGGAAGACGTGCAGTGTGTGATTATAATATGTGTATTAGGATTCTGTGGAGTGTGTGTGTGTGTGTGTGTTTAGCCAGAGCTGCTGATTGGTCTGTTTTTGTAAAGCCCATCATGACATCATCAATTGGAATTCACTTTTCTGACCTTTCTGTCAGTGGGAAATTGAGATTTGGGCCACTAGGTTGTTGCGTACTTCCTGCTCACTAGCACTAGATAGTGTGGATGGAGTGCACTAGATACGAGTCCATCAACATTAGATATAGAGCTATGTGTATGAAATCGTACGAGATTGTACACACACATACACACTAATAATAATAATAGTAATAATAATAGCTTATTACATATTATTACATATTTATTACAATAACAGCTTCCAGTAATAACTCACACACGGCTTTACTTCATCTCTTTTCAAACAGGATTCTTTTTTCCATCACCAGTGAGATCTGTAATTAATATTTAAAATTATTTTTAAAAATAAAGCAAGTTAGTTTATTTGTAGTTTTTTAATCAGACAGTTTATTATTTTTTTTTAATAATTTTTAAATCAATTTTATTTCATACTGAATTAATGACCTCAGTTTTGGTCTAAAAACGTTTCTAGCCGTGAGAGAGAAGTGAGAGTGCGGCTGAATTAATGTACATTTTTTTGTCCTTGTGATCAGACGTTTTAAATGCTTTATTAAGTTTTATATTATATATCTTTGACTGGTGTATTTTTTATATATTTTTATTAGGATTAAAGCACAGTAGCTGCTTCACAAGAGCGTATTTGTTCAAGTAGCTATTTCTGAAATTTTTTTTTTAAAGTTTTTTTATATATTTTTTATAAATATATTTTAGTAAGTGTAAAAACACAAAAATTGTTGGATATAAAAATCTACATTAATTTTCTGGACTTCAGGAGTGTACATTAATGTTAATGTATAAAGATCACTATGACACACGTATATGTATTAAACTACAGTCATTATTTATTGATTAAATATATTTTAATTACTAGTTAGTTGTTAATAGCTTTAATACATGCAACATGATTCAATTTGTTTACACCATAATTGAATAATTAAATGTTAAATCTAATTTTAGATGAAGCAATTGATGGATAATACCATAACGTATTATTATTATTATTATTATTATTATTATTATTATTATTATTAACATACAACAACAAATGCTAAGTTTTAATATCATTTTTATTAACATTTCAATTTTTAGACACATAAAATGGAAAACTTGGCACGCTACAGTTTTTTTTTTGAAACATTAAAGCAATTAAAGATATTGTGCATGGCAATTAAATAAAAACAATTTCACTTTGTGAAAAAAAAAAAAGATTTAAGCAGACGTTATGACGTTAAAATGTACCTTCACGTTTATTTTTTTCTCCTCAAAATGTTCCGTTTGCGTCTCGGCCGAAACGTTTCCCTTCGTTCGACTCCATTAAGTCCACTTTCAGTGAAAAGGAAAGTCTGGAGTGTTCATATGTCCATGGAGCTTCTCTTTTCAAATCTTCACTGTTTTTTTTTATTATTATCATTATTATTTTACAGTTTTGTCCAAGCTGTCGGTTGAAAGGATGAAGAGTAAAATCATGACATGACATTGAAATGTAGGTTTATTATTTATTCTCACTGCTGTAAAATGTCCTGGTGGGAAAAAAAGTCTTTCTGAAACAGTGATGTGTTCTTCAACATGCCTCGTTATTAGATTTAATTCTTATGTATTGAGTATTTTTCTTCCAGGATTTCTTTAGGAAAGTCTCCTCGTTTTAGTTTTTCCTCGTTCTCCTTGCTGTAGAACACTTCACTTTGTCTCCACTTTTTTTTTAAAGTTTAAACTTTTCCCAGGTTGGTGCAGATTTCTCCAGACCTTGTTTTCTTTTACTGCCAGAGTTTGTTCAGGCTCTTAGAGTTGCTCATGAGTCTCTCTTTTTTTCTGTTTGTGTCTTTGTAAATTGTTCGAGTTTGGTGACTCTGCATGTTTTTTGTTTATTCGAGTCGGTCCTGGCTTTTGTCACCGCTCAGAATTTCTCTTGTGAGTCTCCATGTCTTGTTTGTTGGTTGAGTTTGTCCAGGCGTGGTTGCAGATCTCTTTTTTTTCGCCGTTCTCAAAGTCTTTTGTTTCGATTTAATTGAGTTCATTTATTTTTAGAGTTCAGAGTTTGTCCAGGCTCTTAGCGTTGGTCAGGATCTCCCTCGCGAGTCTCCAGGTCTGCTTGGCAGCCGCCTCGAGGGCTGATGTCGCTTTGCCCTGAAATAAATCAAGGTTGGGGAGGAAGTAGTGAGGACACCGGCGGCACTGCAGACAGGAGACGAGCTGCAGCAGGACGCCGTTGATGCGATCGCCGAGGCTCGCCTCGTCCCAGTCGCTCTCGCGCGGGTGCTTCTCGCACTCGTACAGCAGCAGCGTCTTCATGTGGTAGCCGTTGAGCGGCTGGCCCGGCAGCTCCAAGTGCCTGTCGCGGAGCGTTTTTAAAATCGAGAGGCATTTCTTCCTGCAGCCGGACATCAGCAGCCGGTTCTCTGCCTCTGCAAACTGCAGGACCCAGGCGTCGCTCTCGGCCGAGCTTTGCTTCCCCGCTAATGTGTAGCATTCTTTCGAGAGCAGATTAAATCCTTCAGCTTTGACCTCGGCGACCCGGTTCGGTCCAGGCCAGGGGATGTGTGGTGGAGGCCACTGAGCGGCACTGCGGGGCCAGATCCCGGTGCACTTGAAGGCCGGAGTGATCTGTACTACGTAACGCTCTCGAATCCGCAGCTTCACCTCGCTCGTGTCGGCCACCATCTTGACCGAGTCGCGGTAGCTGCACTTGTCCACCGCCTGCGCCACCAGAGTTTGGAATCTCGAGCGAATCTTTCGCGCTGACAGATACCCCGAGGCGGTTATGAACTCGACCCAGAGCGACATGCTGCGCTTGCGGCCGTCGCTAAGCTTCAGGACAGCGCAGCCTGGCAACGAGCCATCGTCCACAAAATTAAAGACGCCCATCTGGTTGAGGTAGAGCACGACCTCGAACTCATGAGGCGAGATCACCTCGAGGCCCTCGTAGCGTGCGTCGATCTCACTCAGAGAGCTGATGAATCGCGGCTCCTGTACCTCCACCTCCTTCAGGACGTCCGATACGACCTTACACACCTCGCGGATGGTCTTGGCGATGGCCGCCTTGCGTGCCTGGCACCGCTCGTTGTAGTATTTGTTGAGCTGGTAGACCAGCTTCGCCTGAGCAGCGATCATGTTGGGGCAGAGGTCCGGGCCGAACACCGGAGGAGGATCGCAGTACGCCGACGGATCCAACGCTTTAACCGGGCAGATCCCAAAGCCAAAAAATTTTTGGGAGTATTAATAAAATAAATTTTAAAAAAAAGAAGAAGAAAGAAAAAGCTAGAAAGAACCAGTGGGTGTCAGACTGGAAAAAAATTGAGGGTGAAAATAAAAAAAAGAAAAAGTTGCACCTACAGTGGATGGAGTGTGTGTGTGTTTGTGTGTCGGTGTGTGTGGTGTGTTGCAGAGGCCAAAAACTTGCAAGAAAAAATAAAAATGCAGAAGTTTTTGCACCTGTGGTGTGTGAAGGGGTCAGCGTCCTTCAGGAGAGATGCAGTGTGTTAAAGCTTGCTGCTCCAGAAACAAAATCAAGAAGAAGAAGAAGCCTCAGAGGAGCGCTGCGTGTCAGTGTGTCATCTCTGCATAAGTGTGTGTTCACGCG
>CM040481.1:6023215-6058450 GCA_022758105.1 Pangasianodon gigas
TTTTTTTTTTTCCTCTTTAGAAAAAAAAAAAAAAAAAACATAAAAGCCGCAGCGCTGTGTTCCGAGTCGCGCGCTCGCGCCGAGCTTCTGTTCCGAGTTGCGTCATCACGGAACTTTAATTAATTAATTTATTTCCAAATAAAGTTCTCCTTAAATAGTGATTAGGTGGGTATTTTTTATAATATTTATATTTATATTTATGTATGCGGAAATACCAATAAAGCGTGTTAGTATTTATATATGTATATATATGTTTGTTTGTTTGTTTATTTATTTCTCGGTTTTATATTTAAGTATGCTTATACAGTATACTTATATATTAAGTATATTTATACAGTGCTCTTTTAGTCGCTGGTGGTTTCCGGGTTTTTATTATTATTTTTACATTCACTGTTTTATCATTTACTAATTTGCGACATTTAAAAAACTGGGTTTTTTTGGGGTTTTTTTTGCGTATTCTCGGAGTTATTTGCGTGTCTCGTGTGGCTCGGTTTCTCTTCGGGCTTTTAAAGCTTATTTGTTGCTCATGTTTCATGCTGTAGTGTTTACGCACTTGATACAGACCCGACATGCAGTTTAATAAATGCTAATAAATAATGAATAAACGCTGCTCTTAGTGTGACATCCTCAACTCGCATCTGGAGATCTTATTTTTTAAAGCTGAATAAAGGAGCGCAAATTATAATTGTTTGTATCCAGATATTTATATTTAATACTATTTAATGTTATATGTGTAATATGAGTATTTAATTAATATTAATTTCAGTGGAGCAGTTACAGCGCGCACAACCTTCAGACACATTGACATGTTTTTTGTAATTATTGATATAAATCCCATTTTTCCCAGAATTCCTCTTTTTCTAGAATTCCCGCTGTGTGTTTAATAAGCTACAGCACACTTATCTCACTACACATTATAAGGCCATCATACAGGAATGTCATTAATATGATTAAGATGATTAAGATGATTAATAAACCTCCCGTTGTTTGTTTTTTGATAGATTTGAAATGCCTCATAAATAAATTAAATGTGTTAAATAATAAAACACGGTATCCGCAGGCACGCGCTTTTCCCTTGATACTGAGGTAGAAGGTGAAGTCTGCTTAAGCCAGGTGTGTGCGTGTGTGTGTGTGTGTGTGTGTGTGTGTTTGGCTTCTTTTAGCCTCTCTATTGATGATCTGCGACCTGAAGGAAGGCGGCCTGCTCAGCGCACGTGAGCCGTGATTTTCTCGGGCTCGGTGTGCATCGGTTTATATATATAAAAAATAAATAAATAAAATAAAATTAAATAAATAAATAAGTCACTTTTTCTGTATCACTGTTACAAGATTTAAAAATATCAAGTAAATTAAATAAACATTAAATTGATAAAAAGAATTCCCAAGGCGCGGTGTTGTTTAAATGCGTTTTAAGAGTTTATTCGGATTTTAAAAAGAAATTAGGAAAAAAATCTTATAGTGCAGCATGTCATGAGCTTATATCAGATTTACACACAAAATATCTTCATTAATATATTATCAGGAATAATAATAATAATAATCATCATCATCATCATGATAATACTTTATTATTATTATTATTATTATTATTATTATTATTATTATTAATTGTTTCCCATTAATTAGTTGTGTATGCTCAGTATGCTTCTAGTCTCTGTTTATTCCTTTTTTTTTTTTAAATATATCATTTTCCTTTATTTAGCACTTCTTGCGCGCGCTGCCTTTAAACACTCATAAGCCTTCACGCGCACAAAACTCGCGCGCAAGTCACTTTTACACGAAGTCACGCGCAAAATAGGCTTCATTCTTCTTCCTGTTCTTCTTCTTCTTCTTATTATTATTATTGTGACGTAGCCTGTTAAATGCATGGGCATCAGCAGCGTTCTAGAACGCCCTCGCGCTTTAGAACCTGCGCCATAAAAGGAAGGAACGAACGAACAGGCGCGCGAGTGTAAATGGAACTCTGTCTCTCTTTTTCTTTTTTTTTGTCTTTTTTTTTTTTTTTTAAAGACCAGCGGGGTTTTTTTTTTTGTTCCGTTTGTTTCGCACGTGCGCCTTTTAACGTGCGCGTTCCATGTGTCCCTTCAGTGTGACGTCATTTAGGCGACCCGCTAAGGGTCCATAGGTGAAATTGCGTTACTGTTACACGCTTAGCTCGTTTATTAGCCTCACTACTGCGGAATATTATTCTTAGCTATGTGGTTTTAATTAACTGTGATTTTAATTTACACAGCAACAGTGTTTCCTCAAAAAAGTGCAAAAAACCTGTTTAACAAACTAAACTGTTTAACACAGTTAAATTCTCTCAGTGTGAGCAGAATTGTAAAAATTCAGGTAAAAATGTAAAACCACCCCAGCGAGAAGGGAAGGTACAGTTCAGTCCCCGTTTTCCTGAGTGTGTTTGCTAAATGTGCATCTCAAACATCATTTTTACTTTAGATAGTGCTAATAGCTAACGACAGAGCTAGCTAGCAATAAGGATGGGCGATATAGACTTAAAACTATATCACGATATTTCATGGTATTTTTTGCGGTAACGATATAAATGACGCTATGAAAATAATAACATTCAGCACTGTCTTTTTGGCCACAAGTCGCATCAGTGTTACGTTACTTGTTGACGCTTTCTCCTCGCGCAACTTCTGGCTTTCTGGTTGGTGTTTTTGCTCGAGGTGGTGGAACAAATTTGTCGTGTTTCCACAGTTAGTTTATACAGTTTTTGCCACACTTTACAAATCACAGACGTTTGCTTCACATCTGATCTTCTGTATCTGATCCGCTTCCATATTACAGAGGAAGCTCCTTTTTTACGGATTAATTCTTCGTCTAGGGTTGGAACTCCGCCTTACTCCGCCATGTTGCAGCGTGTAAACACATTATCAGCTATATCGTCAATATCGCAGGAATTGTAGCAGTATATCATGGATGATACGATATGGCACAGCTCTAGCTGGCAGTTTATCTGTGTAGGTTTAGCTACACATTTGTCATTAACCTCTATTTATACCTCGTTTTCTGACTCTTTCGGATAGCTAGATATTTCTGTTTAGCTAACACAATCTCCTGAATCAAGCATGAGTGTGACAGCAGCAGCTAATATACCAGACACGCTAGCTACGCTGCTGTTTAGATTCACTTCAGGTGTAATTCTGATGTCTCGGAAATTGTTGGCGGTTAAATCAAGGCCTTTACTATTCCTCAACCTGATTTTTTGTTTTAAAAGGAAAATACATCAACATACCTTTCATGGCGGCCATCTTAAGTGTCATTCTTTTACTCTGTCAGCTTGAGTGAAGTGCGTACCCAGAATTCACTGCTGCACTCTGACGCAGTTTTCCTTAAGATACGTGTTTGTTCAGTTACGGTTGTCAGATGTTATACCTGTCAGTCTTTAAGTGTGTGTGTGTGTGTGTGTGTGTTGCACATTAAAGTGAAAATGGTTCAATAAATCAAATGCTTTGTTCATTACTACTTCATTAAGGACAGTTTGATCTGTCTTTCTCTCAGTCTGTCTCTCTGTATCCAAGTCTCTCTCTCTCTCTTCCTGTCTGTCTCTCTTTCTTTCTCTTTCTCTCTCCTTCTTTCTGTCTGTCTCACTTTCTTTTTGTCTTTCTTTCTTTCTTTCTTTCTTTCTGTATCTCTCTCCTTCTTTCCATCTCTCTGTCTGAGCATGTTTTTCTTTCTGATTTATCATCCTTTAAGACTATTATTGTGGCATATTATTTGTATTCTACAAGTTTACATTTATTATTATTATTATTATTATTATTATTATTATTATTATTATTATTATTATATTTGATGTTAGAATTTTAATGAGACCTATTATTATAACTCTTTAAATTGTTTTTCATTTTATTTTTGTCCTGTAAACACTTCTCTTACTTTTTCTCAGAGAAATGAGAGTGAAACGATGTTATAATAGATTTACGCACCTGAATCGTTTTCTGTGAAATGCATGAAGGATGAAGGAAAGACACTTCTCGGCTTTGAGACTTATATTTGTCTGTTTTTCTTTCTGCATCTCTTTATCTATTTCTTCCAGTTTCCCAGTTTACAGTGTGTCTGAGATTAGAGTGTAAAATTCAGTAAATGAGTCAGAAAAACCCAACAGAGGCAGCAGATCTAAAGCAACAATAAAGTTAAGTAACTGAATAAATACCGAGACGTCCACTGAGGTGTTGGGTTTCCTTCCTAAATGTAAATCTGACATTTATATTATTTAGATAGTCTTTATTTTTTAAAGTGTGTGAAGGGTCGGGTAAACACACTCCGGAGTGCGCACTTCACACTCAGGGTTCTTAACACTGTTTAAGATTCTTTTTTAACATTTTCTTTTTTTAAACAAAGCCGAGAGCCAAAGCTAATGCGGGGTCTTTTTCTTTTTTTCCAGGAGCTTTAGAGGCTTTTCTGTATTGAATAGTGTGTGTGTGTGTAGCGCAGAGATGCTCCTCTTTGATCTGACAACTCAACTCTGATCCTCTTGACGGCACTGCATAGTGTCCGATAAGCCCCTCTCTCTCTCTCTCTCTCTCTCTCTATTTCTCACACACACACACACACACTACCCGCTGTCTCTCTGCTACTCTAGCATGATTTCCAGATCGTCTGGTCGCTCCTCTAATGCGCATTGTCTGCCAGTGGCTTGTTATCTTTCCTTTATCTTCGGTCACATCCCAAATCAACTTCTAGTCTAGTAGATCAAGTGGAGTAGGGCTCATCACAAAGATTAGTGAAAATGAGCCGAAATATGGTTTTGTTTTTTTTAGTGGATGATGAACATGAACATAAAAGCTATGTTTTCCTCGAGAGACAGACAGACAGACAGACAGACATCAGGAAAAACCTGTAACAGTTTTCTTTTCTGCCTGAGTCAACTCGTATTAATGTTAGCACACTACACACTTCCAGGTGACAGGGTGAGAGAAATGAGGAGAGAGAGACCGAAAGACATACAGAGTGAGAGAGACACTGAGCGAGACATAGACAGAGAAAAGTAAGGAAAGAGAGAGAGAGACAGAGAAAAAGAGTGACACACTGAAAGAGAGAGACAGAGAGACACAGAGAGAGAGAGAGAGAGAGATGTTTTTAGTGTGTACTGGAAACTTGAGAGGGTTTTATACACACAGACACACACACACCAGCTGTGCAGACCCTGAAGAAATCAAACCGCTGCTGCTAATTGCTTGGCAGATTTTTCCACAGATCTAGTGAGGTCATAGAGCAGATGGGATTTTGCCCACAATGCCCTGTGGCACCCGTTCTGTCTCACTCCCTGTCTCATGCCCTGTCTCACTCCCAGCCTCACTCCCTGTCTCACTCCCTGTCTCATGGCCTGTCTCACTCCCAGTCTCACTCCCTGTCTCACTCCCTGTCTCACTCCCTGTCTCATGGCCTGTCTCATGGCCTGTCTCACTCCCTGTCTCATGGCCTGTCTTGCCGCAGTGCAGATTGGTGTCATGATCATCAGAGCCATATTGAGTTCCAGCATCAAAGCTTTTACACCATACAGCAGTCTATTAATCACACACATAACGACATTAAGGGTAGAACTGGATCACACACACATGCACACATGCACACACACACACACACACTACCATGTCACTGCTGTACTGAGATCAAACAACCACCCAAATAATATCAGCTCAGTGGTGGTCTCGTTCCATTGATGAATGGTGTAGAGGGGGCCAATACTTTGTGTAGCACAACAGATGGACTGCAGTCAATAACTGTACAGCTATAACGTGACCTGTGCGATGATGGATGGGATAGATAGATAGATAGATAGATAGCAGTGAATTATTAACAGTGAATTTCCTATTGGTTGTTGCCAAGCCCCACCCACTTTTCTTTGCTGTTTTTACTCCAATTTTAAAGTTACATGCTCAACATTGACCCCCAGCAGTGCAGGCCCTGTCTCACTGCTATCTCACTGCTGTCTCACTGCCTGTCTCACTGCTGTCTCACTGCCTGTCTCACTGCTGTCTTGGCTCACTGCCTGTCTCACTCCTGTCTCACTGCTGTCTCACTGCCTGTCTCACTGCTGTCTCACTGCTGTCTTGGCTCACTGCCTGTCTCACTCCTATCTCACTGCTGTCTCATTTCCTGTCTCACTGCTGTCTCAGTGCCTGTCTCTCTCCTGTCTCACTGCCTGTCTCATTTCCTGTCTCATTTCCTGTCTCACTGCTGTCTCACTGCTGTCTCACTGCCTGTCTTACTGCTGTCTCACTGCTGTCTCATTGCCTGTCTCACTGCCGTGATATAACCGTATAATGGTTCGGCAGTGCAAATGCAGCCACTTGTATGACCTGACATACCTTAACCACTCTGGGAAAAACCAGACTAGAAAAGAGGCTTGTTAGTGCACTGAGTGGGAGAGTCCTACACACACACACACACACACACACACACACAATTTCCGAGTGAATGACCTTCGACTGTGGGTGCCACTCAGTGTGTCAGTCAGCTATTGACTTTCCATGTACAAGTGTGTGTGTGTGTGTGTGTCTTTAGACTCTAACGGGAATTTAGCAGCTATGATGTCATCAATACGGTCATATTTACCCCCTGTAATTACTTTTTACCCCACAGTAAATGATACCAATGACTTCATCACTGAGGAAATACACGGCTCTGCTATTTACGTTCATACTTAACGCTCTATCTCTCTCTCTCTCTTTCTCCCTCTCTCCCTCTCCCTCTCCCCCCACCGTATCGTTTGGGTGTCTAAATACTATTTACCTGCTTAAAGACTTGCTCTAAAGCGCTCTTCTGCTGCCGCTGTCACCTCTGAATCCTCCCTAAACCCCTCGAAGGATTTTCCCTTTCAGCCTCTAAAAACTTCCCTCATCCCTCCGGGCCGTTTCAGAGAGACGGGCGCCACAGTGTCACCCCTCTTCACCCTCTCGCGTCTAAATCCAATTAGGGGCAGGACAATGGGGGGATTATGGGGGATCGGCATTTTTCTGAGCGAGTGTGCATGGTGCTGCAGTATAGAGACCATGTTAGTGTCATTAAATAACACGGTGTGTTTACTGCTCCTGTTATTAAATTCATAAACTGCTAACATGTTTACAGTTGTTCGCTCTTAGCCTGCGGCGTGTAGGTGCACCACAACAAAAAGCAATGACTGAATTTTTATTCTATTCTTTTTTTTTTTTCTTCAGTTTAATTGATTATTATGTATAATTCACTATATGGACCAGGTGATGTCAAACTGCGCCCTCCACCCACAGGCGTGGTCTGCTGTATTTTATACAGTTGACTGTATATTTTCTTAATTATCATGTTTTATCAGAATTTTCAAAATTAAAGAAAAAAAAAACAGTTTACAGGCCACACCCACAAGTGACATCAGTGGCTCATATGATTTTTAATCTTAATTTTTGGTCTGTTCAAAAATTTCAAGAACCGCTACAACTACCGTAGATAAATCAGCATTAACACAGTAACCATGCAACACGGTCTCCAAGCAACAGCTTAACAATGCTGGACAGTTTATACTGAGTATAAAAAGAAGAGAAGAGAAGAATGACATTAGAACGTTTGCTAACATTTGGCTTAGCTAGCATTTTTCCATCTCAGACAAACATTTTGATTCGAAAACACATTACTGTTTTACACACACTCTCTCTCTCTTTCTCTCTAACTTTATCTCTCTCTCTCTCTCTCTCTTTCTTGTTTTTATCTCTCCATATTTGTCTCTCTAATAACTTCCTCCTTCCTCACCTGTCAGGGGTCGAGGCTAACTGAGGATTAGCTGAAAGTGTTGCGTCTAAAAGTGTAAAATCCTTCTTTTTGAAGCTTTGAGAAGACAATAGGGCTTAAGTTCAGTCTCAAGAATCATTAGCTAAATCTAATAACAAACACACACACGTTTGACAGGAGTGTTTTTATTAGATAGAGAAACATTTGAGATCTTGTACACTGTGTCTTGAAGCAACTTCTAGGAAAGAGAGCACACACTTTCTGCTATCCTAGCCTACTAGCTGATGATCTGTTAGTGTTTAGCATTTGAGATTAGCACTACAGCTAGTGCTAAATCCTGACAGACTACACAGTGACTCTAAACGCATACAACTAGCTCTGTGTTAAAGCTAACATAGCTACATTTGTAAAACGACTTGGTTTTACTCATCTGCAGTGCATTATGGGTAATACACACACAGAGAAGAACACCATACATAAAGTAACCTAGTCCAGGTGTTTTGGTGCAACTAACCACTTTTCTAGTAAGAACACTAACTAGTCCTGAGTTTTAGTGTTTGGGACGGAGCCATGTCTTGGACGACACGCTAAATGTTTAACTCATTAGCATTAGTGTGGTGCGTTTGATGGCAGGAGGCCGAATGTTTAATGAGTCACTGCCTTAATTGTGGAGGAAATTAATCCTTTAACCTTTAGGGTGATTTTTAAACTCACTGTCCTCTCTCTCTCCCTCTCTCTCTCTCTCTCTCTCTCTCTCTTTCTCTTTTTCTTTTTCTTTTCTTCCCTTTTTAAAAGGCTAATCTGTGTGGTGAGATGTGAAAAGGCCCACCAACACACTGATGAGGAGCAAAAGAGCGTTAATCCCATCAGATTAGCCCTCTTCATTTCAGTTCAGGCCTTTTAGAGAGAGAGAAATATGCAAATCGTCCATCACATAAGGGCACTAAATTCCGTCCACTACAGAGAAGTGCTCTTGTTCCATCATTCCATCAATCTGATCCCCTACGTCAAATTATTTCTCTTTATCACAACACAGTCATGGGCCGTGTCCCAAACTATAAAATAGTACAGTGTACTATGTAGGGTATAGTGTATACTATTTAGTGATCGCCGTTAGTCAGTTAACTAGCTAAGCAGCCATAGCAGTGCTTGCCCGGTTACCATGGCAACTGCCGTCACTCCTTACGGCTGCATCCTAAACTGTATATTACCATATTAAATAGTGTGTGAATCGTACAGCATACAGTATATTAAACAGTATGAACTACTTAGTGAGAGATTATTAAGGGGATAGAGAGAAGGGAATAGGGGACGAGTGAGCTCAGTAAGGGGACAGAGAAAGGGTGTAGGGCATAGTAGGGACTATATTAAGGGGATGGGGCAAGAGGAAGGAAATAGGGGATGGAGAAATGGAGCAGGGTGTAGGGTATAGTAAAGATTATGTTTGCTAAGTGATGAAATAAAAGCAGTTTGCCTTGGACTCTTTTGCTGATCATGTGCTCCTGCAATCCCATGATCCTTTGCTTTCACTACATCAGAGACTTTTTGTAATCCTCTGCCCTTAAAGTCTTGGCCACACACACACACACACACACACACACACGGTGACAGCGTGTCCTGGCATCGCTCAGATGGAACAGCAAATCCGCTCTAATTGGCTCCAGAGCGCTGCGGATGATTGGTTGGACAAAACATTGTTAACTGAGGAGGTTGGCTCCGCCCCCTCGTTAGCGTGATGAACTCATTTAGTGATGGGGAGTGACATGTGGTGGAGAGAGGGAGAAGAGTGTGTGTGTGTGTGAGTGAAATGGAAGAAAAAAGAAGTGACAAAAGAATGAAAATGGAAAGAGAGAAAGAAAGAAGGAAAGAAAGAAAAAAGTAGGAAAAGAAGTGAAAGGAAGAATGAATGAAAAATAAGGAGGGAAAGAACGAAAAAAGGGAAAGAGAGAGCAAGAATGAATGAATAAATGGATTAATGAATGAAAGAGCTAGAAAAATTAAAAGAAAGAAAGAACGAGAATTAGTGTGTGTGTGTGCGTGTGTGAGATAACCCCCCACTCTGTGTGTGTGAATGGTATCGGTGTTGGCGTGCCGTGTGTGCGTGTGATAGTGATGGATCACCACTCTTCCTCCTCCTCATTAATTTCATCACGTTATCGCCACACAGAGACGATCATACACACACACGCACACACACATGCCTTTAACATTCATTACACCCAATCACCACACGCACACACACACGGTCATGGTGTGAGACTGCAAACGTGACCCACGCCGCCAACTCAGTCACTCTTCATAGGCAGGAGGTCCAGTGCTGTACTCTATATGTATCCCATAATTCCATGCAACATCACCGTTATAGCAACCTGTTCATATTTTAGACAAAATGGCTAGTTATATAAAAATAACTATAAATTTCTGATTTCAGCATCAAACATGTGACATATATGACTCATGTGTTTATGTGTTTAAAGTCATGACAACACCGTTGCTTGGCAACAGTATGGCCACAGAGCACAAGCTAGATAATGACTCAGGCTGAAAATTTAGCTAGTTAACAGTTAAATAGTTTATACAGGCAATTCTAGGCACAGCGACGGTGGAAACGAAACAGAAATCAGAAATATCAACATTTCTCTCAGATATATTGATAGGAGGATAGAAAATTACAAAAATTACACCATAATTACGCTAGCATAACCGCTAACTGAACTTCCATGAGTACAGTGAGAGGCATAGTGAGAAATGTCAATGCTGCATCACAACTCGTCACAACAATGAACTATTGTGAAATTTTCTCATAAACACCGTGAACACAACCGTATCTGAACACAGCATCTAACACGGCTGTTAGCCATTAGCTAGCTAGTCCCTCTGGTTTTCCTCAATGTTGTCTCAGGGAGTTTTTGCTCGCCGCTGTCGCCTCTGGCTTGTTCTAAATCTACAAACAGATTTCCGTACAGCTGCTTTGTGACAGTGTTTATTGTTAAAAGCGCTGTGTAAACAAAATTGTATTAAACTGAAGTGAATAGCTAATTGTTTAGTGTCCACAACAAATCCTGGGACTGAAACTACTAAATAGTTTCTCGTAATATGATACCGTATTTTATACCACAGCTCTGTTGCTGTTGAGTTCTCAAATGGTCAGAAGGTGTTGATTAATTGTGCTATAGACCCCTTTGGTGTTTGTAAACAAAAAGAGATGCACAAGCTTCCTGGTTTCAAAAAGACCCAAGTAGCTTAGCAGCCTTATGCTACTTGGTTATAATCTGAGCTAAAATATTGTTCACGTATTATTATGGATTACCACTAAAAGACAGGAAGTGCTATTTGGCTAAACCAACACTTTCAAAATGTTGTAACTTGGGAAGATCCTTATCCTTATGTCTGTCAGTGGCTAAAAGGGGCTAACCGGTGGTCTAGCCTGCAACAACCGGACACGTATACACATCTCATAGAAACACCGAGTGTTTATACTAGAAAGAAACTGAAGTCATACAAGTCTCTTGTTGTTTGTGGGAACGTTCACAACTTAATGTTTTACGATTACAACATCGAGGACGTCGTGGCACTGAAAGCCGAGGTGCTGCCCAAACAGACTCCATAAATTCATTTGTTAGCCGAACAGAGTTAGCTAGCTAAACGCGTCCGTTATAGTAACTCCATAGTAAGAACGTGACCTAGCTATCTAGCTAGTTTCTTGATGTTGATTTTAAGTGAGCTACGTAGGTTTGTTAAAGCAACCTAAATTAGACATTCTTCATTAGCAAGCCAACCGCAGTGATATGCTACTAAGCTAAGCTGAAATGGAGGCTGCAAAGCAGGAGCTCCTCAGACCAGTTATCCCTCCTAATCAGCTGTAACCACAGCCGTCTTCTGTTGGCATGGAAACGTGTCCGATTCGATAGTATGCAATAAAAACGAACGTGTTTATGAACACTTTTCCGATTATGATTCTATGATTCTCTATAATAATCTCTATAGTACTTGTTATTGTTTCTATAGTAACAGCTAATACACAGGGGACTTGTATAGTAGACGCTCCACATAAGTGTACGCATTGTTATTTAACGAAAAGACGTTTCTATAAGAAGACCTTTATTTAATATTTATGGAATGAGTCTCCAGTGTCAGCGCTTTGTAACAGTCAGAAAGTTTTCCACCACAGTAAAGTCTTCAGGTTTGTGGTTTCTAAGCAACATGACTTTTTTTTATTATATTAACTTCAAGAGAGAGAGCAAAGAGAGGCTGATGAAGAAAAGAGTGTTTAGAGCTGCTATAACGGAAGTGTCATTCCAGGACAAAAAAAACACAAAGACGTCGTTTATTAATAAATGAAATTGTAATTGTCGGGAAATCGCTGTGGAATAAGAGGAATTAGTACACTTTGACCCCTGTCGTGGATTATTTTCCTACAACTGCATGTCCTGGAACTGTTTTATTTCTTACATATGACCCTTACTGTTTAGTATGCGATTTAGGACGTAGCCCATGGAGAGATTCTCGCTACTTGCGTTTTTTTGTTTTTTTTTGGCTTTTTCTTATCGTTTCTGAAACAGCAGTGCTCCTGCTGCCCTTCACACACACTCTTCACACTCATTTATCTTAAAAAGAGAGGGATAGATAGCTCTCTCTCTCTCTCTCCTCTCTCTCTATCTTTTTTCGTGGTGCTGCATTTTCAATTAAATTCCATTCAGTTTTGTCAGAGACGGAGCACATGCTCTCCAGTAGCAGTCCCTAGTGTGAGTGTGTGTGTGTGTGTGTGTAGGCGCTTGGAGGATGTTGGCTCCTTTGGCACGAGGACAGCGTGTGTGTGTGTGTGTTTGTGTGTGTGAGATGTGTCCTTCTTCATCTCAGACTCATTTCTGTGCCTGACAGAGACAAATGACATCACTCAGAAATGAGACGCAGCCGCCGAAACAGGTCGAGTGGTTCCCAATGACACACACACAAACACACACACGCACACACACACACGCTCAGAATTCTTTGTTGTCTGCTTGGCGTCGTGCTCTCTGCGCTTATAAGCCTCAGATCCTCGAAGGGCACTTCAGATGAGTGTGCACTATTTATTCTCCGATTTAATTCACTTACATTTAATCAAATGGGCTGAATAGGGCACGACACCACACACACTCACACACACGAATGTGTTAGAGAAACTGAACACACTCAAGGTCAAAGGTCACCACTTTCTCTTGCTACTAGATTGCTCTACTGAGCGGGTGGGTCTGTGTGATATATTTTTAGAAATGAACATTTTTGTGATACTTTTGGGAGGGCAATATTTTTGGAAACTTTTTTTTTTTAAGGATCTGAATGTAAAGAGAAGTAATGGAATGGAACAATAAAAATAAAATAAATTAAATAACAAGTAACAAAAAAAAACAAAACAGAAACAAAACAAAATAAAAACAAAACAAAATTTTAAAAAACAAAACCAAATAATAACAAAAACATAACAAACAAAACAAAAGAAAAGAAAAGAAAAGAAAACAAACCCAAGTAAAATAAAGACAAAACAAAAACAAAAGAGACACAGAGACAGGGTTGTTTGTTCAGGAGGTGAAATATTTTTGGAAACCGTGGTGTTTTTAGAACTCGTGAACTGTTTTAGAATATGTATTTTCTGAATCTGAATGTTTTTGAGTGAGTGATATTACTTTTTGTGGGTTTTTTAAATTTTAGTTCTCTTTTATACTTAGTTTTTTTTTTTGCAGTATAATTGGAACCTGATATTTCTTACACAGTGCGTGAGGACTGTTTGCTAGCGATGTTAGCTGTGATAGTGTAGTAGCTATAATCCTCATTTAATTGAACTCCTGAGACTTTAAAGCACGAGTATGTGTCTGACAGCAGCCGTGACGTGTGTGTGTGTGTGTGTGTGAGTGTGTGGGTGTGGGTGTGTGAGGGACCCAGCTGCTCTCCTGCTTTAATGAGCTCTTCTCACCACTAATGTTAACGTCAGTTGCTAACTGCCACATTTGAATATTTCTGATTAAGTCTGTTCTTTATCACAGTTCTCTTTTCGGTTCCTAGTTTATCGTTACAGTTAACAGATTTAGCTGATGACCGCGTCCTGGATGTCTGTGTGCTTCTGAATTTTATTATTTCTGTTTATTTCATAAGCAAGGAGGGAAAGGTGATGTGATGTATAGTCTGGTATCTTGAGAGACTATTTTTTAGATTTTTTTTAACGGTAATTACATCTTACAATAATTACAAGAAAATTAGGTTATTATTGGTTTTGTATAAAAAAAAAGCAGGAAAATTAAAGCAGACATTCTTAAATGAACTCCTCACAGAGATAGAGTAGAAAAAAATGACATGAAATGAAGAAAAGAAACCTTTGAGAGTTTGACGTTTCTACAAGAGCAGTATTTTTGGAAGATTTTGTGGTTTTAAATCAGAAGATCAGAGCAGCGCTGCGTGGAAAACTTTCCCTGTTGTGGATGATGTACTGATGATAAAGGGATGATAAAGGTGTGTGTCGTGTGTGTATTGACCGAGTGGTTATGAATGGATCGACTCTCCCGTGTGTGTGTGAGTGTGTTACTGATCACCGTTTAGTGGAGTGTGTGCTTTTTCACACAGACTGAATGCAGCTCGTTTGGCTCTTTAAAGAATCTCTGCTTCGTGAAGGTTGATCAATAAGACACATCCATCGTGCTGCCGCCGACCGAGCGCGCTCACTGTGATGGATGATCACACACACACACACTCTCACACACTCACACTCCACACGTCAACTTCTCTGTCTTTCTCTGTGTTATATATGTTCATACCACAGCACTGTTGAATTCTGCATTTTGATTGGTCGGAAGGTGTTGATTAAAAACATGCGTGATTGTGGATATGGTGTAGTTTCCTTTTTTTCGGATTTTTGGAAGGAGTCTCCTGTGTCAGCGACCATTTATAGTTGCTATAACGTAATTAACATGAAAGAAGTTGTTTCGCTGAACCTTAAATGTAACTATAAATGGATAAAAAGTATGACATTGTTAATAAATTTTAAAAAAATGTAATGGCCAGATAATCACTGTGGTATAAGAGGAATAAAACACGTTGGAACGTACTTTTATAGGAAACTAATCAACTTTGGGGTGGCAGCTATGACTCCGCTTCATCACACCACTTTGTCGTTGATTATTTTCCTGTAAAAGCACCACACTGAATGTTTTATTCCTCTCATATTCAGCTCATCCTCAAAATGGGCATGCTCAATGCTTTGATTTTTCTTTTGTTTTTGTGTCCAGGCTTTTTTCTTTTCCAGTTCGTTGTGTTCTCTTTCACTCATCCCTCCACTGTGTGTATGTGTGTGTGTGTGCGCTCTCTCTCTCACACAGTTGTTGGCCTATGCGGATGGACTGCATGGGAAGTGGATGTTCTCGGAGATGCGAGCGATCTTCTCACGGCGCTTCCTCCTGCAGAACACAGCGCTGGAGATCTTCATGGCCAATCGGAGTAAGAGTTTACAATTTATCCTTTTTTTTTTAAACCAACAGCTAATAAGTGATACGTGATCTTAAAAAATTATATGTTTTTTTATATGTTATATTTATGGCATCAGTACTGTTGATATCTCAAACTTTATAGCTTTGTCTCCTGATGGTAATGCATAAATGTAATATTTTTCACAGATTTAAGTAAATATTACCTCAAAAAATTATCTTTACTGTTATTTATATCACAGCGATGTTATATGATTCATTCTGATTGGTCAGAAGGTGTTGATTAATTTTCTGTTACAGCAGCTCTAACAGTAGTGCCGGCTAAACAAACTTGTTTCATGGACCTTAAATGTAACTATAAATGAATAAAAAGTACAATGTGTCATTCTTTAATTAGTAAAAAATGTTGAGAAATTTAATAGTTGAGAAATTACACTGTGGTATATGAGGAATAAAATACTTCAGGATGTGCTGTTGTGGGAAAATAATCCAACTTTGAGGTGGTAACAGTGACTTTGCTTCCTCACGGCACTCAGGTGTTGATTATTTTCCTGTAACAGCATTCATCAACATTCCTCTAATGTTGTTGTTCTTCTTGTATTTTTCTCTCTTCAGCCTCTGTGATGTTTAACTTTGCTGATGCTGCTACAGTAAAGAAAGTCGTTCACGCCCTGCCTAGAGTCGGAGTTGGCACTAACTTCGGCCTCCCTCAGACCAGGTGTGTGTGTGTGTGTGTGTGTGTGTGTGTGTCTGTCTGTCCTGCTCTGTGTGGTTTTGACACATCGAGTCAACTACTGTGTAATGCTTTTTATGTGAGAAAGAGAAAGTGAGAGTCTGTGTGTGTTGATTTATTTGTGTTCGTGTGTGTGTGTGTGTGTAGAGGGGGGGTTGGTGTGTTGGTGTACCACGGTCTAATTAGCTTCACACAAACACAATCCACATCATTTATTTATCTCCCTGACTGAGAAGTAAATAGAGGGTGTACAGCGCCCGCAGGGCAAAGTGAAGGGAAACAGACACACACACACACCCACACACACACGCTCAGCTCACCAGAATCTAAAGATCCTACAACAAAGCCGAGTTTCTACACACTATTCTAATGATATCTAATAATAATAATAATATTATCTAATAATATTAATATTGCTATATTTATTTAATTAATATTACCTGATTTTCTGTTAATTCCATTGGAATTGTGTAAAGTGTGTGTGTGTGTGTGTGTGTGTGTGTGTGTTCTGACATTCTCATAACATTCCTCCATTCTTGGCTCAGCATTCCCTCTTAACATTGCCTTAATGTTTCCCAAATATTCCCCTAATGTTTCCCTCTCCTTCCTCCAGCATTCTCCCACAGCTCTCCGGAATTTTCCCTAATGTTTCTCTTAACATTCCACTAACATTTTCCAAGAAACGTTCCATTACCATTCTTTTAAACATTCCTCTGATATTCGCATAGTGGTCTCATCACATTCCTTGAACATTTCTTTAAGATTTTTCCAGAATATCTTTATCATTCCCTTAATATTCCTTAAAGAGTCTCACCCTAACAGTAAGGTAACATTCCCATCCAGGATTTTTCCGAAACCTCTCCTGAAATTCTTCTAATGTACTTCTAACTTTTTTTGGCCAATTATTTCTAAAGTTGCCTTAATATTCTCTTAAGACACCTTTAACACCTTTAACGGTTTTAAGGTTTGAGCTAAAATTCTTCTAATGCTTTTCTCTAATTGGTCTCTATTTGCTTCCTATTAAAAATAATAAAATAGCTAAAATTAAATATGTTTAAATTAACATAATTAAGCAGGTGTAAATGTCTTGAATAACTTGAATTTAAATAGCTTGAAATTTTTTTCTCATTATTTTATTTCTCATTATGAAATTACGCTAAAACAAATAAAAGATTATGAAACCTATTTTTAGACACTTGGGTACTAATCCCAAGCTGAAAATTAATTACGTATTAATTTTGCATATAATTTTGCTTCTATCAAGGCAGAAAGAATCAAAATCTGCCAATCCCAAGCTTCACATTTGAAAAAATAAGTAAATATTTGCTGTATAATCTAATATTTATTTTATGTCATAAAAGAAAATATCATTAAAACATTTGCCCATTCAAAATGTTTTACTTGCTATCCAAAGATAAATCTAATCTAATAAAATATTTCTATATTTAAATATTTCTGAATTTTCTAGCATTCTTGTGGCATTTTGTAAATATTCCCCAATTATGTGCTTAACTTTTTTTTAAAAAAGATTTTTCCATAAAATTCCAATAACATTGTTAATGATTTTGTACTGATCCCTTGAATGTTCCTCTAAAATTATCCTAACAATCCTATAAAATTTCCTTAATATCTTTGAAATATTTCTGAATTTTTCTCTGCATAACGTTCTCCTAACATTACTTTAACGTTTTTTTGTTTGTTTGTTAATGTTCCCTGAATGCGCCCATTCAGCTGATCCCATGACATTCCTCCGTTATTCCCCCTTTGGCGTTCCTGCAGCACTTTTTTCCAACCTTCCTTAAATTTTCTTCAAACGATGTGAACCCTCCATCAGGCGTTAATGAGTGTAATCACACACCCTGGCAGTGATGAATTCTCTAATTTGGCTTTGTGTTAATGGGAAGCTGGGTCATTTATTTTTGTGTCCATGAGTGAGTAGCACTCACACACACACACACACACACACACACTTCAGACACACTTAATGTACTTTAAAACTGTGGTGTGTACCCATATGGTGGAATGTTTAATGTATCTAAAGCAGATGCTCTTTAGTCACTGATCAAACCCAGTCATTTTTTTCAGTTCATCCTTAATTATTCAAGAATCTGTTGTTTCTGAATGAGCCAGATTCAGCATTTAGCTGTTTGTTATGGGTTCAGGGTTGCCAGATCTTAGCAAAATTTCCACCAACTACATCTCAGAAAGACCAGGAAGAACATACCCCAAAAAGGTGGGGCACTGGGAAAAGGGAGATGTGATTTTCTTCCTTTTTCTCAGTCCTTGCGTGGGGAAACAAGTTCACCAAGGTGTGCGTGCATCTCTGATTTGCACTGCGACTTTTTATTATCACCTGGTAGAGATATTAATCCTCCCTTAATCCTCCCTTTTCCTCTCCCAGTATTTGCACTATATTTTACAACAGATATGGTTCTGTAGTCCATTGATTCTGAACTCTGAAAGTTCTGATCTAAACACTTTGCTGTGCTTCTGCTTGGAAAAACATGGATGCCCAAAGTAAGGACATATTTGTGTGGCTAATATCTGAATTTCTGCACAATTATCAGTTGGAAAAAAATGTAGGACAACTGTATTGTTTATCTTTGCTAATAATAATGATGTCACAGTGATCTAATCATGTTAGTTAAATTGGGCTGAAATCAACAGAATTAAGTTACGAGTCTAAACTTACAAAGTTGTAAAACAATTTTTCAGAAGACAAAATCAAGTTTTATCAAGTAGTAAATAATGCAACAGGAAATCTGTTTACTGTGAGCTGCCATATTGTTTTGACATCAGGTGTGTTTATGTCAGAGAACTCAGGCGTGGTAGATGTTGCATTTGATTGCATTTTCCCTGGCTGAGGTCAGGTTTTTCCGAGTTCTGAGTACAATGGATTGCAGCATAAGGAACCTGGAACTCTGACTAGTGAACTAAGAGCTAAGATATAAGGCAGGAACTGGAGACTTGACAATTCTCTTAGTTGTTCGCTACTCTAAATCTAAATGTGTTGTAGGGAGGACATTTTGGACATTTAAGTAGTAAATGTTCAAATTTTTTGAACTGTTTTTTTTGTTTGTTTGTTTTTCTCCTTGACACAGGCGGATTTCTCTAGCGACTCCTAAACAGCTATTTAAAGCCTCCAACATGACTCAGCGCTGGCAGAAACGCGAAATCTCCAACTTCGAGTACCTCATGTTCCTCAACACCATTGCAGGTGATAACGCACAAAAATACACACACTCACTCAAACACAAATACATTTAAAGCTTTTATTTAAACACTAGTTTCCACAGAGGTTCCCTAACCTTCTAAGATTCGTAAGATGTCTAGAACTCTCCTAAAGATGAACTTTGAGTTCCATGAGTGAAAACAGGAAATAGGAAACTGTGGCACTAGGAAAACCTGTGGGACAAGAAAGTATGACTAGGGAATCTAGGAATCTGCCAGTCTGGACAGTTTATGACGTGATGTTTACCTCGTCTTCAGGCCGCACGTATAACGACCTGAATCAATATCCTGTGTTTCCCTGGATCATCAGCAACTACGACAGTGAAGAGCTCGACCTCACACTGCCCAGCAACTATAGAGACCTGAGCAAGGTACACACACACACACACGCACACACACGCACACACACAGGGACTCATTTGATTCACACTATTCTGATTTTGAGTCTAATTGTATTTAGCCTTAGTACAGGTGGAGGCAGACAGAATGAGGGAGAGAGACAGACAGAAAGAGGGGGACAGACATTGAGAGAGGGACAGACAGACAGACACAGAGACTTGCTAAGAGAGACAGACTGAGAGAGACAGACTGGCTGAGAAGGACAAGAAGACTGAGAGAGACAGCCTGAAAATCACAGAAAGACTGAGAGAGAGAGATGGACAGAGAGAGAGACAGAGAGAGTGAGAGACAGACAGACTGAGAATCACACACAGACAAACTAAGAGAGACAGAAGGACAGACTGAGAGAGACAGAGAGAGTGAGAGACAGACAGACTGAGAATCACACACAGACAGATGAAGACATACAGAAACACAGATGAAAACAGCTGAGAGAGACAGATGGACAGTCTGAGAGAGAGATAGACTGAGACATACAGAGAGAGTGATACAGTCAGGCTGTGCTTGTGTGTGTGTGTTAAGCCTGTGTGTTAAGCTGCACGCCTCTGTGTTTTGTGTCCTGCACTCTGCACTCGTCTTTTCCCCCCTCCACCCGCTCCGGCCACTCTGTTTCCCTGAGGAGCCAATTAACAAACACACACACACACACACACACACACACACACACACAGTTGCAGCCTTTGTCTCTTGTTTCTCTCCTTTACACCATCGTTTTTGGTTTTGGACCTGTCACACACTGTGTGTGTGTGTGTGTCTGTGTGTCTGTGTGTGTGTGTTTAGATGAGAACTGATTAAACTCCGCCTCCTTTGATCTTGATATTGCTTTCTTTCTTTCTTTCTCTTCTCATCTGTTTTTTTGGCGATTTTATGGTGAATCTAGATCTCAGTGAGAGATCAGTGATTCATCCTAACACCTTTGTAAGAGTGTGTGTGGTGCCCATGAGTACGATCTTCTGCACTTCGCTGGCTGACAGATGACCTAGGAGCATCTGAACATTGTTGTCAATTCCCATCTTGAGTGTTCCTGGTGCTCCCATTATGACCGGCAGCGCTGTCGTCTTGGCGTTCCACATCCTTCCGATCTCGATTTCCAGATCCTTGTATTTGCTTTTTCACTGTCCTTAAGCATGACGTCAATCAGCAGGCATGTCCTCGGTTGGCTATTATCATCTAGTTCTTCCTCATTAGGTCAATAAATCAGTAAATCATCTCATTCATGTTGACAACAGTTGTACCCTCAGGTGCCTGACACGTTCTTCTGCCTTGTTGCACATCCCACATTTGCTGTTGCCTGGCTGTTTCAGTATGTTCTTCTGGTGGTACCTAGTGTTGAGGTCCAGGTCCTGGGCTGCAATTGTGAGACTCTGTTTTCTCCTTTGAGACCAGAACTGCATAGCCATGCCATGGACGTTGACTGCTGGTTTGTCGAGATCCCTGTAGAGTTGTCTGTGTATCAGCTTGCTCTTGAGCAGTTCTGTTTTCTCTGTCTCAGTGCTGGACATGAGCTGGCTCTTGGTGTTGTGAGCAATGGTCAGTGACTACTCTGTGTCAGTGAGTACACTAGGTCAGTGAGTACATTGTATCAGTGAGTATGCTGTTTCAGTGAGCATGCTGTGTCAATGAGTATACTGTGTTTCAGGGAATAAACTCTGTCAGTGAGTATACTATGTCAATGAGTACTCTCTGTGTCAGGGAGTAAACTCTGTGTCAGTGAATATACACTGTCTCAGGGAGTAAACTCCGTGTCAGTGAGGACTCTGTGTCAGTGAATAAACACTGTGTCAGGGACTAAACTCTGTGTCAGTGAGGACTCTCTGTGTCAGTGAATAAACACTGTGTAAGTGAGTGAACTCTGTGTCAGCAAGTACTCTCTGTGTCAGTGAGTATGCTCTGTGTCACTGAGTAAACTCTGTGTCAGTGAGTATGCTTTGTGTCAGTGAGTAAACTCTGTGTCAGTGAGTATGCTTTGTGTCAGTGAGTAAACTCTGTGTCAGTGAGTATGCTTTGTGTCAGTGAGTATGCTTTGTGTCAGAGAGTACTCCCTGTGTCAGCGAGTAAACTCTGTGACAGTGAATAAACCATGTGTCAGTGAGTACTCTCTGTGTCAGTCAGTACATTGTGTCAGTGAGTACTCTCTGTGTCAATGAGTACTCTCTGTAAGTGAATAAACTGTCAATGAGTACTCTCTGTGTCAGTGAATAAACTGTGTCAGTGAGTACTCCCTGTGTCAGTGAGTACTCCCTGTGTCAGTGAATAAACTGTCAGTGAGTACTCCCTGTGTCAGTGAATAAACTGTGTCAGTGAGTACTCCCTGTGTCAGTGAGTAAACTTTGTGTCAGTGAGCAATCTCTGTGTCAGTGAGTACTCTCTATGTCAGTGAGCAAACTGTGTGTCAGTGAGTACATTGTGTCAGTGCTGACCTGGCTCGTGTTGCTCAGTGCTGTTTGTGAATTTACACACTGATCGATCTCCTCCTCCTCCAAAAGAATGCTCTTTACCCATCGTGCATTAGGATGATGACTGAGCACCCCAGTGTGTATATTATACCATCCCGCACACACACTTTACCCCTCTCACACACACCCTCCCCCTCCCCCGCCCACCCACTCCATTCTCCAGTAACAGTGTGAGAGCATGCACTCTGTGTAATGGCGTTCAGGAGCGGGGGAATAAATCAGAGCGAGGGAGCGCTAATGGAAGATAGACGAGTGCGGAGGCAGGCGAATGTACACTTACGCACTTTAGCAAGAACGCTAACGGGGCGCTCCCTCACTGATTTATTGACCTGATGAGGAAGAAAATGAAGAATTTCCTCCCTGAGATTACGAAAAGAGCTTGTTTTTGTCGTTGTTATTATTGATTTATTATTGTTAGCTTTAGCCTGTTAGCAGCAGCTATTCTTATACAATGTACATGGATAAATAAATAGACAAACAGAATTTATTACCAATAGAATACAGTTTATGATCACATTCTTCTTCTCCTTCTTCTTCTGATTATTCTTTTAAATTTATTTTTTTAACTTTTATTTTAGAAACTTATTCATATATTAATATGTAATGTATTAGTTTATAAACTACATTTAATTTGTTTGGTAATATGTTAATGTATTTTTTCGTAGTTATGAATAAATGATTTAAATTTATTATTTGTGTTAAGATATTTGTTTTCAACTTATTTAAAATCAAAGGTAAAAGACATTTGCACAAGTAGGTTCTGTACTCTCTCTCTCTCACACACACACACACACACACACACAGAATTAAGTCAGTGTGTAATGGTTCTGCCCTCAGGATATTTGTTGGGTTTGTGTTTGTGCTGCATTTCGTCCACTACATTGAAAAAAAACAAAACAAGTACATCTTTCGCTCACTCTCTCTCTTAGACACACACACACACACACACACGTCTTGTCTCTCTTCTTTTGGTTTTGACAGCTTCGCTTCTGTGTTCAGTCAAACCTTCAGCCCTGAGGGAGTGAGTCAGAATCAGAGACAGTCAGAGAGAGAATGAGGTAGAGAATGAGAGCTCTGTGTGTGTGTGCGTGCACGCAAGTACGCGCATGTGTCTGGGTATCTCGGTCGTCTTTATTACAGCTGTTTTATTCACACTGTCAACACGAGCGCATTCACTGTGAGTAGCCGAGCGTACATTCATCTGTATATGTGTGTGTGTGTCCCCTCCTCTCACCCTGCGTCTCTCTCTTGTCGCGTGTCGTCGTTGCTTTGATAGAAACAGGTCATGCGTGACCTTTGACACGGCGAGCTGAAATTGCTGTAGGCTCGATGTGGCGTGTCTCAGCGTCCTCGCGGGCCCAGAACCTCGCTCTGTGAATTTATGTTCTTTCTGTCGTCCCCCGACTGACTGTCTTATCATGACCTTTGACCTCTCTGTAGCACAGGCGTACACAGCTTCATACTGACTTCCCTTACATGTGAGAGTCCGCCCACATTCGGCTTGGTTCTGCTGAATTCAGATGAACTTGATTAGCATGTCTGTGTGGTGTTGTATGCTCTGGGACAGTCAGTGGTGCGTCATTGAGGGCGGAGCTTATGTTACACTTCATCAGGCAAAATTAAGGTGGAGTTTAAATTACACGAGGACAGAGCTTAAATTACACTTAATCAACCAAATGCAGGCAGAGCATAAGTTATCCTTACTCAACTACGTGAGCTCAAGTACACATAATCACACACAATGAGGGCGGAGCTTAAGTTACACTTAATGATCTAGAACTAGGGCGGAGCTTAAATTACATTTAATCAACCAAACGAGGGAGGTGCTTAAGTAACATTTAATCAGCCACAACAAGGGTGGAGCTTAAGTAACACTTAATCAGTCAAAATGAGTGCAGAGCTTAAGTAACACGTAATCAGCCACAACGACGTAAGTAACACTTACTCTATCAAAATGAGGGCGGAGCTTAAGTTACATTTAATCAGCCACCACTAGGGTGGAGTTTAAGTAACACTTAATCAGTTAAAATAAGGATGGAGCTTCAGTTACACTTAGTCAGCCTCAAAGAGGACAGAGCTTAAAGTACGCTTAATCAATCAAAATGAAGACGGAGTTTTAAGTTACATTTAATCAGTTAAAATTGGGTGGAGCTTAAGTTAAACTTAAACCCCACTCTAGTTGTAGCTGATTAAGTTACGCTTAATCATTCAAAATGAGGGCGGAGCTTAAGCGACACATAATCAGCCACAACAACAAAATAAATAGATAGGCAGACAAATGGGTAGAAGGATAGACACGCACACATGGACACACACACACACACACACACACAGTCATTTAAATGACTGTAATGGAGGCTTTGCTATTTAAGATCATAAATCCTCTATCAAGGGAATTTAACAGAGATTTAATTAGCATATTGTGGAATATAATTAACGCTTTATGGTTAAATCAGGCATAGAGCATCACCGTGTAACACACAATCACTGCTACACACGCACACACACACACACAGGGCTCCTTTTATCTCTCTAACCTCATAGATATCATTAGAGTCATTAGTAAAAGATTTTTATTCTCATGGACAAAAGCTTTGCATTGTTTAGAGAGAGGGAGAGAGAGAGAGAGATAGAGAGAGAGAGAGAGAGAGAGAATGGCTATGACAGAGACAGAAAGAAATGTGTGTGTAATGTATGTTGAGGATAACAGGACATGAGACAGACACAAGGGGACTTGGGGAGAGTGGAAAGACAGGCGAGGGGAAAATTGGGAAAAGTGCACAGAGCAAGGAGAACGAGGAAGAGGAAATGGGAAAGGGACAGGAGAAGGAAACCGAATTGGTGGACAGTAGAATAAGATGGACATATGAGATATAAAAATGTAAACAAGGAAGTGAAGGGACAGGGGACAGTGGGATCCAGGATATGGAAAAAGGAAGTGGACAAGGAATCTGGGAACATGGGTATGCAGTAGGAAAGGGAATAGGTGATGAGTGAACAAGGCAAGGCAAAGGGAAAAGGACACAGGGAAGAAGGAATACAGGGACCTAGGAACAAGAGGAAAGGGCACATGTGAAGGGAATAGGGGATAAGTGCACAGGACAAGGAGTAAAAGGACAGAAACGAGGAGAAAAAAGAGGATGCATAGGAAATAAAACTTGGAGGAGACAGGAGAAGGGAATAAAGTGATGAAGGACGGTGCAAAGGGGCGCGAAGGGAATAGGGAACAAGTGCACCTGGAAAGAAGAAAGAGAAAGGAGACAGGATCCAAAAACAAGATGTGGAGAAGAAGGGAATAGGGCATAGTAGACAATTGGATAGGGCACAGGGGAAGGGGGGAATGAGAATGAGGACGAGACGGGTGCGGTAGATTTACAGCTCTGTCACCCTCCAGAGTCCCATCAGAGGCACGCTGCTAATTTAGGGGAGAAAACAATATGGAGGACTCTCGAGGCATCTCTCTCTCTCTTTCTCTCTCTCTCTCTCTCTCTCACACACGCACACACACACAGACACATGCACACGGTGTGTGACAGCGACGTTTTTTATCCCTCACGCTCTTTTCTTTCCGTAATGAGGACGCCGTTATTGCCCCAATAAATCAGCCGGATCTCTGTAATGTTTAATTCAGCGTGTGTGTTCAGCTAGCGGCAGTGCGCTCACTGTGTCTCTGTCAGACACACACACACGCACACACCCTCAAGCTTCATCTTGAAGCCGCCGTCTGTAGCCTATTACATCTAAATGACTGTAATCTGTTTGAGATCATAAATCCTCCATTAACGAAGATTTAATTAACACACAGTGGATTAGAATTAGCCTTTTATGGTTCAGTCTGATAGTGTGTTGCATACACGCATGCACACACACACACACACAAACAATAGAATGCGTGCTTTATGGCTGTATGCTAATCGATATGGGGCTGAATGATTGATCAGCTCTTCATGACACAGCTACAGAGCGAACGGATCGATCCATCTGCATCCCTCGCTCATTTTAAGGAAGGCCATCATTCCATTAGATCAAAGCCAAGTGTGTGTGTGTGCATATGAGTGTGTGTGGGTCAGGAGTGCTCACTAGAGGGAAGTAATAAAGATCGAGCAGGACAATAAGCCGCTTTATAAACGAGAATTTAAATAATGGCTGCAGGATGTATCGGCGTTTGCGGATCGATGCAGCATTAATGCACGCGCGGTCGATGGCCTGATGGATTTTATTGCGGCTTTATGGAGAATTAGCTACACACACGCCAGTGGGTTATTTGTGTCAGTCAGCTGCAGGGGGATTTTTATACAGAGCCGCGAAACGAGCGTGCGCCGTTAAATCAGAATAACATCATCTAATATTCATGTGGAAGCAGCGTGGGGTTTTCTGCTGCGGGGTGTGAATACTTTCTCTCTGCTCTGCTGGCTTCTACACTCAACACACATACTACAGAGAACACACAAACCTATACAGATCTATACAATAGAATATGTAGTTATATATCAATAATACATATATACACTGAAGATATACATCGACGTGATGGTTAAAGGAGCTAGGGGAAGGGCATGGGGATAAAGGGGAACTAGGTAAAGGGACTAAAGAAAGGGGAGCTGGAATTTTGGAATAGGACAGACGTAGGGAATAAAGCATGAGATGATGGTGGAAGAAGAGGTGGCAAAAATGTAAGGGGGCAAGGAGAACAGGACAGAGGAAGGGAATTTAAGAAATAGGGAACAGGGAGTGAACAAGTGCAGATATAAGGGAAGAGATAAGGGAAGAGATAAGCAGAAAAGTACGCATTGTGAATGTGAGCCAGGAAAAGGAAAATGGAATCTTGGGATTCCCTTAGGATAGACAAGGTGGTCAAGGGAATAGGGTAGAGGGAGGGAGTATAAATGAAGGGGTTAGGGGAATGGGAGAAAGAGAGAAGAGGAACAGGAGACAAAAGGAAAGGAATTAGGGGATGAGGTGAAAGTGGGAGAAGGGGACAGAGAGGAATATAGAAAGGGATAGGGCAGAGAAAGGGGTCAATGGAAAAGGGGGGAGGGAGGAAGTAAAAAATTAAGGAGTTACGGTAAAGGGAGAAGGAGGGAAGAGGAACAGGAGACAAACGTTAGGAATTAGGGGATGAGGAGAAAGTGGGGCAAGGGAACAGGAACGTGGTAAAGGGAATAGGGTGGAGGGAGGAAGTGAAAATTAAGGGGTTAAGAGAAAGAGAGTAGGAATGGGAGTGAGGAGAAAGCGGGACAAGGGGACAGAAAAGTGGGAAAGGGAATAATGTAGAGGGTGCGATTTAAAAATTAAGAGGTTAAGGGAAAGGATGAGGAGAAAGTGGGACAAGCGGACAGGAATGTGGGAAAGAGAAAGAGAGGACAGAAAGTGGAAAAAGAATAGGGTGGAGGGAGGAAGTAAAAAGAGGAATAAGAGGAAGCAATGACAAAAGAAAGGGAATAGAGGAGAAGTGGATAGTGAGACACAAGGGATAAGCCAAATATTACACAAGAAGGGGATGAAAATGAGAGGACAGGGAATGATGAGCATACATGTGGAAGGGAGAGAAAAAGAAGGGAATGGGGCAGGATAGAGGAAGAGGACAGAGAAAGGAATGATGGGATAGAGGGATAGAGGGATAGGGGATGAGGCCACAGCTGCGGGAAAGCGTGGAAGGGGATGGGCATAGGGGGCAAAGAACACAGAATACACTTTAAATATTGTTGTGACGCCTCTCTTTCTCTCTCTCTCTCTTTCGCTTTCTTTCTCTCCCTCAGCCAATCGGAGCCCTGAACCCAAAGAGAGCTGCTTTCTTCTCCGAACGCTATGAATCATGGGAAGACGAGCAGGTTCCCAAATTCCACTACGGCACACACTATTCCACGGCCAGCTTCACCATGATGTGGCTGCTGAGGATCGTGAGTTTTACACACACACACACACACACACACACACACACACAGTGCTCCCTGTTTGATGTCCTGCACAACAGACTGCCTGCCCATTAAACCCATTGTTTTAGTTTTATGTTGGCATATTTGCATTTTAGCTCTAATGGTTAAGCCAATTATGTTCAATTAGCGCTAAAATATTTACATCATTATTACATCATCGTTCCACTCCTACTTCACATTTTACACACAATCATAACGCTTCAAATCATCCACATCCACTGTGATGTGCTGTTTTTTAAATACCGCACTCATTTTATGATTTGTACAGGCATATGACAGTTAATTGCCGTATATAATAGTGTGTGTGTGTGTGTGTGTGTGTGTGTCGGAGTGATTTATGCCATGCTGAATTATAGGCCTTATCTCCATGCTAACAAATGCAGTGTGCATATTTCATTTCTCTCTCCACGTCCTGCACACAAAGGGACGAGACTGCAGACCTATCTGTGTGTTTCTGTAGGGTAAAATTGCACAAAGGAAAAAAAAAGCATGCAACACTGTCCACAGATCCGATGCTTATTATTCAACATTATACAACACTGAGACAGATCCAGTGTTTATGCTGCGGAAAATAAATCCAATACCACCAAATTTATGTAATTTTTTTCTCATTATGCAATATGATAAAACACAATTCTAGACATTTTTACTGAAATTTAAAATTGTCTTGTTCTATTAGCAGACAGATTTCCTTCTTTTAAGTATTTATTTCAAAAAAGAAATGAAATGATCTGCTTATAGAGCTCTCCTGACAGGGGAAAATGGCAAGGAAGGCTGGGAATGTGCTGCAGGGAATGTTACAGGATCATTTGAGGAGCATTCAGGGAATATTAAAAGAAAGTTCTGATAAAGTGAGGAGAGCTTTATGGAAAGTGTTAGAAATATTTGAGAGATATCAAAGGAATGGTGTAGGATTGTTAGGATAATGTTACAGGAACATTCAAGAAGCCTTAGAGGATTATTAGGAATGTTAGTTCTTATGGAATTCGTATGGTAATTCTTACGCTAATTATGGCAATTAAGTCTAATTCATATTATGGAAGATCATAATTTATTAAGTCAATTAGTGAGGAATATTTACTAAATGTTAGAAGAATGTTTAGGGAATACTCAGGAATTCAGAAATATTTATGGAATATCAGGGAGATGTTAAGATTATTAGGGATTGATGGATATTTGGGAATGCTGTCAGCATTTATTTCTGAAAAAGAAGTATTGCAGTGTATTGCAGTGTATTGCAGTGTATTGTGTGTGCATGTGAAAAGCTGGGGAAGGGATTAGAGAGCAAGGGCACCAGGGAAGGGGGTTATAAAATTGAAACACCACCATTTAACATGCAACATGACCAATTTTCCTTAAGAAACTTTGCCTATAGATACCGTTGATAGCTTTAGAATGGGTACACTATCAGTGGTGTGTGTATACACTGTGCGTGTGTGCGTGTGTGTGTGTGTGTGGCAGGGGGACTCTAAAGGCTATAATTGCTATACTATGTCGTTTTCATGGTCTCTTCCTGCAGAGGCGTGACATTGATCCCTCTCATTATTATCAGGATTATACTAAAGCCTCTTCAGTGAACAGCCTCAGTGCGGCCACTTTATCACACACACACACGCACACACACACACACATGCACACACAGAGAGAGTGAGACAGAGAACAGGGGTGTTAGACTCATTTCATCAGCCTCTGTGTAATTAGGGTCGTTTATTTCCACCATTGAATTGCAGTCTAATTAAAAACACTGGACACCCAGTGTGTTATAGTCCACTCGGCTGTGTTTCACTTCTCTATAGGGGACAAAGGGAAGGGGATATGGGGATATGGATAAGGGAAATGGGAGGGACAAGGGGATGAGACAAGAGAGAGCAGGAAGTGGATAGTGTGTTCATAATGTGTTCTAGTCCAGTGTCTAATGTCTCTACAGTGAGTGGGAAAATATGGGATAATGCAATGGAAAAAGAAATATTTTATCTGATGAGATGGGAGAAAGGGATAAAAGATGGTGGACACACAGAGTAGGGAGTCAGATAAGGGAGCGGGACAGGTGAATGAGGCAAGAAGTAAGAAAGAGGATATGGGACATAGGCAGACACGGAGACAAGGGATGTGGATAATAGAGAGAAGAAATTAGGATTAAGGTAAGGGGAAGAGGAGATGAAAGGAACAAGTATACAGAGGATGAGAGGACAAGAAGTCTTCTTAAAATAGATTTTGAACGCATTTGGGATGGAACCAATAATTTATGTTGAATTTGAATACTGAATGAATTCACAGCCAAGGGACTGAAGGGTTAAAGGATGAGGGTGTTAGTGGAGGTGGACCAGGGTGTGATGATAGAAAGGAATTAAACACAGCCCAGGAACTGTGTGTGTGTGTGCTAATGATATCCATGTTCTCCCCAGGAGCCATTCACTACGTTCTTCCTCAACTTCCAAGGAGGGAAGTTTGATCACGCAGACCGAACCTTCTCCTCCATCGCCAGAGCCTGGAGGAACTGTCAGAGAGACACGTCTGACGTGAAGGTATACACACACGCGCACACACACACACACACACATACATACACACACACACACATAAATATATTATCCTTCTAATTTGTATAAATATCATGCATTATGTTACAGTTATAAAAATCCAGATGCAGTGATGTACAGCTTTACATACTAAAGGAACCTCCTTTCACTCAGAAACTCTAACTCAGGAACAGTAGTGTAGTGATCTCTCACATGGGAACTTTCATTCGGGAATTTTAGACGAGGAACCTTCCACATATAAATCACGTATTATACATCTAAATGCAACTACATAGGGAGATGGTTGCCAACACACACACACAGACACACACACACACTCCTACTTCCTGTCAATCAGATATCAGGTTGTGTTTGGTTTTCCTCTCGTGTTCTTTCAATATGGAGACGATTACGTGATTAGACGTGAGCACGCTTCCTCTCTGTAACCCGAGCTCAGTGTGGGGCAATGAGCATGGCTTTCTGCCCTTCCATAAACACACACATTCATGCTCCACACACACACATACGCACACTCCTGCACAGGTATGCTCACAGCCAATCCATGTCACACTGCCTTGAAAGCGTCAAGCTTCACTGATCAAAGCCAACAGAACTTTTCCAACCTTGACATGAACCTCAGATCACTTCACTTTCTCCATCATACACACACACACACACACACACACACACTGTGCATAACCATCCAGAGACCCCTACAAAACCTATAACAAGTGCCTGTACCTCTTAAAGTACTCATTACGGCATGTGGACAGGACGTCAGGACGTTTGCTTGATTGCGCTGCTTGAATAGTAAAACATGCGGCTCGTGTTACACAATAACAGCTGATTAAAGACAAAAACACACATCACACATTGTCAGTGTGGATTAGTGTAACACCATGACGGACACTCACAAATGACAGAACTTGAGCTGAGTGGAAAACATGGAAAACCCTCCAAATTGCCTTTATTTAAGTTGAGATAATATCTTTATGTCACCTTTACAGAAGACTGACATAATGAATCATTACAGCTGCAGTCATTACTGTAATTACTATTAAAGTTATGTACAGCTATAATCATTATTGTAGTCACTATTACAGCTATAGTCATAACTGTAGTCACTGTTATAGCTATAGTCATTACTGTAGTCACTATTACAGCTATAGTCATTACTGTAATCTCTATTACAGCTATAGTCATTACTGTAATCACTATTACAGCTGTAGTCATAACTGTAGTCACTGTTATAGCTATAGTCATTACTGTAATCACTATAACAGCTATAGTCATTACTATAATCACTATTACAGCTGTAGTCATAACTGTAGTCACTATTACAGCTGTAGTCATTAGTCATAACTGTAATCACTATTACAGCTATAGTCATTACTGCAGTCAGTATTACAGCTATAGTCATTACTGCAGTCACTATTACAGCTATAGTCATTACTGTAATCTCTATTACAGCTGTAATCATTACTGTAGTCACTATTACAGCTATAGTCATTACTGTAATCTCTATTACAGCTGTAATCATTACTGTAGTCAGTATTACAGCTATAGTCATAACTGTATTCTGCATTTTTAAAAGTCTGAATATAATTCCTAAGCGAATTATCAGTGTATTGGGCCTCACTGTTGTATAACTAAACCTGGCAATAGACACAGCTGTGCTTCATGCTTTTGTTTTATTATTTTGCTATTTTTCTTTAAATGCTGTTTCCTCCTTTCTCTCACTTTTTTCCGTGAATGAAATGAGGAGAAAATCCTTTGGAGGCTAAAGAGTGTTAACAATAATGGCTTAAAAAAATGGTCAGTCTCTACCCAGTCCAGCTCCAGGGTAGCCTCTGACCCCTGACCTCTGCCCTGGAACTCTAGCGTTAGCATTAGCACCGTAAGTTTCGCCCTTAGGGGAATTAGACTGGGCCTAAACCAGGGCCAAGGGGAACTCCTCTCCACTGACCCACAGCATGACAGGATTTTGCATCGCAGGCTTTCACCTCTGACCCTTTGTGCTTAGGGGCCACTGCACATAATAGGTCCTTCTAAAGCCCCCCTTCTCCACCCTGCTACTCACCCTACTGGCACGTCGCCAGCCAAACGGGGTAAATTTACTGGGGGGCGCCTGGTGCCATCGTAAAGCGGCGACCTTTTTGTTTTAAAGACTTTTCGTCTTTAGGCAACGACCTTTTTGTTTTTTTTTTAAGACTCTGGCTTTTGAAGAGATGCAGCACAGAAACAAGGGAAGAAAGAAAGGAGCACTAGCTGGGTTTGTTTGTTCGTCTAATTAGCCGCTCTCACTCCTGTGAAGTGCCGAACAAGAGGTCATTCAAACAAACAAAGCTAAAACTAACAACTGGATTAGCTGCTGCTGCTACACTACACTTAGTTACATGACTTTTTTAAGTTCAGCCTTCTGCACCTTGTAAAATGTAACAAAGGCAGCTTCATGAAATCATTATTTTCTTATTGCTGAACATCCTTATATCTGAAGATCCCTTTTTCTAAAACTCCTTCATTTTAAAGCTCTGAGTTGTCACATTTTCATATTTTAAAGCCCCCTATTTCTGAAGCTCCCTATTTCTAAACCATTAGATAATTTTCAAATCACTATGTGGAAAGTTCCCTATTTTAAAAGCTCCCTATTTCAGAAGTTCATTATTTCCATGCCCCTGTGTATTTCTAAACTCATTATTTTAAAAAATCTATTCCAAAAGCTTTCTTGTAGCTTTCTAAACCTGAAGCTCCCTATATTTGAGCTCCTTGTTGCTGATCGCCATTATTTTTGAAGCTCACTTTTTTTTTTAATATTCGCTATTACACTGAAGTTATTTGCCGAGTGACAAATTAAAGGAAAAACCAACATGATTAAAGACAAAACACCAAAAATTGTGTTAGTAAGGTGTCACGGCACCACGAGTCGAACGAACAGCTTCAGAGATTCTACATCTCACTGGAGCTGTACTGGAGCAATGAGCACTGCTCTTCTCTTGATGGAGAACACCGTCTAACAGCTCTCTCCAAAAGTTTATTGATGGTGGTGTTCGAATGTGAGATCTGATGAGCTGGAAGGTCATAGCATATGATTTACATCATTTCCATCCTCATCAAACCATTCAGTAAGTCCTTGTGTCCTGTGGATGGGGGTGGAGTCATCCTGGAAGAGACCACGCCCATTAAAATAGAAATATTTCATCATAGAATAAAGATATTCAGACAGAAGAATTTTGTCTTGGATGGTAAATAAATAAATGCCACAACAGAGCCACCGGTTTGTCTTGTTGGTATGTGTACTGTGTGTGTGTGTATGTGTGTTTATGTACTCATAATTACTGTAACAGACAGCAGTGGGTCTCTTTCTGACACATGGCAGCCTCACAAACGCCGAATTTTTATGACTAATGTTCCACTTCACTGGGGCTGGAACACAAACACACACACACACACACACACACATGCTCTCAGAGAATCATGCTGATGATTAAAAGAGGAAGAGTGTCAGAGGTGGAATATATAACACTTCTGTCTGTCTGTCTCTCTGCAGGAGCTGATCCCGGAGTTCTTCTACCTGCCAGAGATGTTCATTAACGCTAACGACTATAATCTGGGAGTGATGGATGATGGGACGGTGGTGTGTGATGTTGAGCTGCCGCCGTGGGCAAAGAGTCCAGAGGACTTTGTTCGCATCAACCGCATGGTACGCACACACACACAAACACACACAGGATATATGCATAAACATATATAAATACACACTCTTGCTAATGGCATTGCTAGTTTGATGACTAGCAATTAATCACTAATTGATCACTATATCACTGTCACTGTGTCACAGGAAGTGGAAGTAAAATCTCAAAATCTCATTGGACAGCTGTGCTGGTCTCAGCCAATCAGATTCTCTGACCGCAGATCATTTTTAAATATTCATTACCATATTAAAAGTGTGTGGATTTAATGACCGGGTCATGGTCACATTTTCACCACCCTTTCTTCCTGTTAAATGTGTGTGTGTGTGTGTGTGGTGACCTGTTTCACGCCATCATTATAGAGCTGATGTGACTGTGACTCCCTCATTAATCACCTCTGCGTGGGTTTGTCACACAGACGCAGAACCCCCAAACACACACACACACTATGGACCCCCCAACACACAGCTGCTGGACACAGACGTGCAGAAATAGTAAAAGAACAAGGTCATTAAGCTCTAGGAGCTGTGTATGATCAATTTGGGTGTGGCATATTGCTATGGTTGCCCAGGCGATAGGTCACGCCCACTCACAGCAAGTGTTTATCATCAAATACCTTTTTATATCTAAACCTCCCAATTCCTAAAGCATAATATCTCTATAGGGTCTGTTTTTCTGAACTTCCCTATTGCTAAAGGGCTCTAGAGCTCCACCCACTACACTGCAAAGCCTTCTCTTACTCTAGAGCTCCACCCACTACACTGCAAAGCCTTCTCTTACTCTAGAGCCCCACCCACTACACTGCAAAGCCTTCTCTTACTCTAGAGCTTCACCCACTACACTGCAAAGCCTTCTCTTACTCTAGAGCTTCACCCACTACACTGCAAAGCCTTCTCTTACTCTAGAGCTTAACCCACTACACTGCAAAGCCTTATCTTACTCTAGAGCTTCACCCACTACACTGCAAAGCCTTCTCTTACTCTAGAGCCCCACCCACTACACTGCAAAGCCTTCTCTTACTCTAGAGCTTCACCCACTACACTGCAAAGCCTTCTCTTACTCTAGAGCTTCACCCACTACACTGCAAAGCCTTCTCTTACTCTAGAGC
>CM040481.1:6063916-6085975 GCA_022758105.1 Pangasianodon gigas
TTAAACACTCCCTCCTCTCTCTCAACACTTTACATTAAATACTTTCCTCTCTCTTAAAACTTTGCGTTAAACACTCCTTCCTCTCTCTAAACACTGCGTTAAACACTCCCTCCTCTCTCTCAACACTTTGCATTAAACACTCCCTCCTCTCTCTCAACACTTTGCATTAAACACTCCCTCCTCTCTCTCAACACTTTGCATTAAACACTCCCTCCTCTCTCTCAACACTTTGCATTAAACACTCCCTCCTCTCTCTCAACACTTAGCGTTAAACACGCCTTCCTCTCTCTAAACACTTTGCGTTAAACACGCCCTCCTCTCACTAAACACTTTTCGTTAAACACTCCCTCCTCTCTCGCCTGAGTGCACTGTGGAGTCTTTATGGTCCATGCTCATTAAGGGAACCTGGAGCGGCTTATTGATGTGCCAATTAACGGAGCCAGAATGTCTCATAACACTCCGCTGGGATCTGTCGGCATGATGGTGTGTGTGTGTGTGTGTGTTTGTGTGTGAAAGACAGAGAGAAGTCGTGGTGTGTGTGTTAGGGGTGTTTATGAAGAATGCATTTCAGAGGGAATAGAGCAGACAATAAAAGCAAGACAGTTGTTGTGTTCCAGTTACAAGGCAGCTTCCTAGATAGGCAGCCTTTTTAGTCAGGATTCTCTTCTTTTTTCCTCTTCTTTTTTCCTCTTCTTTTTTAAATTTTCTCTTCTCACTTTTCTTCTTTTGTTTTCTCATCTCATTTTTCTTCTATTCTCGTTTTTCTTATTCACGTCTTTTTTTTTACTCATTTTACTCCGTTATTCTTCTTCATTTTACTTCATTTTATGTCTTCTTTTCATTTTTTCCTCTTCTCATTTTGTCTATTCTCATTTGTTTTTCTCGTTTCATTTTTTCTCGTCTTCTCTTCTTTTTCTCTTCTCTTTTCTTCTCTTCCCGACTTTCTACTATTCTCTTTTTTATTTCTTCTCTTCTAGTTTTTTATCATTTCTTATTCTTCTCTTTTTTGTTTTTGTTTTGTTTTGTCTCTTCTCTTCTCATTTTTTCCTTTTCTTTTTTCTCTTCTCTTCTCTTCTCTTTTCTCAGTAGACAGTAGACTCTGTGTGTTCAGTGTGTATTAAGGGAAATAACTGATTATAATAATGTTTATTTCAGTGGTGGAATTTGCTGCATCACTTTCACTGTGAACAATTGATTCTTTTCATTTACACTTTTTTTTTCCCCTGAAAAGAAGCTGGTAAGTGTGGGATTAACACTAAGTCATACTTATATCAGACGATATGATGGATACGTGATTTACTGTGATTATTCACCCTGCTCTAAGGTTAACATTTCTCTCACTACTCCACACACACATACACACACACACACACCCTCGGCCTGAGAGTTATTAACACGCACGGAGTGTGTTTTCCTCTCCGCTCTGACATTTAGCATTTTATTGACGTTCTGCTTGGTTTCATAAAGCCGTTAGCCAACACAGCTCTCATCAACTGCCGCAAATGTCACGTGTGCTTTTGCTCTAATTAAAAACGTTTGGCGCTGAAATGAGCTGTCAGGGAAAACGGCGTTTACATGAACGATGCACCGGCGCAGCCGTGAGCCTCTAACCCATATAAATGCCCATTTAAGTGCCGGGTGTAATGTGTGTGTGCGCGTCTGTGTGTGTTAATGTGACTGTGACGATCAGAGGAACTGTCCAGGAAGGAGTGTGTGTTGCGCTAATTAATCCAGGTTTATGCTGCGTCTTTATGAGCACTCATAAACAGAGACTGAGTGTGTCTGTGAGTGTGTGTGTGTGTGTGAGATAGAGAATGGGATTGTGATTACAGCACGCTGAAGTAAATACAAGAATCTCACGTTCAGCTCATCTACAGGATGTGATGTCGTTAGTGACAGATGATAAACTATATGAAGAGATTAAACTGCTCATTGTGTGTGTGTGTGTGTGTGTGTGTGTAGGCACTGGAGAGTGAGTTTGTGTCATGTCAGCTCCATCAGTGGGTGGATCTGATCTTCGGCTATAAGCAGCGTGGACCTGAAGCAGTGCGTGCCCTCAACGTCTACTACTACCTCACCTACGAGGGGGCGGTGAACCTCAGCTCCATCACTGACCCACTGCTGAGAGAGGTACACACACACACACGCACACACACACACAGAGACACACACGCATATACATTTACACACAACTGTAAGATCAGTCACCAGTAAATTTGTACTTTGGACATGGAAACTTTAACACACAACACATTCACCATGCAGTTGGGTAAAGTTATAGGAACACTGTTGCTAGGCAACCGGTTACTATGGACACAGATAATATGCTATCTTTGTCCAAAATGTCTATCTATCTATCTATCTATCTGAATGCCTCTTATACAGAGCTGAAGGGGTCTGTGTGTGTGTGTGTGTGTGTGTGTGTCCTCATACACACACTCACATACAAACTCCATTATGTTAAGTAAGAGAGCTTTGTTCACTCTGATTGGCCTGTCAAGGTTCCGAATAAATCAGGTGACTCGGGGAGCAAGACCACAGTGTGTGTGTGTGTGTGTGTGTGTGTGTGTGTGTGATATAAAGAGAACTCATCAGTGAAGGGCCAGTGCTCCTGCATAGGGACAACATCACCATTTACATCACATAATAATCTCCTCAATCTCTCCTGTCCTCTCTGTCTCCTGTCCTCTTTTCTCCTCTGCTCTTCTTTCTCCCACCTTCTGTCCTTTCTTTCCATCCCTTTTTCTAACCTTGCTCTTATCTCTCTCTCGGTTTTTTTCTGTATTGCCTTTTCCACTCCTCTCCTCCCCTTCTTTTTTTCTCTTCTCTTCTCTTCTCTTTTTGTCCATTATCTTTTTTCTTTCTCTTATCTTCTCTTAATTTTTCTCTTCTCATTTTTCTCATTTTCTTCTTGTCTTTTTTCTTTTTTTTCCATTTTTTATTCTTTTTTTCCTCTTCTTGTTTTTCCTCTTCTCTTTTGCCTCTTCTTTCTTCTTCTCTCCTTATTTTTTTCTCTCTGTACTTTCTCTCTCCTCTTTTTATTTCTTCTTTTCTCTTTTTCCTCATTATGAGAAAGCTTGAAAAGAGTAAAAATATCTAGAAATAGGTGTAATAATCTAAGAATTGTTTAAAAACAGTCTGATAAAGAGAAATATTAGTTTCCATGCTAAGATGCATGTTTTGCAGTGAAGCTGTGACCTGACTGCTCAGTTGATTAGCACCTAATGTTGCTTAAAGCACTTTTCTGAAAAGTTCAACTTTTTTCAGCTTTTGCTCACACTCTGCTGTGAAACAGAAACTGGCCACACTACGTGGCCGTCACTTCCCATAGCATTACGTGTAAAACATCCCCTTGCATTTATTTTTTATGATCTTTTCTTATCATGAACCATGAGTTTTGTTTATTTTTAACTTTTTTTTGTTTGTTTATCAGCACTAAATCCTGCCCTGACTTTATAAACTAATGCTAATGTTCAATTATAAACGCTACTGAATACCTCGAATGCTAGTTTAAGTTCACTCATTTTCAAGCGCTAGCATCCTAACTAAAATGCTCGCTGTAAACTTAAGCACTGACAGCCAACCCAAACACTAGTCATGTAAAGTAACAAGGTTCAGTTGAGGCAGAATGTCACATTAGTGTTTGATCACTTCTCTGTAGTGCACTCCGACTGTGGGAACCGAGTGTGTGTGTTCTGTGTTGTGTCAGTGTGTGTGATGATATCACTGGAGGATTAGTGTAGGCTAGCTCAGACTGGAGTGTAGGACGTATGGAGGAGAGGAGAGACAGACAGAGAGAGAGAGAGAGAAATCCCTCTGTAATACAGCTGGAGCCGGAGCGACATTAAAGAGATTTTCAGTCTTTACATACATCTGTGTCATCTTCCATATGAATGTGCTTTTATTTCTGATAAACATCTCTCTCTCTCTCTCTCTCTCTCACTCACTCTCTCGCACTCTCGCTCTCTCTTTCTATTGCCCAGTATTTCCCTATCTGTCTGTCTCACTCCCCCCTTTCTACCTCTTCCTATCTGTCTGTCTGTCCTCTCACCCTTTCTACCTCTCCCTGTCTGTCTGTCAGCCTGTCTCTCTCCCTCCCCACCTCTTCTTATCTGTCTGTCTCTCTCCCCCTTCCTCTTCCTATCTGTCTGTCTGTCTCTCTCGCTTTCTACCTCGCCCTATCTGTCTGTCTCCCTCTCTTCCTCTACCTATCTGTCTGTCTTGCCTTATCTGTCTGTCTCTCTCCACCCCTTCTACCTCTGCCTATCTGCCTGTCTCTCTTTCCACCTCTCACTTCATTCCCCTCTCTCTTTTCCTCCCTTTCATCTCTCTCTTCCATTTAAAACAGAGACTTCTGTATGAAACTGTTTCTGAGTTTTACATTAAGAGCTCAGTTAGTGATGTCGCAACATTACTCTCAACAACACTGGACCAATCACAGTTCAGTATGCAGATTACTGGAGGATGATGACGTAGTACTCAGAAATGTTTCCATGCTACACTAGCTAGCTAGCAAAATTCTGATTTTTATACTAGATTTTGAAATTAAACAATCACAGAGAAGATGATGAGATACACATGATAAATACAAGCTAGCTTGTTAGCTGCTAACTAGCAGCTAGCTCTTTAGCATGACAGAAGGCCATGAAGGTATTTCCAAATAGTGTATTTATGCATATTCATACATCCTGAAATTTTCTAATGTTCTTTGGTCATTTTTAAAGATATAAGTAACAGGAACAACACACATGCACAGAAATCATACAAACAAGAACGTGACTAGCTTCAGTGATAAACTGTCTCACTCTCTCTCTCTCTCTTTCTCTCTGTCTGTCTGACTCTCAGGCTGTAGAGTCTCAGATCCGGAGTTTTGGTCAGACTCCGTCTCAGCTGCTGATCGAGCCTCATCCACCACGGAGCTCCGCCATGCAGGTGGTGAGTCTCACACACACACACACACACACACACAGACGACTCTGCTTCCTTTGCAAACACACAACGTTCCCTGCCAAGGAAGTGCACTTGATGGTCGGGTGACTCACTGCATTCAAACAGCTGTGTGTGTGTCTGTGTGTGTTTTTCTTCCTTTGACCATAGATGTGATACAGAAATCTTTGTAATTGTCCTTAAGAGCCAAAATACCATTCACCATTTTGTCAGTCTCTCTCTCTCTCTCTCTCTCTCTCTCTGTCTCTCTGCCATTTTCTCTCCATCTGTTTCCACCTGTCTCACTCTCTCCGCCTGTCTCACTCTCTACAGGCCCCACTGATGTTTACGGAGCAGATGCAACAGGATGTGATCATGGTGCTGAAGTTTCCCTCCAACTCTCCAGTGGTGTCCGTGTCGGCTCACACTCAAGCCGGCCTGTCCAACCCCGCCATCGTCACTGTCACAGCCAATCGCATCTTTTCCATAAACAAGTGGCATGGACTCACTGGTGAGCACAGCATTATGGGAAATAGAGTCTCTGATACACACACACACACACGGATTAAATATGATACCTCCAAATCCTGCTGCCTACTTACTGGTTATGTCCTGTTCCTATCAGTCACCGCTGTACATGTCCTATTTCTGTTCCTTGGGTCCTGGTCACTTCCTGTTCCTAGTAGTCACTTTTTGTCCACTTTCCATCCCCATAGCTCACTTTCTAGGCACTTCCTGTTCGTAATGTTTATATTCTGTCCACTTCCTGTCCACTTCCTTTTGAGACCACTCCCATTTTGTCTCATCTCATTTTGTCTTCATCACTTGTCCACTTCCTGTTCCTACTTTTTTCTCCCTGTCCACTTCCTTTTTACACCACTTACATCCGTCACTTCCTGCTCCAATAGCTGACTTCCTGTTCATTTCCTATTCCTAGAGCCAAGATCCTTGTCGCTTCCTGTTCCTCTAGCTACCTTACAATTACAGTTCATACTGCTCACATTCTAGTCACTTCCTGTTCATAGAGCAGACTTCCTGTCCATTTCCTGGTTCTATTACTCACTTACTGTTCACTTTTTGTTCATTTTCTTTCATTACACGTGTTTGAATTAAACATCAATCTAACAATTATATTTTTGTCTTTTTCTCTGTGTCTGTCTGTCTCTCAGGTCACCAGAGCTCTTCGAACGCGGAGCAGCAGTACCAGCTGCCGGTGGAGATCGACCCTGTGATAGGTGTGTGACTTATCAGTTGTGTGTGCTTGTATGTGATTGGCTGTGGCGATGAGTGGGCGTGGCCTGTGGAGGGGATGAGAGCAGTTTGTCAAACGTTTGTCCTCCACTCAGCATTTACATGCAAATTGGAAAGCAATGAGCTGTAGCTTTGCCTGTATATCACACACACACACACACACACTCTCTTGCCTCTTGCTCTGTCAGTGTGAATGAGTATGGATGGTGTAATGATGTCTGATCGAGGGCGTGAGATTGAGTGTGTCGACACAATATGGCCTCACAAGGGAGGAACGAGGGATAAGCAGAAAAAGAGGGGTGGATAGACAGATGGAAAGGAATGAGGAGAAGAATACAGAGGCTTGAAGACAAAGAAGAGGATGAGAAGAGAGTTTATGCAAACCAGTCCATCAGACACACTGAGATTTCTAGTGTAGTGTACAGTAAAGGGGCACTTGATTTGAAACACAGCCATACAGAGAGGTATAAAAATGGAACACAGTCAGAACAGAGTTATTAAAAGAGATGTAGTTATGCTCCCTCTTTCTAGCGAGGGATGTTAAAACTTGATTTGGAACACAGCCAGACATTCAGAGCGGGATGATAATTGGTTGTAAATGAAACACAGCCGATGTTGTGATGCTAAAACAGACAACCGTAACCTAACAAAATTTTACACAAACACACGCTATTCACATTCTAATGATATTTCTGTCTGTCTGTCCGTGTGTCTGTCCGTGTGTCTGTCTGTGTGCAGTGGGTAACCTGATGCACCGCAGACAAGTGTGTGATTTATTGGATCAGAGTGTGGAGGTGAACTCGCACTGTTTCCTCGTCTCAGCTGATAATCGATTCCTCTTCATCGCCGGCTTCTGGGACAAGAGCTTCCGCATCTACAACACCGACACTGGTAACCACAGCAACGCCACCCCACATCCAACCAACCACACACACACACACACATACACACACACACACAGGGGTCAGAAGTCACACATGTGAGAAAGGTTAAATAATTAAACAACAGGTTTCTAACATTAAAGTGCAGAAAATAGTGAAAATAGAAAATAGAGAAACTAAGAAGAGAGGGAGAGATGGTGGGATGGATAAGAGGGGAAGGTGAAAGGAGGAAAGATGGATGGAAAGAAAAATGGAAAGAATGAAGAGAATAGATGAAGAGAATGGATGGAGAATCGAGATAAGGAAGGAGAGCTGATGAATAGAGAGAAATAAGCAGGACTGGAAAGATAGAAAGAGGGATGGAAGGAAGGATATGATGGGTAAAAGGAAGGATGGATGGGAAAGGGAAGTGGATCAAGAGAGGAAGACAAAAAAACTTAAGGGGGTATGGAAAGAGAAGAAAAGTGCATGATATGAAGGAGAGAGGAGAAAGGGATGGAAGGAGGAAGGTATGAAGAGAGAAAAGAGGGAGGGAGAGATGAAGAAAGGGAAAAAGAGAAGGATGGACAGAGGAATGGATGGAGGAAAGCAGAAAGAAGAAAAGGTGGGAGAGAGGGATGTAAAGGAAGTGGTTCTGAAGAGGGAAAGAGATGAATAAAGAGAGGGACACACACACACAAACACACACATACACACACACACGTGTGTATGAATAATAAGTAGCTGCTCCAAAGCTAAATATTTAGAGTGTAGTGTGAATCAGGGGGCATTTAAACACAGCTGGAGTGTGTAAACTGCTGTGTGTGTTTGTGTGTGTGTGTGTGTGTGTGCATGTGTGTGAGTGAGAATATGTTCTGAGAGCTCAGTACGATGTAATCAGTGTTGTCTTCTTCCTCTGTTTTCGGTGTTGAGCGCACACTGAGGGAATGTTGGGAAATTTGAATTCTAACTGCCAGCTGATGATGTCATAACAGGAGTTATACCAGCTGACCAATCAGAAGCTTTGGCTAGTCGTATGGTGTTGTTTCTGAGGGAAACGTTTAGGTTATGTTCGGCGTCCATTTTTGTTGCCTAGCAACAGGACTTTAACTATTAGAACGACAAATGTATCGGATGTGCGAGTACATTATGAAGAATTTGTGTAGATTGATTCTGAGCGCGTGTGTGTGTGTGTGTGTGTGTGTGTGTGTAGGGAAGTTGGTGCAGATTGTGTTCGGTCACCGTGACGTGGTGACGTGTGTGTTTCGGTCCGAGTCGTACATCGGAGGCGACTGCTATGTGCTGAGCGGCTCGAGAGACGCCACACTGCTGCTGTGGTACTGGAGCGGGAAACACTGCTGCATCGGCGACACACACAATGGTAAGAGCTGTATTTATGTGTGTGTGTGGGTGTGTGTGTTTCCACTCAATGGAACTACACACTCATTACAATACTAACACACACTCATTATAATCACACACTCAGTACAATTGTAACACACACTCATTATAACTACACACTCATTACAATACTAACACACACTCATTATAATCACACACTCAGTACAATTGTAACACACACTCATCATAACTACACACTCATTACAATCCTAACACACACTCATTATAACTACACACTCATTACAGCCTTTCTTTCTTTCTTTTTTAACAGTACAATACTGTAATGTATGTAAAATATATATCAGTGTAGGCTACACTACACTCCTGTGTGTGTGTGTGTGTGTGTGTTTGCTGTACTCTGGGGTTGAAGGTAGTAGAGGTCAAGTGTCCCAACACTGCATTAAAACCTGCAGTAAAACTCTGTAATAGGAGCAACTCTCTTTCTCTCTCTCTCTCTCTCTCACACACACACACACACACCCCCTACTGATCTTGGTTTGGTTAGCGTTTACAGATGGAACAGGATTTATGGCTAATTGTGATTTAGTTAACGAAACAGGCGTTTGCGCATACTCTCTCTCCCCCTCTCTCTCTCTCTCTCTCTCACACACACACACAAGGGTATGCAAGGGGTAATATTAGTGGAATGCTAAAAGCACTCCTTTTTCTTCACTTTGTATTATATCGTGTGAGTGTTTATATTGTGTCATGTTGTCTGTGTGTGTGTGTGTGTGTGTGTGTGTGTGTGTTACCCATAATGCACTGCAGGTAAGTGTACATCAGGTGGAACACTGAGAAACGGCTCTAAATCAGATGCTAACCCTTCCTTTCCTAGCACCCTTAATTACCTAGCAGGCTGCAGTAGTGCAGAGTTACAGCGTTGTGTGTTCTAGCTTTAAGTGTTCTTATCAGACTTCATCCCGTCACACATGCGTTTGAGACACAGCCGCCGCTGCTCCTCTACATTCCCCAGGGTTCAAACTGCGGTGCATTCTGCAGGCCACACTGACATCTAGTGGCCAATGATGAAACTGCATGCTGGAAATGTTCTCTGTTTTTCACCAAATGTTGCAAATGCGCAGGATTTGTGTGTTGCCTTTCATTTTGTGTGTGTGTGTGTGTGTGTGTGTGTGTGTGTTGTTGGTTGGGTAAAATATTGCAAAAATGCTGTCATTACACAACCATGATTTCATTCTTTCTTCCCTCCTCCATCCTGCAAGCTGCTTTTCTGTGGGGAAAAATACAGATATTATACCTATATATCTATAATCATAGATAATACAACTCGCTAAGCTAGATGCTAGCTGGAACTGTAGCTAATATACAATAAATACAGCTAATATACACTAGCTGAATGTGTTACATTCATGCTGGCACAAAATCCATGTAATATATACTAGCTAGAAAAAGATAGCTTGCTAGTTAGCATATCAGTTTCTGTCCCTCATTGTGTGTGTGTGGGTGTATGTGTGTGTGTTTTGTGTTTATACTTTACACACTCTGAACAGAGCTGAGTTTTCACTGGTGTTTGTGTGTGTGTGTGGGCAGAATTTGTGACTCCGCGAGCGATTCTGACAGGCCACGACTGTGAAGTGACCTGTGCAAGTGTGTGTGCGGAGCTCGGAGTGGTTATCAGCGGTTCCAAAGGTAGAACACAAACACACGCACACATTGACACATCCTGTCGACAATGCATCGAATTTGAATCATGGCCTGAAGTTGAAACTGTGTGTGTGTTTGTGTGCAGATGGCCCGTGTCTGTTACACTCGGTGAGTGGAGAGCTGCTGCGTGTATTTGAGAGCAGCGAGAGGCCGATGCTGATTCAGACGAGTGCAGAGGGACACTGCGTCATCTACTACAGCTCTGGACACGTGTGTGTGTACAGCATCAATGGCAAACTACTGCGTGACACACAAATCGAGGACAACATCAGGGTGAGACTAACAGACATGCTGCACTGACACACACACTGCAATCTGCACATGCATTTTACTTGTCCATATAAAACATTTAACAGTTACATGCTAGCTAGCTAAATCACTATCCTCAGTCATTAGCTAGCTATGCTCCTCGTCCATGTCTTTCCAGTTGCCTAGCAACAATGTTCACAGGAATTTAAACTCTTGAATAGCAAGTGTGTCATGTTTCATCTTCCCATGTTGAAAACACAAATTCACAAATTCCCTTTAAACCAATGTACCAATATGAAAATGACTCAAATTATTAAATATACTTCTATTCAAACTAAAATGTGGAGCTGTGGAGCTAGGCTAGCGTGATTAGTTATTGTTTATATTATATTACCATTATAGCTGTTTAGCTAATAGTTTTACTCAGATTAGCTGTATAGTCAGATCAGTGGGTTTAGACAGATTAGCAGGTTTAGTCAGGTTATCTTTTTATTAAAATTAGCAGGTTAGCTGTATAGTCAGATTAGCTATTTAGTCAGGTTAACAGGTTTAGTGAGGTTAGCTAGTTTAGTCACATTCGCAGGATTAGTCCAGTTATCGTTTTATTAAAAATTAGCAGGTTAGCCATATAATCAGATTAGCTATTTGGTGAGGTTAACAGGTTAAGTAAGGTTAGAATTTTATTAAGATTTACAGGTTTTATTAAGATTACTGAGTTTAGTCACAATAGCTGTTAAGTCAGATTATCTTTCTATTATAAGTAGCAGGTTTAGACAGATTAACAGATTTAGTCAAATTAGCATGTTTTGCCAGGTTAGCTGTTTAGCCAGGCTAACTAAGTAACACCAGCAGGAGTAATAACAGAGTGTTTTGTTAGAGTGCGTTATAAACAGTGAATGGTGTGATAAAGTGCACGTGTAGGTGTTGAGTCTGTGCGTTTAGGGCACATGACTATGGGACAGAGAGAAAATGTGATAAATGTTATGGAGGTGTTCAGTCTGTCCTGATGTCCAGCAGGTCACCTGTGCTGTGTGTGTATGTGTTTCAGTAATCGATATTACAGACGTTGTGTAAAAACAGACTTAACGTGTAAAGTCTGTGAGTTTTTCAGGAAGAGGGTGAAAGGTGGAGATGTCAGTGGTAGAGGTGTGTGTGATAATAAATAAAGAAAGAAGGAAGGAAGGAAAGTCTGGTCCTGCGTTCAGGAGTACGCTCATTATTAAGGGCGCTTGGGAAATCAGGTTCCACTCGCTCTCCTTTTGTTCTGATTTTGGAATGGAGCATGATTAAAGCACGGCGTACGCTCTGGACTCCGTCTGCCCTCCTCCCTCGCTCCCTCCATCACTCCATCTCTCCTGCTCTGAAAGGGCTGGCCTTTGATCTGCAGTGTTACAAAATGACAGAGAGACTAGAGATTTTGAGAGTGGCCTAAGGGAGAAAGTGTGTGTGTGTGTGTGTGTGTGTCAGAATATCTAAGAGCAGTCGTAGCGTGTGAGAGGTCACATTAGTCACTAACGGGCAGCGCTCCCAGAAATCCACCAGCTCCTTCTTTCTCCATCACTTTCCCTTTCCTGCAGGCCTGGGAAAATCCACAGAGCACACACACACACACACACTCGCTTGTACACACACTCACACAGTCTCTCCACACCTGTTTCCCATTAGAAAGAGCAGCAGCATTGCCAGATCCTGATTAGCTTCCTCCATTAGCGTTCTGCTGCTATTTGTTTTCATTTAGGCTGACGTGTGGAGAAAAAAAATCTTCCTGCCTTAACGAAGCGCCTCAGCTACACACGCTAATCTCGCTAAACTGCTAAACTGTCGTCTAACCCGATAACCACTGACCTGACTAACAGCTAACATTATTAAACCTAGCTAGCATTAGTACTACTAGCGAGCTAGCATAACCAGGCTAATCCGCCAACCTGATTTAACACACTAACTTAACTAAATACATCATCTTTCTAACATTAATCACTAACAGCCAACCAGACAGATAAATAATCTGAATAAACATAATAGCCTGACTAACAAATAATCACCTGATTAAAAAAAAAAAAAAAAAGCTAAAGTGAAATATTAGCAACGGCTAACATAACTAAAGAGAGATTGTATACTAACTGGAGACTAATTGTTTTCTATTATTTATTATTAGAAAGGTTAGCATTTTAGGTGAATTTTTAAAAAAAAATAGATATTCATTAATGTACTAAAGAAATGGATTATTGATAATTTGTTGTTTTTTAACTTCTATTCAATATTTAGTGACTAATACCTAACTAAAAAACTAACATGTAACATTTAATCTGACAATACAGCTGATCATGCTAAATATGCCGAGGTGTTAAATAGTTAGCCCAGAGTAACACTTAACTTGACTAGCTTTGCTAATCATTAAACCTGGCTAAGTGCTAGCATGATTAACAGTCATCCAGGCTAATAAATGATCCAGCTAAGCATGCTAACATAGCTACACATGTTCACCTGACTAAAAATCTAACATATGCAACAGCTAACCTGACTTAAATACGATCTCAAGCTGCTAGGATGCAGTTAGCATAATCTCCTTTTTATAATGATACCTGGAGGCTGAGGTTTTTGAGGTTAGCAAAGGTTTAGTTACCTTCTGTTATTTTAGTATATACTGAAAAATATCAGAATTAAATAATTTAGTTGAAGCTAAAATATTTTGAGATACACAAAATATGCAACATATTTGATAAATGCTGTGTGTAAACCAGAAGAAATAGTAGTCGTATATAGAGCTGTTTTTAGATGTGTGTGTACTGGAAAATGTGTGTGTGTGTGATTTGAGTGTAACCCTTTTAGCAGATTCTTTCTTCCTGAAACATGCAGCCATATGTAATTGATTGCATTAATGTCTCTATAAATCCCTGGCCTTGCCCTCTCCAGACAGACTTTGGCCCAGAAGAGACAGATTAGAGAGGGAAAGAGGGATGAAAAACGGCCTGCGCTCTGTTTGCTGTCTCTGGGGCGACGGCTCTGTTTAGTCTTACACACTCACCATGGGTCTGAGATGTGAGTTGTGGCGGCCATGTTGGATCATTCCTGAAAGGGACGTGTGATTTATACCAACTGTAGGGGGAAAGACAGCGAGCGTTTTTAGAGTGGTCCAGGGAAAAAAAAAAAAAGTCCCTCACATACATTTTTCCCACACGTTATTTATAAAAACATCTTCGTTGATCACAGGGTGCTAACGTTTCTAGCACAGGAACAACCCTAAAGCAAATAATGTCTAGAAGATGAGGAGGACATTTAATTACATGGATAAATCAAGGTCTTGTGAGCAGTTCTATCAGTAAGAAACAGTAAACGACTGGAGGAAGAGAGGATGGATGGAGGATGAATGGATGGATGCACTGGATTAAATGATGGGAACATAACTAGTGATTACATACCATGCTAGCATTCTTAGCACAATGACAAACAAGTTGATGAATGGATAGATGGATTGATGGATAGCTCAATGGATGGACACATGGATGGATGGATAAACAGATAAAACTGGTAAAATATCACAGACATAACTAAGACAATCCAAACAACATAAGAAGTTCACCTGAACTTTTTCTGAACTGCTTGTGCGTTTTAATGTAGTAAGGGCTCTGTGCATGTTGATAGCGAGTTGACAGGTGTATTGATGGGCAGATGGACAGAAGGATGGAGATATGAATGGATGAGTATGTTTGATGGAAACATCCCTAGTTTTAACACAGTAACAATTTAATTAATAACCGATGGATGGATGGCTGGATGGATGGATATACAGACAGATGGATGGATAGGTGGATGGATGGATAGAGGAGATGGATGGAAAAATCTCTGTGATAACACATCCTGCTGTCATTCTTAGCACAATAACAAACATTCCACAATGGCTAGATGGGTGGATAGATGGACAAAAGGAAGGACAGATGAATGGATGGGTGGATGGACAGATGAATGGATAGATAGATGAATAGACAATTCTGTGGATGGATGGATGGATGGACAAAGAGGTGGATGGAAAAATCACCACTGATAACATACACAATGACAAAGAGTCAGTGATGGAAGGATGGATGGATGGATGGATGGATGGATGGGCAAACCAGTGGATGGACAGATGGATGGTTGCATAAAAAAGATGTGTGGACTGATGGATGGAAAAATCACCAGTGATAACACACCATGCTATCATTCTTGGCAGATGGGTGGATGGATGGATGATCAGATGGATGGATTGATGGCCAATCTGTTGAAGAATTTACTGGTTAGAGCACCAGTTCTAAGATCTAAGTTAGCTCTATTGGCAGGAATCTGGATGTTCCGAGTACCTAGATCACGGTTTGAGTCTATTTAATTTAATAGAAATAATAAACAGTACGGAGCTCTTCAGCACCCTTAGCTCCACTTTTGAGTGACCACAATTCACCTGATTACAATAATTTACTCTAAATATTATGTATATTACCAGAAGGAGTGCAGTGTACAGTAGTAGCTCTGTTGCCAACTTCCTGACGTGAGTGATGTTCTGCAGTGAGTCCACAGTGAATAAAAAGACTCCTGCATCTTTGTGGTAGTATATTATCGATGTTTCCTGAGGGACTCTTTACAGTGTAACACAACCCACAGCAGCAGAGGAAGAGCAGATGAAGGGAATAAATCCGTCTCTCTCTCTGGTCCTGGCGCTGCTGGACTCCGACGCCAGAGTGCCATCGGGAGAGTTGAGCTAAAGTGGATCTGATTGGCCAAGACGGCGTGAGCCGGTTTAGCTTAACACACACTCAGACAGTCCACAGGGGGCGTTAGTGAATGTAGCACATCCATTCCGCCTCTGATCCACACACTAAAAAGAGCGCCTACTCACTAGTCAGAGGCTCTGTCCCAAACTCTGGAGTTGGTAGTGTACTTATTAGAACGTTGGCCATTCTAAGGGCTTTGTCCCAAATGCTACAGTGAATGGCTGTTTTGCATTCTTGTGAAATATCATCTTTTTCAAGGCTCCACTTATGTTAGAAATTTTTAACTGATGCATAGATAGTGGTTTTGCGGTAGCATCAGCAGTTTTATGGGCCCCGTCCCAAATGGGGTGACACACTCTGTTACACACGCAGCAGTAACTGGGTCATGTGGCAGGTGTGCACCATTTTTTTAAGGAGTTTTTTGCCTTTTTAGATGCAGGAAATGTCATTCGAGTTAAATGTGTATATGTTTAACTTCTAGAGATTTGTGTTTGTGGGTGTGGTTTCGTGGAGAGAAAGGGGATTAAATCATGTAAAGAGGAGTACTAACGCTGAACAGCTGCTATTGAAAAGCAAATTGAAATACAAAGTGATTTATCCACACATTGATGTTTTTACCATCATCAGAGAGCCTAACGTTCACATTATACTATAAGCAAACAGTAAATAAGCAAGGACCTTTATTGCCTCATCACATTTGATATATTACATACATCACATTGCATTGCAGTGTTACAAAAGCACAAATGCTAAAGAAACAGGTGATTTCTTTACGTTATTAGGAAGTAAGTGAAAAAAGGTGGTTTTCTGAATGTGTTGAAGTGCTGAGTTATTACAATTTAATATAAAATAACAGTTTCCTTTACCAAAAAGATGCTTTTATTTATTTTTGCACTCAAGCTCAAAAAAAAAAAGGTTGCAGCTTCCAGTTTAGCATCGTGCATATTGCGTGTCTATATCACACACTCGCCTCAAAAGACGTCCTTTGGCTCAGTAATGCTATTTATACTTAACAGAATAAATCCATATTAAATAAATAAATAAATGAACAAACACACAAACAAACAAATATATAAATGAACTACTATATTCTCATACAACCCTGCCTTTAAATTTTAGGCCACTCCTCCTATGTGCTCAGCAAATTTGTCCTTTTGTCTATTTTTATAGATAGCAGTGTCACAGTGTCAGGACGTCTGTCTGAGATACTGATCAGCTCGAGAGTAATGGCTTAGACATTCAGTTTACATGATGCTAAATTGGTGGCTATTAGCTTCCATTACTTATACATTATATTCCATTATATACACTGGTGAAGTAGGTGAGTGGTGTCGTCTGCATCACCTGAGACTGCTCCGCTCACACACACAGCATTACTGAGTATCTGTTAGCGAAGAATCTACAACACAGGAAAACACAACACCACCTTCTTAAAAACAGTTTTAACAATCACACACAAGTCTATTAATCATCTCTGTAACCATAGAAACAGAGTTATTGTATGTAAAAATGTATACAATAATAACACAACACTAAACTGAATACAAAATACAGGAGCTGAAAAAGAAGAAAAGCCAGACATAACATTTCTTGCAATGCATTATGGGATTGGGAGTTTGTGTAGTAAGACACCTTGTGTAGCAGCAGTGCACGTGGATTCACTGGGAAGCTGTAGATGTGCGTACGTCGGCGCTCTGATTGAGACAGCTGCTTCGGAGATGTGCGTTAATCACGCTCAGCATCCCGATGATGATCAGCAGCATCACACACAATAAGGCCAAACACATGGCCGACATGCAACTCTGATACCTCGCCGTACACGGGACAGGACACCGGACACGTCTCTGCTCTGACACACCTGACATAAAAACACACACCGGCAACGTGTCAGGGCTCAAACTGAGCCTTCATTATTCTGTTCTTCATTATAGAGGCTTCATTTGTCTCTCTGTCCAGTATGGCTGCATGTTTGCCTATCTGTATATCTGTTTTATATCTGTCTAATTGTCTGTACTCTCATTTGTCTTTCTATCTATCTGTCTGTCTCTCTGTCTGTCATTCCAGTTATCTAATATTTGCAATCTGACTATCTATATATATATCTGTCTCCCTGTCTGTCCATCTGTATGTTGGTACATCTATCTATTTATCTGACTATCAGTATGTATATCTGTCTGTGTATCTTTACTCATCTCTGTCCATCTGTCTTTCTATCTTTTTCTGTATAACTGTCTGTCTATGTCCATCGATTTGTCTGCCTTTCTATTTATCTAATATATTTGCAGTCTGTCTATCTGTCTATTTACAGTCCCCTCCAAAAGTATTGGAATGGCAAGTTCAATACTTTTGTTTTTGCTATACACTGAAGACATTTGGCTTTGAGATCAAAAGATGAATGAGATAATAGATTAGAATTTCAGCGTCCATTTCCTGATATTTACATCTAGATGAGTTAAACAACTTAGAACACGCCACCTTTTGTTTGAACATACCCATTTCTCAAGTCATCAAAAATGTTGGAACATGTGAGTGACAGATGTTTCTTGTTGCCCAGGTGTGCCCTGTTAGATTGACTGTTTAAGCAGTTAATAGCTATGAACAGCTACTCTTGGCTAAGGCCCTAGGTTTCACTTGTGAAGAATGCATTTGTGGTTAAAAAAGGATGTGAGAACTATGAAGAAAAACACAAAAACAACAGTCAGTCACATCGCCAACAACCTCTACATGGCAGGAGTGAAGCTATCACAATCCACCGAGACTTCGAGAGCAGAAATATAGAAACCACAACACAAGATGCAACCCACTCATCAGCAGTAAGAATCAGAAGGCCAGATTGTAATTCGCAAAGAAATACAGAGATGAGCCACAAAAGAAATGGAACCAAGATTAACCTCTACCAAAGTGATGGAAAGGCCAAAGTGTGGAGAAAGAATGGATATGCGCATGATCCAAAACATACGAGCTCATTGGTCAGGCAGGGTGGAGGTAGTGTCATGGCTTGGGCCTGCATGGCTGCTTCTGGAACGGGTTCACTAATCTTTATTGATTATGGAACTCATGATGGTAGCAGCAGAATGAATTCAGAAGTCTACAGAAACATTCTGTCTGCCAATTTACAGAGAAATGCATCCAATATAATTAGGAGGAACTTCATCATGCAGCAAGACAATGACCCAAAACAAACCACCAACACAACAGAGGACTTCATCAGGGGAAAAAAGGGGAAGGTTTGAGACTGGCCAAGTCAATCACCAGACCTTAACCCAACTGAGGAGCATTTCACCTCCTGAAGAGGAGACTGAAGGGAGAAACCCCCCAAAACAAACAACTGAAAGAAACTGCAGTACAAGCCAGGAGAAGCATCCCAAAAGAAGAATGCTACAGTTTGGTGATGTCAGTGGGTCTCCGGCTTGATGCAGTTATTGCAAGCAAGGCATATGCAACCAAATACTAAGTGTTATTTGCTTTAAGACTATCTGTTCCAATAATTTTGCTCACCTTAAAATTGGCTGCCACAAAAGGTGCCATGTTCTAAGTTGTTTAACACATCTAGGTGTAAATATTGGGAAATGAAAGCTGAAATACTGATCTATCATCCCATATTTATCTTTTGATCTCAAACCCAAATGTCTTCCATGTATAGCAAAATAAAAGAATTGGTTTTGCCTTTCCAATACTTTCAAACTGTATATAGGTCTCTCCATCTTCCTGTCTGTCTGTCAGGAGGTCTTTATATATCTCTAGGTCTGTCTGTCACACACTTGTCTAACATTGGACTGAGATGGACTGAATAAATTTTCAGCCCATCTGCATGTACTTACCGTTGTTTGAATGTCCCACGCTGCTGGACGGCTGTGTCAGACTAAGATTGATATACATTCCTTCATCCAGTCCATAATCCTGCCTTGGTACATGCAAGTTCTCATACATGATCATCTGCATTTAGGAACAAGGATGAGTTTAATGACAAGGATGAAGATGGTGTATTGTGTGGTTTGCCTGTGTGGCTGCTCTGTGACTGCATGTAGTGTGTGTAATGTTAGGCCAGTCATGTGACATTCATAAACAGTATGTAGTCTCACAGACCACCCTACACTGTCCTTATTACAAGATGTACGCACACATTTCCTAATCGTCCTATATCAGTGCCCCACATTGAGTGTTTTACACACACGGTGTGTATGTTGCTGTGGTGGTCGGTGTTTGACAGTGTTAGTGTTACCAATCCTCTTAAACCATTTCCTGTTTTGCTATGACTCATTTTTAGTCGTAAACATGTGTGTGTGTGTGTGTGTGTCTGTTCTAATGGACTGAATGTCCTGCATCACAGGCATAAGTAACACTACAACCATTTTCCCTTTAGGAAATTTTGTATAATTTTTAACACCAACCCCCCCGCTCTCTCTCTCTCTCTCTCTCTCTCTCTCTCTCTCTCTCTCTCTCTCTGGGAGTGTGTGTTTAGGCTATGTTATTGAGTAGGGATGGTCAGTACCTGCTGTGTGGAGGAGAGAGGGGGGTTCTCACTGTGTGGCAGATCCATGATCTCAAACAGCTCTTCACTTATCCAGGCTGCGATGCTGCCATTCGCTCTATGGCCATCACCTCCGACCAAAGGTATATGTATACACACACACCCATCCCTACACACACACATCCCTACACACACCCCTACACACACACACTTCCATATAAACAGCGCAAAGGTACCATACACCCACAATACTGAGCAATTACCATCTATACTGATAGTTACCCATCAATACTGATCAGTACCAATTAATGATGATAAATACCCATCAATACTGATCAGTACCAATTAATGATGATAAATACCCATCAATACTGATCAGTACCAATTAATGATGATAAATACCCATCAATACTGATCAATACCAATTAATACAGTTCAGTATCCATAAATACTGATCAATACCAATTAATACAGTTCAGTATCCATAAATACTGATTAATACCAATCACTAGTAATCATTAATCATTAATGCTGAACAATACTGATCAATCTCAATCAATAATGACTAACACCCTTCAACTCAACACTGATTAATACCATATTAATCCTCTCTCTCTCTCTCTCTCTCTCTCTCTCTCTCTCTCTCTCTCTCTCTGTAGATGTATCATCACCGGCATGGCGTCTGGCAGCATCGTTCTCTTCTACAACGACTTCAACAGATGGCATCATGAGTACCGAACCCGGTACTGATGCCTGTTACCACGGTCACACACTGTGACCATGACGACCCCGGTGACCGTGGCAACGGCCCAGTCGAACCCTGAACACTGAATGTAATCAGAATAGCGTAGTTATTTTTAATAAAGAGTGTTGCTAAGTTTTGTAGATCTTCTAGATTTTTCTGATTAAATATGAAAAAATCTATTTTTAGCTCTATTTTCACCTTGACGCTAATGTGAACGCATATATATATATATATATATATATATATATATATATATATATATATATATAGTAAATATTAGGTATGTGCCGATACTTAATGTTAATATCGCTGTAATTTTGTCAAGGCTCAACATTATCACGATATTGTTCTGTTAATAAAACTGTCTGCCATGTTGTAAGACACCTGTCCCTATACTGCCTTCCGAATGGGACACGCTTATCTGTCCTACGCAAAGCATCTGTGATAACACTGCAAACTGCACAACAAATATCGTGACACATCCTATCATAACTGATTATCGGCACATCCCTAATGGAGTCCCTTTATGTGTGTGCTTCTGGGTGATTGGGATTTTTTTTTGTCTTTAATGCTGTGACTGTTATCTTCAGCAAACTCTAATTCTGATTAAAGGGGGAATTAAGCTACTGCGCAAAACTCAAACTGTCCACTGCAGAGTAACGAGTCAGCTGCCTAAATTCAAGATAGTATCGGCAATCACTCACAGATCATCACTGATGTCGCCATACGCTCGCACTAGTAAGGAACAAAGTTTTCCTTTAGGTTCTCTCAATTCTATGCAAATGAGGTATGATGTGGTAAAGCATGAAGCCTAGCACGTAGTGTGTAAATCAAACAACCAATTTTTAGTTTAGTGTCATTAGTGTGTTATTTAAGTTTGCCTTTAACTAGTTAGCTTTAGATGTGAGACATAGCTACTACCATTTCTCATCGGAACCACGCCCACAAGCGGCACTGCTAATGATCACTGAATGCCCACAGAGAAACGACTCGTCACTTGCTAGTGTGACTGTAGTTATTTTATCTAAAGTAATCGTACCTTAATGCAACGTTAAGATCATAAAATTTTGCTGTTTGAACACGACAACATGGATGATGTGATTACAAATCACCGTTTACGCACAAACCAACTGTTTAATTGAAACTGTTATACCAGTTGAAGAAGAGGGGCCAAGCTGATTTTTTTCAAATGAATTTAAGTTCAATTTAATCAGCCAATTACAAACTTCATCATATGACTTCACATTTTGGTGTAAACTGTCAAATTTAAGTATACTGTAATAGTTAGCCTACATTTAGCCATCTCGCTAGTCTCCTTTTTCAGCAGGATAGCTAGCGCTAAAGCAATAACGTTAAAATATACATTGTGCGATCAAAACCAGTGTTTTAGGCTAAGTACTTCGAGCACAAGAAGCGCAAAGCGAAGTCGTGATCAATTTGTGAATGGCAGATCAAACTTAACTTAGGCCCTCATTGTCCCAGAAACACCTTGTGACTAGCTGGGTGACTAACTGTTAAACTCACGAAGTGAATTTGTGAGTTACGATTCACAAGTGTCGTGAGCTTTAAGGTCAACAGTGAAATTACAAATCATAAAATTACGTTTTGCATTCATGTACGATTATTTCAGAGATGATCCTGACTCTATAGCTATGCGATTTTCCGTTGAGAGCGGCGTCCGTGATGATCTGTGCTCTCCTTTTGTTTAATAAAGGGCTGTAATTTGAACATTAGCAGAAAATTAGTAGT
>CM040481.1:6091569-6106678 GCA_022758105.1 Pangasianodon gigas
GTAACAGCACACTCACAAATGTTTAATTCCTCACTTAAATCATCTTTGGCTTAAACATAAGACTGCATTATAGATCCACAAGATAACGTACAGGTAGAGGAAATCAAACTCGCCGTCAGGAGAGGTGAAGATCTCACTGGAAGAGGTGATCAACTTACTTTTAACCCTGATATGCACTGTGTATATGTTTATACAGCTAAGCTGGATATTAGCAGCGCGCGCCAGCTGCATGTGAAGCCACACCTGCAAATGCAAAATGGACGCAATCGGAGTTCCGAGGCCCCGCCCACCTGCACGAGCTCCTTCTGTAGCTTGCTTTCTCCCTGTTCTGTGTGATGGCTAATCGAATTTAAATCAATGTTTATGTTATTAAATTAAATAAAATATTTTCATGCAAATTTGAATAGGTTTTCTGTGTATTTTCAGTAATTAATAAAGCAATTAGCGTCTCGAGGGCGTGGTAAAGTGTTGTTAAGCACGCCCTCGAGTGGCTTAGTAATTTAATTCATTTATAAAAAATAATCAACAACATGATAAAATCCAGTGTTTAATAAATAACTTTTATTTGATTAACTTTTGACTTTTGCCATGCAGTGTAGTCTGTTAAGGGCAGCTTTGGTTAATTAGTCTAATTAGGTAGACTAATTGTATCTAATGCACCTTTAAAACTCAACTCACTGTTTGTGTTAATAAAGTTGATAAAATACTTTAATGCTAATTCGAACAGTTTTGTGTGTGTGTGTGTGTGTGTGTGTAGGTGTGTGTTTTAAGCTGGCGTGGGACTGGTGCTAAAAACACCAAGAATTTTTTTTAATTCACTAAAAACAAGCTGGAACAAAAACTATGTAGCCTAATAATATAGATGGAAACATACAGGCAACATTACAAGAGTGTAATTAATCAGTAATAGTGAATATTTAATAAACTGTTGGATTGTGACTGAAATGTTTTGTTGGTTGTTGAGCACTACAGTGTAAATGGAGGCAGCACTTAAAGGCTAACTCTCTTCTTTAAGAGTAAAAACAGAAAATGGATGTAATTTCGTTGTGGTCCACAAGATGGCACTATTTACAAGATTACATCACAACACTGCGCGCTGAAATCCTAACTAAACGTCACTAAATGATCTTAACATGTTATTAAAACAATGTAACTAAAACTAAAAAAAAATATGTTACGTTGTTTTAATAACATTTTAAGATCATTTATGATTTTAATGTGGGTTTATTTCGGTGTTAAATCACATGCAGTCTTCAGTCCAGTACAAACAGAGTCACTGCAACCACCAAAGCACTACTTATTTTCAGCAGTAATTATTCAAATGAGTTGATATTTCTATTGTTACAGGCAGTGTAGTGGTTAATCAGCTCACACTCGTCGTAATATAGAAGATAAAGGTTTAGAAATGATCTTTAAAGTTCTCAACACTGCAGTGAGGAACACAGCTGCTGTAATTACTGTGTGTGGCCACACGGGGGCAGCAGCGCCATTCTGACTCTTCTTACTAAATACACTACATAGAATGTAAAATAATAAAGACTCATTAAAAGATTAAAGAATTACCACATCATACGTTTGGTACACACACACACACACACACACACACACACAGTCCGCACGATCGGATTAAGATCTAGAGAATTTGGTGGCCAAAGTTCCTCAAACCATTCCTGAACAATTTTTGCAGTGTGGCAGGGCGCATTATCCTGCTGAAAGAGGCCACGGCCATTAGGGAATACCGTTGCCATGAAGGGGTGTACTTGGTCTGCAACAATGTTTAGGTAGGTGATACATGTCAAAGTAACATCCACATGAATGCCAGAACCCAAGGTTTCCCAGCAGAACATTATCCAGAGCATCACACTACCTCTGCCAGCTTGCCTTCTTCTCATAGTGCATCCTGGTGCCATCTCTTCCCCAGGTAAGTGATGCACATGCTCCCGGCTGTCCACATGATGTAAAAGAAAACATAATTCATCAGGCCAGGCCACCTTCTTCCATTGCTCCATGGTCCAGTTCTGATGCTCACGTGCACATTGTAGGCACTTTTGGCAGTGGACAGAGGTCAGCATGGGCACTCTGACCGGTCTGTGGCTACGCAGCCCCATACGCAGCAAGCTGCGATGCACTGGTGTTCTGACACCTTTCTATCAGAGCCAGCATTAAATTTTTCAGCAATTTGTGCTACAGTAGCTCTTTTGTGGGATTGCATACATATATATATATATATATATATATATATATATATATATATATAAATCATAAATCTTTCTACTTAAAAGAAAAATACTACAACCTGCAGTAAACAGTAATAAACTAAACAAACTTTACTGACATACAAACATTTTTCTGTAACACTACATTTATTGTTTTAAAAGTAAGGTTTGGAAATCTAAAATGTTTTTTGTACTGACTATATAATGCAGAAGTCATAAAATAAACATCAGGACACATGAATTCTATGTGTGTGTGTTGTGAGTGTGTGTGTGTGTTGCTCCAAAAGGGAAATCACACCATACAAGGAAGGAACATTTTTATTTAAAGATCAGTAAGATAATGTGCTCATCAGTGTACAAGCACCGTCCTCTACAATACACACCATCATCACAGGTACCATCATCATCATCATCATAATATCATTATTACCATCATTACCAGCTGAATAACCATCATCTTCATCATCATCATCATCATTAGACATGTGCCGATGATCTGTAACAGAATAATATCTTGATAATCAAACAGAATATTATTATGTTATAACGGACTCATCTACCTGGTAGGCAGCGTTTGTCGTCAGCGTTTTTTGTGCTTTTTCTCACTCAGAAGTGTTTTTTGCGTTTTTTTCTCACTAAGAAGGCAGCTGTTTAGCAGCTGGCATTTTCTGTACTGTTTTGATTAAGAGTCATACGTCTGCAGATCACAAGAATTCGTTCCCAATCTATGCAGCATTTGTAACTAGCTAGCTAGCAGCATACATCTAGCAAGCTTTATTAGCTTACTTATCACTATAAGAAAACTGTTAGTTGACTAACCAGCAGGTTTTATTAGCCAGTTCTCTCTTTGATATGAGGTCAATGTTTAAAACTGTTAGTTAGCTAACTGGTTATATGAGCCAGTTCATTCATCACTACAGAAGCTAATCCTGTTTAGCTGTGTTAGCACCTAAGCTGAGAAGTCAGTAAAGGAATGTACATTTTTAAAGCTCACATGCACAGTGCGCTAGAAAGACCATATAGTGTATTTTTAATCCCTGGAACTTTTTTATGACTTGGCACACTGAAGCAACATGTTTTTTTTTTTTTTTTGCTTAACTGCAGAATATCCAATTTGTTTGTCAAATCCATTTTGGTCATAGTTTTAGCATTAATGTAATGTGTATAATCACGTTTTACTGAGGCAACTATTCAACACTTTTAGACAGCTAATTATATTAGCTAGATCAAATGCAAGAGGAAAATCTGTTTAAAAATGTTAGCCAGCTAATTAGGTAAGCTAGTTCATTTGCAACAAGAGCTAACTGTTTACAAATCCTAGCTGCAATTTTGCCAAGCTAACAATCACGTCACATTAGAAGGTTGTAAGGTAACTAACATGCCTTCTTCAACTTCTAGTATGAAGTGACGACGTGGCGAGTTTCCCGAACAACAAGACTGCAACCTGCTTAGGAAATCTGTGTATTTTCTAACTGTTGCATTTGCTTAATTGTAATGTGACCAATTTGTTTGTTTTTACTGTAGTTTTAGCATTATTCTGATGTTTCGCACTTCTGAGTGATTAAAATATTAGTAATATGAAACTGAAACCAGAATACGATGCAAGAATCCTTGTTTATTTATTGTATATATTGTTTTAAATTAACTGTATAAGATGTTTTAAATATTCAAATGTTACTTTATAATGTTGATGCGATCCTTACCAAGAACATCGAAATGCATAAACTGTGATAATGGAAGGCGATTATCGTGGTATGGAAACTGTAATATCGGCACATGTCTAATCATGGCGCAAATTCTACGATACCAGTTTAGCAGCAACGTGTTAACAGGAGGGAGGAAGTGGGCGGGGTTAAAGTATCATTTAGATAAAAAATACTCACAGCTTTTACGTTCTAGTTAAATCGAGTTTTATAAGGAGAAACATCTTCAGAGGCACGCAGAGCGCCTCCTAGTGGAGCTAGCGTTACTCGGTCACTACATATTGCGTGTTTTAGGTCGAATACACGAGGAGGGGGATGGGCTACATGGTTCTGTGCTAATAGGAAAGTCCATCTCTGACACCGTACAAAGTTTAAGGACAAAAATATACACTTCACATTTTGAAGGTTTGAAACACCACTAAAGGATTTATATAAACATGACTTACGTCTCGTTGGTCGAATCAACCACCATTAGTTGTTCTACGTTACAGCACGCTAATATGTGTGTGTGTGTGTCTGTGTGCGTATGTGTGTAAGCTACGCTGTTAACAGGACAAATATAAATTAATATAGGTTTATATTGGCTGTAACTCTGTGGATAAAACCAGGGAAGTACTGTGAAGGAGTGGTTCACACAATAAATACACAGGGTTCACGTGGGGGGTGTGTGTGTGTGTGTGTGTGTGTGTGTTGGCGGTACTATTTCTCCCCATGCTGAAAAAGTGAGTTAGTCCAAAAACCCGTACGGAGAAGCAGACTGCTCTCCGCTCTTCACTGAGGTGTTGTTGAGTAAAATTAAAAAATTAAAAAAATTAAAAAGGTAAACAAAAAAATAAAATCACAGTTCTTTCAGGACTGCAAATGAAAACAAACAAAATAATCTAAAATCTATACTTTTTTTGTCCTTGATAATAAAAAATAGGTTTTTTGTTCTGTATCTTACAATAATCCATCTTCTCTTCTGAGGGAAGCGATCATCAGTCCGAAACGGAAAATATGTGAACATTTATATAAAAACATGGAGAAACAGATGAGAGGAGAGGAGAGGAAGTGGAGGGAGGAGGACAGGAAGTGTGGGGGGAAGGGGCAGGGTCTCTTTCTCTCTCTCTCTCTGTTTTAGGATGGACACTTCGTACAGCCACATTTGACCACTTTCTCCACTTCCTGGATGAACGAGGAGCCGTCCGTGCACTGGAACGTGTACTTCCTGGTTTTGGTGCGGAGGGCGGAGCAACACGAGTCCCCGCCCCCGCAGCTTCCTGCACATTCTAGGCGTGAGATTTTCTCCGTGGTCTGACACGCAGCGTAGCCCTGCTGCCTCTGAAAGTAACCTCGGACCCTGTGACCCCTACACTCCATTTCTGTCCAGAGAGTCAGACAGACAGACAGAGAGAGAGACAATATTAACAATGTGTTTAGTGGGATCAGGATTTGTAGTTTAATATTTTAGATCATATTAAGACAGACGTTCAGACGAGGAATAAAAGCAAAGAGAGAAGAAGGAAGAGGCAAATTAGTCTGCTGTAACAGGAGGCGCTTTACACTGGGCATGTGCTGATACTGTATTTAAATACTGTTTTTTTTTTTTAAATACAAAATTAGTTTTTAGACATTTTAGACAAAAAAGAGACAAATTAATCTGCTGTAACATCAGGCACTTTATACTGAACATATACAGTGAGGGGAAATAAGTATTCGGACACTTTTTGTTATTTACTATACTTCCATGGCATATATCCACTTATTTTACACACATAATGCATTTTTGTTTTGATCTGTCTACATGTTCACGTGCAAATTTTAGACACATCTCTATGCTCCTTTTTCAGCAGAGGAGTTATGTGTAGGAACAGAGATGATTCCTGCTGCTTTCAGGTCATCCTGCAGCTCTTTTCGAGTGACTGCTGGCTTCTCTCTTCAAGGTTCAAGGTTCTTTATTTGTCACATACATATTACATACATGTGATGTAATGTGGTGAAATGTTTTTCTTTAGTGCCTCGTCCCACAGTGCAACAATAAACACATAATAAAAACAGAATATAATAAAATAAAATCTAGTAGACTATATGTAAAAAAGTTTAGCAGCCTTTAGAGGAATGAAATGTAGAATATGAATATGCATAAATAGAATATGTTTAAAAAAACATATATACAGAGTTGTAGTGTGCAAAAAATTGTCTCATAGTGCAATTGTTTCTATATAGAAATATACAGAGCTGTACAGTGTAAGAGTTTTTTATGTAGTGTGCAAAAAAATGTGTTTTCCAGTAGAGCAAAAGTGTTTGTGTATGTGTGTCAGTGTGTGAGGTAGAGATATGCAGACTTCAAGTGTCCTCATTCAGTAGCCGGATTGCCTGAGGGTAGAAACTCCTCCTGAGTCTCTCTGTGTTGGTCCTCAGGATCCGGTAGCGCTTCCCTGATGGGAGCACTGAGAAGATACTGTGTCCAGGGTGGTGAAAGTCTTTTACAATTCTCTTACCTTCCTTATCATTAGACTGAGAGCACGATGCATAAAGCACATGTCCAGGAATGATTATTTGTGTTTCCACGACTTTTCCACCTTCATATTATCAAACCAGTTATCCTGACAGGGATGTTTAAGATCTTCGCTATGGCTCTCTGGCTTTTTCCACTCATCTTGTTTAATGATTTTGACCCTGAGCACTTTAGGAAGCTCCTTCATCTTCATCATGATTGATGAAATCTTCCCAACCAGTGACAACGACACCAGATCCAACTTGCACAAGAAAAGTTTTTGCAGCATTTCTATCTAGAATGGGATTTACTTTTATGTAACCTTTACACATATATATTTGTAATATAGTGTCCAAATACGTTTTTCCCTATCAATTTTATTTTTAAACATATCTTTGTTTATGCTTATGAATTTAAAAGTACAAAGACAGTATGTGTGTAAATTTCAAGTGGATACATGCACTGGAAGTATATTAAATAACAAAAACATAAAGTGTCCAAACCCACACAACATATTACCTTCAGCATTTTAGCTAAAAATAAAAAAAAAAATAAAAAAAATTGAATAAATTAGCACCGATCAAAGTGCCTTATTCTGTCTGCTAGTTTTTTTTTTGTTTTGTTTTTGGTTTTTTTTTTTTTAGATTTTAATGCTCTCTACAAGCTGTACATAAACAAATCAGCTGTCAAAATGTAAAATAAATCTAAAGTAGCAACCCACTAAAGAGACTTGTCATTACGCACTGTTTACAATAACGTTGCTTTGCTTAGTATATTGCATAAATGATTATCAGCACATGTCCAGCGTACACTGAGCTTGAGCAAAGAAAATTAAAATGCACACGCATGCACAAACACACACACGCACACACACGCACCACCCTCACCTCAGTGCGGTCCGCAGTGCTGTCAGTGGCAGCTTTAAACGTGCAGAGAGGTTAAAGAGAATTAAAGCATCATTATTAAAAGCCCAGATTAGTAATAAGCACGCATGTGCCGATATTAAACCTTCATATCACGTTCATTTGTCTGATGGAAATACACAGTCTTTGACAGGGCTGGGCAATACGACAATATAACGCTGAAATCATGATAAATTATGAGACAACACACTTTTCAGAGATATCATGATATATTTTTATTAATTTTTTTTAAAGAATTACAAACTGGTTGCATCTGATTTGTTATTAAAGTTCTGTACTTAATCTTTATTTTTTCCTCAAATCATTTTTAGAAAATTCAATGTAAAAAAATTTTACCTTTTAGAAATAAATATAAAAATTTAAAATAATTTTTTTGTGGACATTAAAGTATTATCAAACAGATTAAAAAAAATGCATCACTACTGTTTCGCTGGCGTTTTGTTAGCAGACTGTATATCAAAATACATACCGTGTATCATACAAATAAGAATCGTGATATGATTTTTTTTGTGATATCGCCCACCACTTGGTGATAAAAAATAAAAACCTATGTAAAAACTAGTAATAGCAATTCTCTGTGTGCTAAATGTCACACGAATATCACAATATATCGTCTTATTATATATCGGCACATACCTAATGACAATATTAAAGCTGTGCAGGGTTAGAGCTTTCAAAGCAGCAACACACAACGTAAAAGCAGTTTTAAACACACATATTAACGTAAATTTACATAGACACCTACGCATAAAGAGTCATGTGTATTTGCGTGTACCTTTGTCACACAGCGGCCCTGTGTATCCAGCGTTACACTCACAGTATGCTGTGCCGAGGCCGGAGAGGCGGCAGTGTCCGTGCTTACACTCGCACACACTCATGCTGCGCTCATCACACAGCACGCCCGTGAAGCCCGGTGTGCACACACACCTGTACGAGTATGAGTTAATGGGCACACAAGTGCCACGCACACACCTGAGAGAGAGAGAGACAGAGAGAGAGAGACAGAGAGAGAGAGAGAGAGGGAGACAGGTTTTAGGTCAGAGGTCAGACTGTAGCTGAAAGTCATGTAAATAAAGTTGTGTGTTTTTGAACAGCTCACTTGTTGCCAAGGCAGGGGTCATTGAGCGGCTGGTCACACAGCGGACCGGTCCAGCCTGGTTCACACTCACAGCTGAATGATGAGTGGGTGTCTTCATACGCGTCACGTGCATCACGCGAGTTAACATGGCACTGGCCGTGCACACACACACTCGGCTGGCACGAGCGGCACCCAGGGATCACACCCTCCCGCTGGAAATGCATCATATCCTGCAGCTGCTCGTTAATGTAGACCTGACGGACACACCCATGAAAACTGGAGCCGTTACTGAACGGAGAGACAGATGACTGCAAGGGGACGCCTGAGAGAGAGAGAGAGAGAGAGAGAGAGAGAGAGAGAGAGAGAGAGAGAGGAGATGAAGAAGTATGTAAATGGATTGAGTACGAGTGTGTGTGTGTGTGTTACACACCTCCCAGGTAGAGTGGTGATGCTCTCGATCCTGCACTTGTTCTCCGTGCAGTAGAGATGGATTTGGGTTTCCCTCCATCAATGGACAGAGAGACAGACAGGTCCGTCACTGTGAGCTGCAGCACATGGAACCCTCCATCACTCACCGTCTCCGCACTGCACACACACACACACACACACACACACACACACACAAAATCAGTAACTGTCTGTGTGTCTAACATTTATGGACTTAACAAATCATCAGGAATTGCAGCCTTCTATCAGTATTTAAATGTGTGTTTGAGTGTGTTTGTTTGTGTGTGTGTGTGTACCTGTAGATGGTTCCTGTGTCGTAGCTAACTCTCACTCTTCCTCTGTAGAGCTCGACAGCCATTTGTTCACCATTGCCTTTATACAGTAACACTCCACTGTCCTCGTCTGTCGCAATCTACACAAACACACACAAACACACACATGCACACATATGGGTCAGCTATAAACAGCCATTCAGTCAGTACTGTGTGTGTGTGTTTGTTTGTGTGTACCTGGAGTGTGATGTTAGTGTGTTGCGTGTCAGAAGGAATCTGGACGAAAGCGTCTCGGCTGACGAAGTTCACACTGACGAGTCGCTCACATCGTGCGCCCTCGTAACCATGGAGACACACGCACACCGGTTCTGCCCCCTTGACCACACACTCTGCGCTGTTCTCACACTGGTGATCGTCACATGGACTCGTCCGGGGCAACACCATGGGGGGGGAGAATTCGCAGAACAACCCGCTATGCACACACACACACAAACACACACTTTTTGAAGTAACAATATTGTGCATATTGAGCATATAACTGATGATCATGTGTATGTGTGTCCCTCTAATACTAGGTGTGTGTGTGTCTGTGTGTGTATGTGTGTGTTCACCTGTAGCCCTCAGGACACACACACGTGTAGCCATTGACAGCGTCGAAACACTGCGCTCCATTTTTGCACTTGTTATCCGCGCAATCATTGACGTCCAGCTCACAGTGCTCTCCCGAGTACCCTGGGGTGCACTCACACCTAGCCAATCAGAGCAAGCCATTTCAGAAAAGAGTCCATGCAGAACAAAAGTGGGCGTGACTTAGTTGTGTGGGCGTGTCCCGATTGGTGGATTTCACTGCCTAATATCAACCAGTTACTTTGCTGCAAAGGAATATTAGATAAGGGAAGCGTATTAGCTCATAGTTAAATAGATACTATCTACCCACAGAAACGCCCCTTAATTGGACACACCCACTTGATTGGACACGCCTGCTTGATTGGACACGCTTGCTTGATTGGACATGCCTACTGTACAGCGTGATATATTTTGTTGCAGTCAAAAATACTGTGTGTGTGTGTTAAACCCACTTGAAACCGTGAGTAGTCAGGACGCATTTGGAGTCATGCTGACACTGATTCAGCTCCGGAGAACACAAATCCAGCTTATCTTCACACAGCTCCCCTACACACAAACACGCACACACGCACACACACACACACACACACACACACACAGAGGACAAAAAATTCATTAATGCCAGTCTCTGGTCAATGTTGTGAAAATGTTCTGAGAAAATGTGTGTGTGTGTTTGTGTGTGTGTGGTGTTTTATTAACAAGCAAGCAGAGCGAGTAATGAGATGCTAAAGAATGAAAGACAGAAAGGATGCAGAGATGAATAAAGCGACTGACCTTTTTCCACTTCATTGTTATTAGCGGCTAGCAAAGAGAGAAACAGAGACAATGAGAGACATGGAGACAAAAATGGAGAGAGACAGACAGGCAGAGACACAGAGATGGAGAGATAGAGAGAGAGAAAGAGAGAGAGAGAGAGAGAGAGAGAGAGACAGAGAGAGAGAAAGTGTTGGACCAGTCAGCAAAAGCAGAGCGTTAGCATGTTAATATGTTAGCATTAGCCAGATAAACATGGGCAAACAAAGTCATTTAAACACAGGATGACTCATTTTTCAAAAATTTTCACAATATTTACAAAAGTTTTGGAAATGCGGATTTTTCTTCGTACCCACGTGCATATATTGTTGATGAATTCCAATCACATGTAAATTACTGTACTTGTGCATGGCACTGCTAATTAGCATTTGATGATGCTCACAAAACTCCATAAGAGGCAAAGCTCACGCATACAAGTGAAAAGAAAAAGACTTTCTCAGAGGTGGAAGTGAAAGTTATTTTGACTCATATCTATACCAATAAAAAATATGCACCTGAAAAGCTCCAAATTATGGAAAAGGTGAATGAGATGTGAATTAAGTGAGGTGAAAAGAAAATGGTTTGATATGAAAACGGAGAAAAATTGTGGAGTTCAAGCACATGGTACAGAAAAATTGCTATGTTTAATTGTGTTTTTTTTTTTTTTTTATTGAAAGCGATGTGTCTCTGTGACTCTTGGACAGAAATCCTTCGCTCCCTCCACGGTGCCATGTTAGGAAAGCAGGAGAGCCTGTGTCCACAGGAAGCGCATGATCCGCAACACACTGGGAGTATACACCACACTGCAGCTTCAGACATACCAGATCAGTCACTTATCAGTGTTTAGAGTGCTGGCTCTCAGTGCGTCCTCCTTTTATACAGCGGCATTTCTTCTTAATTGAATGACTGCTCTTATTTGTCTTAATTTATGAATTTATATTGGCCTGCTTTCTCTAAGTTTTTCATATCTAATATTTCTTTAGATACGAAGTTAATGCGATTAATATGAAATGTCCCAATTTCACAAAGTTTTCCTTACATTTATGTGTGTAACTAAAAATACACAAGCTATTTAAACTTGACAGTATAATCCATAAATAAAAGTGTAGTAACTCAACACAATTTATATGACTTGAAGCCGATTAATCGAGGTTTACATTACTTAGTCTTCTTATGTGTAAATTTACACACTCAGGAGCACGGGTAGGATAGGAACTTCGTTTTTTCAAAATTATGTGGTTTTCACAAATACCAAATTTCTTGTGTAAATGCTCCTGCAAACTATTTATGAATAAATCCATTCGTATCCAGCTTGATAAATGAGTCCCAATGTGTGTGTGTGTGTGTTACCTGTGTACTCAGATGAGACAGGTGTAGGTGTGTGTTACCTGTGTACTCAGGTGAGACAGGTGTAGGTGTGTGTGTGCTCATTTTTTTGTGTGTATGTATGTTATGTTATACGTGTACTCAGGTGAGCAGAGACATGTGTGTACATGTGTGTGTTTTTGTGTGTTTTTGTGTGTGTGTGTTACCTGTGTACTCAGATGAGCAGAGACAGGTGTAAGTGTTAACTCCGTCCACACATGTGGAGTTATTTTCACAGTCATTGTCCTCGCAGTCGTCGATGTTAATCTCACATTCGTCTCCCTCAAAGCCCTCGGGACACACACACCTAAGTGTACACACACACACACATACACACACACACACACACACAAAATACAATCATGATAATGTAACTCAGCATCTAAAGTAAAATGTACATATACTGTAGGTAAAGAGACCACTGTGTGTATGTGTGTGTTTGTGTGCGCCTCTTCCACTTTAATGATGCTGCCCATATTCACATGCACACGTGCATATACACACACACACACACACACACATATAACAAAGGTGAGAATCCAGAAGAAACCACTGAGAATCCTGATTGGTTCATTAAGTGCATGAGCCATAATTGGGTAATTAAGTGCTTATATGAGTCTAGATTAGTTAATTAAGTGTGTGTGTGTGTGGGGGGGAGTCTTAATTGGTTAATTAGGTGTGTGTGAGTGTGTAAGTAATTAAGAAAACTTAAGGAAGATTAGATCATCTCTCTCCATTAAGCAGAGTCATTACAGCTTTATCTCTCTCACCCTCACCCTCACACACACACACACACAGATGATGATGGTGGTGATAATGATGAAGGTGTGTGTTACCAGTGTGTGTTCTCAGCTCCGTCTTTTAGGTTGCATGTTCCACCATTCTGACACGGGTTACTGATGCAGGCGTGGATGGGTGCTTCACAATCCTGACCCTACACACACACGCACACACAAACACACACACACACACAAGCTCATATTTTCACTTTCAATTTTAAATAATGTTCTGTGTTAAAGTGAGCATGTGAGTGTTTGCAAGTGTGCCTATGTGTGTTACCTGTACAGGTGAACTGTTTGGATGGTGTGTGTGTGTGTGTGTGTGTGTATGTATACATACCTTATATCCATATGGACAGGTGCATCTGTAGAAGTCAATAGGATGGTTGGTGCAGGTGCCATTATTTCTGCATGGACTCGACAGACAAGGATCACACTTTGCCTGGATGTTGATGTCCACTGGACCTGTGTGTGTGTGTGTGTGAGAGAGAGAGAGAGAGAACAGAGTTATACACACTACTACACTCACAATGTCACAGAGAATATAGATATATGCTATACAGAACATACACAAAAAGTGCATGTCTCACACACACACACATAATATGAGGACTGGGCAACAACTGGAACATCGCAAAGCAAGGTCAAAGGTCACGTCAGGTAAATGAGGGCGGGGCAGGTAAAATGAGTGAGGTACGAGGGGCTCTGACTGGCTGCCTTACCTGGCACAGGAAAACCACATGGCCCCGGGACCACTACAAATGCACCAATCAGGTTGTGTTACTCCGAATATTAATGAGGCACAGATTTGCATCTTATAAATAAGCTGATTTTTATTAATACTCTATGAAACACAGAGGATAAAGTGAGCATATGAGTGTTTGCAAGTGTGCCTGTGTGTGTTACCTGTACAGGTGAACAGTTTGGATATTGTGTCTGTTACCTGTACAGGTGAACAGTTTGGATGGTGTGTGTGTTACCTGTACAGGTGAACAGTTTGGACGGTGTGGTGAGCAGCAGTTTGTCTATCATGTCTTTGGGTCCAGCGCACCGAGCGATGCCCGGCTCTTTATAGCCACTCTTCACCCAATCAGAGAGCCACTGCATGTTACAGTCACAGTGTAGAGGGTTCGCCCCGAGAGCACTGACACACACACACACACACACACACACACAAATGAACATCTACACCACTAACTCCTTAAATTCTTTCCTTATTATTCAGTGACAATTGTGTGTGTGTGTATGTGTGTGTGTGAAATCACTCACAGATGAGAAAGAGAAGAGAGATCTTTAAATGCTCCTTCAGGAATTACAGCAATGTCGTTACCATGTAAAGACCTGCAAAGAGAGAGGATGAGTGAGACTGAAAGACTCTTACATGGATTTTACACAATTACACTTCCTGAACACACACACACACACACACACTTACAGTAATCGCAAAGATCGAAGGCCCTCAAAGGCTTTAGCTGGAATACATCTCAGTCTGTTGTAGCTTAAGATTCTGTATAGAGACAAAAGGGGTATAGCAGAACACACACACACACACGCAAAATATCAGAATAAATACCATATTTTATGAAAACAAGTACACAATTAATCGACAATTCTTGCATTAGCATTATTCTGTGTAAACATTTGTTATCTGTGTTTATGTTAGGAAAGCTACTTCACCTAGCAATAATTAGTGCTAGTTAGAACCCCTGGCAAAGTTAGCACTATGTTAGCAACAATGTTCTGACAAACAGCTCTTTTCTGTAATCATACAACAGTACTTACAAATTATAATATAGAAAATATCACTAATCATAAATACTCACTGACAGACACACACCTTCACAAACACACACACCCCTTCATAGACACATACACACATACAGGTTCACTATATCATCATCATCACACTCACAGTGTAAGCAGCTCAGACATGTTACTGTAGCTGTTGTTGGACAACGTGCTGATCTGGTTATTGCTCAAATCACTGCAAGAAAGCAAACACATACACACACACACACACAAAGCTGTCAGCTGCTGCCAAAAAACATGACAAAAGAAACTATCACACCAGGACTGTGTCCTATATGACTCCTGCATTAACATACAGAGCACAAGTTGTGCACTTCCTGCCAAATGTGGAGTCATTTTGGGTCCAGTCTCAATCAGCATTTCTACTGTGAATGAATTTGCAAGCAATAACTCAGCAAAAATTGTGGAGCAGCTCAAAAGAGTGAGTTTAAACACCAGTATTAGGTGATTAAATTAACAAAAATATAAAATGTATTGTTGAGGTTTTTCAGATGTTTAAACTCACTAAGTCTCATAAGCAGTGTTAATTAACACACACTGTTAAGGCCTGAAAGGAAGCTTTATTATCAAAAAAAAAAAAAAAAAAAAAAAAAAAAAAAAAAAAAAAAAAAAAAAAAAAAAA
>CM040481.1:6106778-6120472 GCA_022758105.1 Pangasianodon gigas
ATATTTACGCAAGTAAAGTTATTCATATTCAGAATCAGGTTCCGCACCTGATTAATTCAGTTTTCTGGGCTTCTCATTCAGATTCTGCAAATTACCTGCGTACAGTTCACGCCTCCGAGGTTACAGGATTCGTCTTGAGTAGAAGCGTCCACACTTATTAATCAGCAGCTTATAAAATAGCACTTGGCACATCCTTTAATTTCGCATTTTATTTTTTTAAATATCCGACAGTTAATTGTGCGCACAACGTAATGAAACCAACAAGATGCTAAATGAAGGTCATGAAATTGCAACATGTATATGGGACGTAAGCTATTTTATCACACTTTTAATTCTGAGTGGTCAGATTAATAAAACCTTAGCACATTCGATGCACTCTCATTCAAAGAAAACATGCCCTCCGTTTGAAAGATAAGCTGACTAAACACGAATCTGCTATGATTAGAGCTTACGTTCAGTGCTGTTTATAATTTTATAATTTTATCTGTTAAATATAATTGGTCTTCAAGATATACAATGTCTCCAATTAAGATGCTAAAATCCAGCACAATCTGATATCACATGGATATTTACACACATTTACACATATTTACACATATAGTTGAGAGTCAGTGATATTAGCTTGTGCTTGTATCATTTACTAAAAAACTCATTAGCTAAATTTACTAGTGGTCGGTTAAATACATGAGCGGGAGGTGGATTGTGATTTGCTGGTTCTTCAGGAGGCGGGACTTACATGAGTGTGAGGTGTTTGTAGTTGGAGAGCTCCAGAGGAACCTGTGTGAACTGGTTTCCATCCAGATAGCTATCAGAAACATAACACACACACACACACACACACACACACACACACACAGGAAATAGTACATTACCAACTATTTGTGTGTGTGTGTACAATCTTCTTGTTTAGTATGTATATAGGATGTATATAGCGTGTGTGTGTCTGTGTGTGTAAAATCTTCTTGTTTAGTGTGTATATATGATGTGTAATACGTGTTTGAAATATCTTGTTAAGCATGTTTATAGAATGTGTGCGTGTGTGTGTGTGTGTGTACATGCATGCATATACAATGAATGTGTTATATATGTGTGTTTGCATGATTTGTCTGTGTGTGTGTGTGTGTGCTCACAGCTCAGTGACGTCTTTAGGGATGCCCTTTGGCAGTGTGTTCAGTCCTTTATTACTGCAGCGCACCACCGTGTCCAAACACGAGCATTCTGATGGACAACGAGCTGATGGGGAGCAGCTATTCTCATCATCACCTACACACACACACACACACACCTCAACACCTCAGAGATATCAGTACTTTGTATTTGTGCTTACCTGCTACTACACAGTTACTGACTGTAGCTCAGCTGTTGTGTTGCACAAAGTATTGGCACCCCTCTGTCCCATCCATCGCTGGATTACAGGTTTGTGTGTGTGTGTGTGTGTGTCTGAGAGAGAGATTATCTTTATTTGTTTAAGAGAAAGCTAACAGCATTACACTTAAGTTAGCATGACAGATCTTATCATTGTAGCACATTAGCTGAAACAAGATCTCTCTCTCACACACTCACACACACACACACACACACATACACAGAGAGAGAGAGAGAGAGCTGTTACAGCTCGTACCGTCCTCACAGGCGAAGTCCTGCACGGCCACGTCCTGAATTGGGATCTCTTTCAGAAAGTAGGGTTTTAGGCAGCGAGGGTTTCCCGTGACAATGCGTTTCTTCCGTAGCCACTCCCCCAACCAGGCCATGTGACAGTTACAGTTAAACGGATTGGCCAGCAAGTTCCTGAGAGGCGGAGTCAAAAAATACAAAATTAAAATTCTGATTGAATCAGAGCATTTTTTGAGACAGAAAGGTGTCCTTGCCCTGTGTGTGCACGTGCATATGTGTGTGTTTATACTTACAGTGTGGAGAGGGAATGGAGTGTGTCGAAGGCTCCCCGAGTGATGGAGGTGATCAGGTTATCATAGAGAGAGAGCAGCCGCACTGAACTCAGGCCGGTAAAGCTGCTGTTACTCACACAGCTGATCTTGTTACTGCGCAACATCCTATACACACACACACACACACACTAATCAGATTCACACTGTGACCTTATCTCTGATGACTTATTATTCTGACATTTACTAATGACTCTAGTGACCCAGGTGCTGTGCATAAATGTGTCTGCATGTGTGTGTGTGTGTGTGTAAGACTCACAGTGTGCGCAGACCCGTCAGACCCTTCAACATGCCATAGTGAACACTCTCTAGACGGTTGCTGGTCAGTATGAGCTCGTTCACTCCATTCGCTCCCTCAAAAGTGCCCTCCTCTATATCACTGATCTTATTATTGCTGAAGTTACTGTACAGGGAGAGAGAGGCAGAGCGAGTGAGACAGAATGAGAGAGAAAGAGAGACACATTAAGAGAGAGACAGAGAAAGTGAGACAGAGACAGACAAAGTGAGCCAGAGAGAGAGAGAGAGAGAGAAACACAGTAAGAGTGAGACAGACAAAGTGAGCCAGAAAGTGAGAGAGAGAGAGAGAGAGTGTGACAGAGACAAGCACCCTGAGACAGAGTGAGACAGGGAGTAAGATGGAGAGATGGAGAGAGACAATGAGACAGAGTGAGACAGGGATATGGTGATAAAGACAGAGTGAGAGAGAGACAGATTGAAATAGAGTGATACAGAGAAAGACAGATTAAATTAGAGAGAGACAGAGAGAAATAGTGACAGTGAAACAGAGTGAGACACGGAGACAGAGTGAGACAAGAGACAGAGAGAGGCAGCGAGATTGGCCATTAGAGAGCGATAGGCAAAGAGAGAGACAGACAGCCAAAGAGAGACAGACAAAAAGCCTGAAAGGTAGAGAGAGACAGATAGAAAGACAGACAGGCAGAGAGAGAGAGAGAGAGAGAGAGAGAGAGACTCACATCTTGCGCAGTTGTGGGAGTTTCTTGAACACGGCACTCGCCTCCAACACAGTGAACTCGTTATTGTTCAAACGTCTGTGAGAGAAAGACATTCAGGTATTGAACATGTGTGTGTGTGCGTGTAAGTGCGTGTGGGTGTGTGTGACACTCACAGCTCTGCAGTGTATTGTGGAATGTTGTCAGGGATCTTGGTGAGTTTTTGTCCCGAACAGTCGACGGTTGTTCCCTCGCAGCGACACTTCTCAGGACACACGAGATCGGCAAAGCAACTCCCACTCAGCTTAGTGCGGTAATCCTCCGTACCTACACACACACGCACACACACAGGGTCAGCTTTTTCAGTTTCCATCCTCCAATTTCCATCCTTCCTAAACTGCAAACTAGTGTATTAATTTAGATAACTGTCCACGGACATGTCCCAAATCAAGGTCTAAATATCGTACCCTATGGTAGTGTACTATTTAGTACATATCGTTGGCTGTAAACATTTACAGCAAGCATTTAGCTAAGGATTTAGCATCAACAAATGAACAATGCCTGTCTCATCTGCATGCTGTGTCATAGACTAGAAAGAGAGACAGACAGGATGCAGTCTGTAGGGGGGAAACACAGGAAGTGAGGGGGTGAAAGGTTAAAGGTTTAATTAGCCAGAGGAAAATCCATTATCACCACAGCAACACACAATCACTGTTAAAAAAAGACACAAAAATATAATAACACACCACACATACACACACACACACACACACACAAAAACGGCTTGCCGATGCCGCAAGACGTCCCGTGGCGCTTGACAGAACCATGTTATAGTGTGGAGAGAGACAAGCATGGTTAGATCAAGCACAACGGAAAACCCTGCTAATACACACACTCAGAGAGGGAGGGGGGCAAATTTGGAGAAGCATTTGAAAAACAGAAAGAAAGAAAGTAAACAGAAAAATAAGTGAATTTAACTGATTTGAAATAGGGGAAAGAGACAGAAACTGAGAGAACAACTGAGAGAAGGGGAACAAAGACAGAAATTGAGGGAACGGCAAAGGGAGAGGAGAACAGAAAGAGAGGTGAGAGAGAGAGACAGAATATGAGAGGACAGAGAGTGGCAAGTGAGACAGAATCTGAGAATGACAGAAATAGAGGGGGATGGAGAGAAACTGATAGGAAAGAGAGAGAAGGGAGAGAGAGACAGAAACTGAGAGAAGGACAGAGAGAGAGGTGAGAGAGAGAAAAAAAATGAGAAAAGGAGAGAGAGAGAGAGGGAGAAAAAGGAGAAAGACAGAAACTGAGGGAATGACAGAGTGAGAGGGGAGAGAGAGACAGAGAGAAGGAGAGTTAGATACAGAGAGACAAAGGAAAAGAGAGAGAGACAGAGAGACAGGATGAGTGTGGCAGGAAAATTGCAGCTGAAGCTTTGACTTCAAGTTCAAACCACAAACACACACACACACACACACAACTGCATTCACTGCATATATGAGACTGTGCATATACAAGAGCCTCTCGGTCTGTGACTGGCTACACTGGAGTGAGGGGGCGGGGCTAATCAGGTCAGCAGAAGGGGAATGTGGGGCCGTGATTGGACGAGGGCTTCATTTACTTACATTTACTGATATGATGGATCCCTGAGTGTGTGCAGGAAAAGGGCAAAGAGAGACAGAGCTCGTCACACACACACACACACTCTCACGCACACTCACTCACACACTCACACAGAAGTGCACACACTCACACACACAGAGTTGTGCATGCTCTGTGTTCTTTATTGTGAGTGAATTAAATCAATCCAAACTTGTGTGTATAAAAGAGCAAACACAGAGTGCAGAATACACATGTGAGCAAGCACACACACACACGCACACATGCACACACACACACAGTACCTGGTATGTAATACTGTTCTTTAGCTACATCAAAGGAGACAGAGAGAGACAACTGAGACGTGTGTGTAAATAGATAGATAGATAGATAGATAGATAGATAGCCAGACAGAGACAGATGGACTGATAGATAGATAGATAGATAGATAGATAGATAGATAGACACACACACACACACAGTCTGTACTTCATTGTGTACTGTGCTTTCTAAAACTGATAGATAAATGCTATCTTTCAGTTTTAAGGAGAACAGTACACAATAAAGTACAGATCGTGTGTATATTTGTGTGTGTGTGTGTGTGTGTAAATGTCTCTACAAATAGACAGACAGACAGGTGCTATCTTTCAGTGTTTTAAAGAGCACAGGGCATAATGAAGTACAGATCGTGTAGGTGTATGTGTAATGTGTGTGTCTGTCTGTATAAGTGTGTGTGTGTCTGTATATGTGTGTATGTGTGTATACCTGAGCAGCGGAACTTCTTGCTCTTTATCTGGCCGAGGCGTTTGTTGGCGAGGCGGCGTGGGCTGGTGCATCGCGCCCCGCTCGTCTCAATTGGGTTCTCCTGCAGGTAATCAGCCAGCCACTTCAGATGACAGTCACACACAAATGGGTTCTGGGCCAGGTGTCTGACACACACACACACACACACACACACACACACTGATCAGGATCTGCTCTGCTCCATCCATTATACTACCATTAATGTAGTGAATGAATGTAATACTGATCCTAAATCCTTAATGACTATGTATAACCTTTAAACTCTCATAATTTTTTAAAGTGTGTGTGTGTGTGTGTGAGAGAGAGAGAGACGGTGTATGTCTCACAGCGTCTGGATGGCGCGCAAGGATGCAAACGTCCCCTTAGCGATGGTCTGCAGCTTGTTGTCATACAGAGAGAGCAGGTTGAGGTTCTGCAGGTCCTGGAAGGCGTCCACTCGCAGACAGTTGATCTTATTTGCGTTCAGTAACCTGTCAGGACCAGGACAACAAAGAGAGTGAGCTGATCCCAAATCAGTCTATACACACACAACAGCTCTGCCTTATACAGCTGCAAGAAAAGTTTGTAAATAAAAAAGTTGTACCTTTTACAATTATGAGGTTCTCTAATTAATAATTCATAAATCAGTGTGGTCTGATCTTCATCTAATTCGCAGATAAAGACTTAAAAAAATCAACATGGACCTTTTTTAGCTTTCAAGTTGTGTACAATGTTTACTAATCACCTGCAAGAAAAACAAAACTTCTTTGTCCGTAATCTTCTGCTTCTAAAAAACCTCTGACTTTTTACATCTGTGCATAGTTGTAGATGGAACAATGGGACAAAATTTTCCCCCTGTCCCCAATCTCAACTGAAGGACACATTCTAAATCTAAATCAAAATCTGACGTCATGTTTGTTTGTGGAAATTTCTAGAACTTGCTAAGATCTCTGTTCATGTGTTTATAATTCAGTTCACAAAGTTTTCCTGGCACTGAAGAAAGACTGAATTGAAATTCTGTGCAGTTTATTTGATCTACCAAGTGTGTGTGTGTGTGTGTGTGTGTGTGACTGTGTGCGAGTGTGCGTGAGTGCGTGTGTGTGTGTGTGTGTGTAGATGTCTCTATTCAGCTTTAGAGGAGAGAACGTGTGCATGATTTGCAGATGGCGCTGGTCCAAATCTTTGGATTAACAGGCATTTCCTCTCTCTTCCCCCATCTTTCTCCATCTCATCACACACTCTGTGTGTGTGGTGTGTGTGTGCATGTGTGTGTGTGCGCGTGTGTGCATGAGTGTGTGTGTGTGAGAGAGAGAGAGGCAGGGAGAGAGAGAGAGAGAGATGAGCTTAGGCACCTGTGCTGCCTGTCATAATAAGAATGAGGGAGGGTTTGTGTGTGTGTGTGTGTGCGTGCTCGTGTGTGTGTGCTCGTGTGTGTGTGTGTGTTTGATTTACTTACAGTAGCTGTAGAGAGAAGAGTCCGTCAAACAGGCCTTTAGGAAGTTCAGTGATTTTATTCCCATATAAAACCCTAAAGGGATAAAGAAGGTTGTAAGTTTGAATCCCTCTGTCATTAAGGTTCAGTTATAAGTTCTAAGGTTGTAAGTTCAGAATCCCTGAGCAGTTACGATTCTCTGCTAACAGTTAACATTCTGCACTAGTGACAAGAAGGCTGTATGTTGAAATGATCAGAAATTAGCAGAAATCCCTTCGTGATTAAAGTTCTGTGCTTATAACTGAACCCTTGTACATATCCCGTTCTAGTATCTGGAAGTTCAAATTCCTGATCAAGTAAGGGTCTGCGCTAATGACTGAAAGGGTGTAGGTTCTTAGTGAATAAAACTTTGTGCTTATAACTAAAAGGCTGTTAATATTCTGAGCTAGTGACTAATAGGTTTTAACTTCAAATCGTAAGTAAGTTAAAGGCCTGCGCTAATGACCCAATGGGTGCAGGTTCAAATCACGTGAAGGTTTAGAAGGTTAGGCTTCTGCACTTATGATTGAAAGGTTGTGAGTTTAAATCCCTCACCTGAAAAAGGTTATGCTGTATTAGCTCTAATGATTAAAATATTGTTATTCCAACTCCCTTAGCAGTTAAGATTCTGCACTGGTGGCAGGAAGGCTTTGACCTCAAATCCCTGTACAGAACCTTAAGGTTCTGTACTACAGCTTGGAAGCTTGTGTGTGTGTGAGATGGTGTCTATGGACTTTAAAACTGGAGGGCTTAAAAAAACCTACAAGTCACTCACACACACACACACACACGTGTTCACTAAAAGCTTCAGAACAGCAAGACTGAAAACACTTATGAATAATTGAGAATAATGGAGGCTTAATATAACTCCCTACCACTACACACACACACACACACACACGTGTACTTACAGTGAGTTGAGGGAGCGAAGGCCTTGAAAGGAATCTGGAGCCATTTCTGATATTTGATTATTACTCAGATCACTGAGGGGAAAGGGAGAAAGAGAGCGAAAGAGAGAGAGAGAGAGAGAGAGAGAGAGGTAAGCAACGGTATGTGTATAATGTAGATAATCAGATGGACAGGCAGGAACTGTATTTTGGCCAGGAGCTGCATTCTGATTGGTCACAGTGGCATTTCAGGAAGGACCTGCATTCTGATTGGTCACAGTGGCATTTCAGGAAAGAGCTGCATTCTGATTGGTCACAGGGGCATTGCTGACAGGAGAACAGCGTCTACAGAGACTGCACAGTTCACACTTGAGTATTTCAGAAACTCTTCATTCCCTTCATTAAAGCCAAAGCTGTAACACCAGCTAACTATCTAGCACAAAAACACTGAACTGCTCAACACTGTGCTGCTACACTGCATATTTCAACACATGTTGAGTGAAAACAAACACACTGAGTAGACATGTCCCCTTTCACCAAAGCCTGGCGCAGGCCTGATGCTAGCAGAGCTGAGAGAACAATGCAGCCAAACTGTTAAGTTTAAGGTTAAATTGAACAGTTAATCAGATAATTCAGGGCTCTTGGCTTCCAAACAATAGAACTCGATGCCAATTGCTACGGCAGGGATTCATTCTGGACCGAAAAACCAAACATAAAAACTATTCATTAAATTATTATATTATATTATTGTTGTTATTCTACTTTTTCTTCTTATTTTTTGTTGTTGTTTTTGCTGTTAGGAGGGTGAAATAAGAGGAAAAGAAAAAAGGGTAAGAAAAAAGGAGTAGGAAAGGGAAATGAAGAAAAGAGAAGAAGTGGAAAAAAAGAAAGAAAGAAAGAAAGAACATGAAATGCAAAAGAGATGAAGAGGCAGAAGAGAAAGAGGAAAGAGACAGAAAGGAGAGAAGAAGAGGAAAAAATAAAGTGAAAAGAAGTAAAAGAAAAGACACAAGTAGAAAAGGAAAAAGGAAAACAAATAAACATAGAGAGAAAAATAAAAAGAAGCTTAGAAAAGAAATATAAAAAAGACATAATGAAAAGAGAGAGGAAGTGGAAAGAAAGAAAGAAAGAAAGAAAGAAAAAGAAGTAAAAGAAGGGATGCCTCCGCTGCCAACAAGTCTACTCCTTCTTGTTACTAATATGTATGCTTGAAATGCCCTTCAAATATACTTTAAACACTAAAAAGATATTGAAGAAAACTACTTCCGACATGTGACCTTGCTGTGACCTTGACCCTGTTTGGATCCAAAATCTTATCAGTTCAGCTGCTGGTTACAGTGATAATTCCAAATAAATCCTATAAACATTCAACCGCTCGTTCTTGCGATATCGCACTAACGAGAATCTCAGACAGACGGACAGACAGACGCACGGACAGACAGACAGACAGACAGACAGACAACCCGAAAACATAACGCCTCCACCACAGAGGCATAAAAAGAGATCTACTGGGAATCCTTTCTGAGAGATGTGTGTGTCTGACTGATGTGTGTTGTACATAGAACCACCGAGAGTTCTCCCCAAAGACAAGAGCAAAGAACGTGAAGTCACATGAAGATTCCTGCCACACAGAAATGTAGTGCACTCTGGACCGAAAAACCAAACATGAAAACTGTTAATTGATTATATTATATTATAGTTGTTGTTATTCTACTTTTTCTTCTTAATATGTTTTATTGTTGTTTCTGATGTTGCTTTCATTATTATTATTATTATCATTATTATTGCTGTTGTAGTTTTGTTGTTTTTGTTGTTATTGTTCTTATTCTACTTTTTCTTTTTTGTTCTTAATATTATTAGTACTGTTGTTGTTTTTGAGGTTATTACTGTTGTTGTTCTTGCTATTCTTCTTCTTCTTTTTATTATTAGTACTGTTGTTCTTGATATTCTTCTTCTTATTATTATTATTATGATTATTGTTTTTGTTGTTGTTGCTCTTCTTCTTATTTTTCTAATAAATTGACCTTTTAAACTGTTGCTTTTAATGCTTAATTAATGTATGCTTTTTTGAATGCTTAATTTAAAAATGGTAAATTAAAAAAAATGTATCATTCGCGAGTCTAGTGGTCATAATTTTGGCGCATCCATACATTAATACCCATATCCATTGGGACTATCTGTACTCAAGCATTAAAACTAAAGCTGTGAAAATTACCAAAATGCACATCCATCCTATCCAGACAGACAGACAGACCGATAGACCGACAGATAGACAGACTGGTGGACAGATAGACAGAGCGACACGACGATACACACTTACATCCTCCTGAGACGTTTGTAAGGTGTGAAGGCTGCAGGTGGGATGATCTTGATGGAGTTCTGCTCCAGCCGACTGTGAAGAAGAAAAAAAAACAATGAAAGGGTGTGTGTGTGTGTTTGTGTGTTTGTGTGTGTATACTATACTCACATTTCCGTGATGGTCTCTGGAAGGTTGGTGGGAATCTCAGTCAGACCTTTTCCTCGACAGTCAACTACATTATTACTGCAGGAACAAAACTCAGGACACTGAAGGACACTGCAGGAGGAGTGAGACACAGAACCTGAGAGAGAGGGAGAGAGAGAGAGAGAGAGAGAGAGAGGGAGAATATAAACAAAAACTGGTTGCCAGATTGTGAAAAGATAAAACTAAAGGCTTAGTAACACAATTACAAATTATTAAGTCTATTCAACAAAAACCATCAAATTAATTCTTAATTAATTCTCCACCTGCGTGTCTGCTAACGCTGATGTGTTCTGAAGTGTGTTCTTATTAAATCAGACACATTGTCATAATCAGAGAGAAATAAAAACGCATGCGTGCACACACACACACACACAAACAAACACGCGCTTACCGGTACAGACGAACTCTCGCTTGTGAACCTCGGCGACATTGTGTCCCCTCATAGAGGGCGGAGCCATGCACTGAGTGTAGAGGCCGAGGCGGGGCCTCTGTCTCAGCCAATCAGAGAGCCAGGACACGTGGCAGTCACAGACGAGATTATTGGAGTGAAGACGACTAGAGACACAAAGAGGGCGAAATTAATAAAGCGAACAATGTATTACAGCAGTTTGTGTGTGCGTGTGTGTGAAAGAACGAAAGAAAGAAAGAAAGACAAAAAGAAAAGAAAAAATAGGGTAAGAAAAGAGTAGGAAATGGAAATGAAGAAAAGAGAAAAAGTGGAAAGAAAGAAAGAAAGAAATAGGAGAAAAGGAAGAAAGAGGCTAAGAAAAGAGGAGTAAGAAAGGGAAATAAAGAAAAGAGAAATGGAAAGAAAAAAGAAAGAAAGAAAGATGCTATGGCAGAAGAGAAAGAGCAAAGAGACAGAAGAAAAGGAAAAATAAAGCAAAATGGAAGAAAAAACAGAAGTGGAAAGGGAAAAAAGAAAACAACAAATAAAGATAGAAAAACAAAAAGAAAGAAAGAAAGAAAGAAAGAAAAGAATGAAGAAGGAAAACAACAAAAAGATAGAGAGAAAAGAAGCTTAAGAAAAGAGAAATATAAATAATAAATTATGAAAAGAGAGAGGAAATGGAAAGGAAGAAAGAAAGAAGAAGAAGGAAAACAAAGATACAGAGAAAAGAGGCAGAGAAGGTATGAAAAGGAAAAATGAAGGAAGAGTGGGAGAGGGACAGAAAACAAAAGAAAAAAGATAAATAAAGTTAAAAATGAAAAGAGAGAGAGGAAAGAGGAAAATAAAGGACTGAGGAAACAGAAAGAGGAAAGCAAGGAGAAAGAGAATAAGAAAGAGAGGAGGAGAAGAGAGAAAAGGTTACATGAAAAGACTGTCTTTCTCTCACTCTTTCATACACACACACACATACTATCTTTTCGAGGTAAGGAGGTGAATGCTGAAATGGTGATTAGTCGTTTTAGGTATAAATGAGTTTTAATAGGCAATTATGACTGAACAGCCACCCACACACACACACACACACACACACTTATTTCCGCAGTCTCCATATAACACACAATCCATCCTAATATACTCATTAGCCTTAATCACCCACAATCACCAATCACCCACACAATATATGAGGAACTGAGTATTGCACGTATGTGTGTGTGTGTGTGTGTGTGTGTGATACTCACAATGTCCTGAGCTTGGGCATGTGGTTAAAACTGGCCACTGACAAGCGAGATATATTATTGTTATTCAACGTTCTGAAAGAAAGAGAAAAGGGGAGAAAGATGGAAATTAGACACACACACACACACACACACACACAGTCTCAGTGGGGATTACAGGACGGATATGATTGTCCAGGAAAGAAACAGCTGTTACAGCTTACAGCTCATGTGTGTGTGTGTGTGTGTGTGTGTGTGTAATACTGTCCGCCATGAGAGAAAGTGACATAATCCCCTCAATATCATCACACTCCTTGTTCGCTTTAACAGGATTTACACGCATAATCCACTGGAAATCTGCTTCAGTACAGCAGAGGATATGCACACACACACACACACACACACACACACATGCACAACAATACTCACAGCACTTCCAGGTCCCGCAGAGCCCTAAATGTTCCGTCTTCAATACATGAGATTTGATTATAATCCAGCTGCCTGAGATACATGAGAGAGAGAGAGAGAAAGAGAGAGAGACAGAGACAGATGAAGCACGATAATACCATCTTAAAGCCATTAGTATCATGTAATTATGGCACTAATTGCCATTAACGATCATGTAATTATCGCACTCTATTGTTGTATAATTGTGGTCCTATTAAACCAGCGTACTCTATTGCTGTATAATTATGACCCTACTAAACCAGTGTACTCTATTGCTGTATAATTATGACCCTACGAAACCAGCGTACTCTATTGCTGTATAATTATGACCCTACGAAACCAGCGTACTCTATTGCTGTATAATTATAACCCTACTTAACTAGCGTACTCTATTGCTGTATAATTATAACCCTACTAAACCAGCATACTCCACTGCTGTATAATTATGACCCTGCTAAACCAGCGTACTCTACTGCTGTATAATTGTGGTCCTATTAAACCAGTGTACTCTATAGCTGTATAACTGTGGTCCTATTAACCAGTGTACTTTACTGCTGTATTATTATGGCCAAAGTATCTGTCATACTATATTATGATATAATTATAATCCTATTAGGCTCCATACTTTATTGCTTTACACCTTATTAATCTTTATATCCTTTGTACTTTACAGTTATACACCCTTATTACAATGTTATTATAACTCTGATACAGCAATGTTTGTAATAACAAACCAACATCCTTTTATACTTATTACTGTACAATTATTATCTTGTCAGCTTTATATTAATACAATGTAGTTGTTACTGTGTAATTGTGCACATAGTAAATTGTTATATGTTATTACTTTAATAATGATGTAGTAATAAGCTCTTTATTACTGTGTAATAATGGAAATAATAAACTCTCATGCTTTACTGCTGTGTAACACTGGCGGTATTAAACCTTTTGGTATTATTACTGAATAATTACAACCGTATTAAACACTTACATTTTAATAGCACATAACGAAAACATTCAGAGTGTCCATACTTTATTACTGTGTAATTAAGCACATACAAGCGCGCACACACACACACACACACACTCACAGGTTTTTGATCTCCGTAGCTCCTCGGAACGCTTTTCTCGGAATGCCTTGAATCTGATTTTCACTCAGATCCCTGCAAAACACACACACACACAACAAGAAGACATATATGACACACATAACTTCAATTTTGTCCAAAACAAGAACTCTTGAGAGATAATTGTCCTTCTGCTGCTCTCAGATTGTCTTTTGAGTCTTTATATTTCAGTGGAACAGTGCTGAAAAACTATTTTATGTCTATCTGATAATTTCATATTATTAACATTGCTGGCACCATCGTTAGCATTCGCACTGACGTTCTCCTCCCCTCATACATACACACACACACACACTGCATTACTGAAGTGACGCGCGTTAAGTAGCTTTACACAGCAGGATGTATGACCTTCAACCCTACTCTGTGTGTGTGTGTGTGTGTG
>CM040481.1:6120572-6153784 GCA_022758105.1 Pangasianodon gigas
ACACACACACACACACACACACACACACACACACTCAACAATCCAAGAAGCAAGAAAGGCTCTTAGCAAGTACTTTACCTAAATTCTAAAGAAAAAAGAGCAGAAGATAAAATTAGAAATAATCCGTAGAAGAAACTATCGAGGAGGAAGTGTTCAAAAATGTCACCTACTCACTATCCCTTACATTGGAAAATTGGGAGCGCTGCACGGAACACTGTTACAGAGAACAGGATTAGTGATGAAGTAAACGATTTCATACACTACATTACACAGACTCCAAACTCTACACTACTGACATTTCGGTTTCTACTAACATTCGCTCACACGACAAGCGGGTTTTTTTTCATATGATTAACTTAATGACACAGAGAGAGAGAGAGAGAGAGAGAGAGAGAGAGAGAGAGAGAGAAAAGAAATTCTGGGCAGGAAACTAAGTGATACCTGGAACTAACCTATCTTGCAGATGTGCCACAACATTAAATGTAACTATAAATGGATAAAAAGCATGACATGTTGATCATCTTGTATCTTAATAAATTTAAAAAATAATCATCGGCGAGGTACAGTGCCATAAGAGAAATAAATAACCTTAGAATGTGCTTCTATAGGAAAATAATCAACTTTGCGGCAGGCTACATCACACCACCTCCTTAATGATTATTTTCCTATAACAGAATGTCCTGAAGTGATTTATTCCTTAGGTGTAAACTAAATAAAATAAGCAAGCTTACTATAAGCCAAACATGATAGACACATTCACACAAAAATGAACAAACTAACAGTTAATCACATTATTCTGAAGGGACATTGCCATATTAGCTTGCTGTATTCCAAACAGTGCAGTGCATTATGGATATTTCCTCAGGTACATTCCTAGAGCACAGTACAGGGATTAAAGGAGTGAACTGGATTTTCTCCAGTGTTTTGTTATGTTTTACGGCCACCACCACAAAATGGTGGACACCAAAAATAGTGCACTATATAGGGTAATGAATAAGGCATGGCTTTAAAAATAGCTGAACAGAAGGAAGAGGAAAAGGTAGCGAAGCAAAAGAAGAAGAAGAAGAAGAAGTAGATGGAAGAACAGGAAAAGAAGAAGAAGCTGGAGGAGGAGAAGAAGCAGAAGAAGAAGAAGAAGAACAACAACAACAAGGAGAACAAAATAAAGATGCAGAATGAAAAGAAGAAGAAAATGGAGTAGGAGAAGAAAATAGAGAAGAAAATGAAGAAGAAGAAGAAGAAGAAGAAGAAGAAGTATGAAGAGAAGGAGGAGTAGAAAATTTGTAGCACACAGCAGTAATATTTATGCCCCAATAAAGTGAAATAAATTGAAAAATGTTTGACTTGTTAAAGATTAGACAGAAAACTGGTCAGTAAGGCTAGCTAACAAGTGTTACCTTGCTAGTAAATAAACTACCCAGCACTGCTATTAAGTATGTTAGCTTAAGATAAGATGCTAATCAGCAGATTAATTTTAACATTTAACATCCTGACACAAATTGCTTTAAACATTCTGTTCCTCATTCTCCTGTCAGACTAGCATGAGCTTTGTGAAGATAAATGAAGCTAAGGCAGCTTCTGCTAACTACTTAGCTTGACTAGCTAGCTAGCATGAGAATGTCAACATGACAGCTGTGTGAAGAACTGAGTGTTTTAGCATTTGTTAAGACTTATACTGAATCACCTCGTGTTCTATTGAATACGCTAACTGAAACTAGCCGTGTGAAAGTTTCACAAGATGTAAATCCAGTCAGAGTTCGTTTCCATGGCAACAATCACTGACTCCAGACCCCAGGCAACAAAAGGCAACGTTAAACGTTAATGCTAGCTACAGGAACACACAAGTCAATGGAATTACCTCATGAAGATATCAATGTGTGTGTGCGTGTGTGCGTGTGCTTTCTTTTTCTTCACTTATTCAGTCTGTCCATTCTTCAGCCAGTTGTCTTACTTGGCAGAGAGGATGTGTATAATCTCTCTCTCTCAGACACACACACACACACACACACACACACACACACTGAAACTCGACTTCGATATCCAGTGGTGTTTGGGAGACCACCTGTCAGCTCTGGAAATGTCATTTACTCACACACACACACACACACACACACGAAAGAGCAGGTGGTGTGTATGTGTGTGTATGTGTGTGTGTGTGTGTGTGTGTGTGTATTCTCTCCCCCGAGAGCCTCATTAGTGAGGTGTTTATGAAGCAGAAGCATTCAGCACTCGCTGCGTAAGCCTAGCAGTGCAGCCACGGATTAACGACATCTCTCTCTCTCTCACACACACCCACACACACACACTCGTAAGTTTGTTTTGTTTAGCCATAAATGTTTCTGTATTTTGGGTGTGTGTTTGTGTAGCCAGACACCACAAACTTTCCCAGAGACCTCTGTGAGCCACACACACTCTCTCTCTCTCTCTCTCTCTCTCTCTCTCTCTCTCTGCAAGATGAAAAGCAAACGGTGACTCTGTTTCTCCTTCATCCCTCACACACGATCAGTTCAAGATGTTTTAAGTTTCTATTCGCCAAGATTCCACAGTGTGTGTGTGTGTGTGTGTGTGTGTGTGTGAGAGAGAGAGAGAGAGAGAGAGAGAGAGAGTCAAAGTGAAATATTCCTGTTCAAACACAGACGAGGTCTCAGTGTTGTCTTTCACACACTCACAAACCAATCGCTACACACACAGCTGTCTGAGTCCATCTGTCCACATATACACACACACACACACACTCAGTGAGAAGTTTATATGAGCAGCAAGTGCAGGACAGAGAAAATGAAGAAAAAGAGTGATAGAAATAAAGAGTGAGAGAAAGCAAGAAAGAGAGAGACAGACAGAGAGACACATAGACAGACAGATAAGACAGACAGAGAGAGAGAAAGAGACACAGATAGACAGACAGAAAGAAGAGTGAAAGTACAACTAGGGTTAAAGGTTATTTATTTGGCTATATCCTGAATGCAATGTGCACAGGAGTGTGTGGGTGTGTGTGTAGTGAAAGATCAAGATTAAAGTTAGGATTAAAGTTAGGAAAAGTATTACAGTCTGATATTAGAGTTTAGATTAAGTTTGGGATTCGGATTAAGATTTCTGACGTCATTCTCGATGCAGTAAGTACAGGAACGTGTGTAGGGAAAAAGTCAGGGTTACAACTAGAATCTAGATTTGGATTAGTGTTACAGATAGGATTAGGGTTGGGATTAGGGTTGGGATTAAGATTAAAATAAAGGTTGGAATTAGCGTTACCCCCCCCCTTTTTTTGGTACATCATTCCAAATACACCAAGTACAAGGTTTAGTGTCTTGATTTGGATTAGAGTTAGGATTAAGTTTGGGATTAGGATTAAAATTAGGGTTAACACTGTTTTTATTTGTTTGTTTGTTTGTTTTACATCATTCCAAACACGTTATGTACATGAATGTGTGTAGAGTTAGAGATATGATCGGGATTGGGATTAGAGCCTGTATTTGGAGTAGAGTTAGGATTAAGTTTGGGATTATGTTTAAGGTTATAAGTAAAATTAAGCTTAGATCCCTCTTTGGGTTTGTCCCAAATGCACTGAGTACAAGAGAAAGAGAGAGAGAGAGAGAGAGAGAGAGTGAGAGCATGTGTCTGTGAGTGTAGTGAAATTGTCAGGATTAGGATTAGGTTTACAGGTGAGATTAATATTATAGTCTAGACTGGGATTACAGTTAGGAATAAGGCTAATGTAAGGATTGGGATTCAGATTAGGGTTAAATATTCTTTTCTGGATTTGCCCCAGGGGTGTTCACAGTATAATGGTTGTAGTAGGATTAGTATCTGGATTAGGAGTTATGATTAAAAGTGGGATTAACATTAATGCTAGTATTAGAGTTAAAGGTCACTTTCACATTTTGTATTTTTTCCTAAACCCAGCAAGTTTAGAAGTATGTGTGAACTTGGAGGGTTAGAGATAAATGTAGGATTAGAATCTGTGTTTAAAATTAGAATTAAGAGCGAGATTGGGATTAGGATTAGATTTATGAATAGAACTGGGATTAGAGCTAGAATTAGGGTTTGACATTAGGGTTGGGTCTTTTGGTGTTCACCCTAAAATACAGTTAATAGAGGAATGTGTGCGTGTATGTAAAGGTTAGGCTTAAACTAGAGACTGGATTAGGATTAGAGTTAGGATTAACATTGGGATTAGAATTAAAGTTAGTAGTTGTCATTTTCAGATTCAGGATTAGTATTAATACTAATTAGGATAAGTATTAGAATCAGGATTATTCTGTGATTGTGAGGATTAGGGACAAAGTTAGGGGTAGGTAACTTTTCTGGCTTTACCCCAAATGAGAGTATTTGTAGAGTTGTATAGTAGCTTAAGACTAAAGTTAGAATTAGGCCTAAAATCTGGATTAAGTTTAAGGTTAGGATTAAATATTTCTTTTTGACTTCTTCCTAAATGCAGTAGGTGCAGTGGTGTGTGATTAATGATAAGCAGCACACACACACACACACACTCTTATTGTGATGTTGTGACAGGGTTAATTAAACACAGCGCACCTGGACACTAACTGAGTGTGTGACACATTTAATGAGGCGGAATTATGGCAATTAATCACAATTAATTAACAACACACAAGTGTGTGATTAATGCTGCTGTTTTTGACAACATTAATTGTTTTGGCTTTATTCTCCTGCTGAGCGATTCAGAGAGTGAGACAAACTTAACACCAGCACAGAGAGACAAAGAGAGCAGGACACACACACACACACACACACACACACACACACACACACACTACACATCACACACACCACACTCCTGCTCGTGAGTGCCTTTCAGGATATTGCCTATCATTTCACAAAGAGGAATTTAAATCAAAGACATGAGGCAGCATGCCAACACACACACGCGCACGCACACACACACACACACACAGAAACACTAATTTTCAAGGAAAACCCCTGCATCATGTTTTATAGCACAACAAAACCCAAACACACTTAAAGTAATTTTCAAAATTGCTTTAGATGCTTGTTACTGTCGCATGACACACTTACATGCACAGAAACACAAACACACACATGCGTACACACTCACACACACATACACACACACACACACACACAGCAGGAGTGTATTGATGTGAATGAAGTCATTAAGACATAAATTATTCACGGCTCATTTGGCTCCTGTGGGCCACCGTACTTTACACACATAGTTACCATGACAGCAGGAAGGGACAGAGAAAGGAATGAGACACACACATACACACACACACACACACACACACAGACATACATACATACACACACACCAGCACGCTCAGTTTACTAACAAAGATAAACACACATTTACACACTTTTTAATGCCACTGTCTGGCTCTGCATCTGGCTTTCTCTCTCACTGTGTCTCTCTTTCTGTCTCAATATTAAATATTTTCATTCATGAGATTCCGAGTTTGACTCCTGGTGATGCCACAGCTATCCTTCTCCCAGAATATGTTGGGAGGGACGGCCTTCCTTTTCTACAATCGAAGAGTCACGGGCCAATCATGGGCCTCAATTAGCTCATGGCTACTTTCACACTAGTTGTTTTTCTTTTACTCAAAACACTGCTCCAGGATTTTTTTTTCCCATCACAGCAAAGCCATTCTAACAGCTGAAAAAAGTTTTCAGAAAAGCACTAAGTGACCAGTCAGGTCACAACTTCACAACTCAGGGGCCAAGCATGAAAGCAAGGATAGAGCGCTGGTAGAAAAATTATTGTTGGTGGTTTGCAAATATAAGGAGATTTTACGACATGTCAAATGGATATATTTTAATGCAGAGCTTTCTCTTCGCAGTAGTTACGCTAAAAATATACTCTAGTCTTTGTTGTTAACATAGGCTAGCTACTCAGGCACAAGCAGTAACAGTACTGTCATAGTTACAATGTGCGTATCGTGTGAGGGGCTTTTTTCATAACACACAAAAGGCACTACAGTTACTGATGTTTCTGTAAAAATACTGCAGCTTCCTGTGACTTCACATGAGCGACAATTTTTAAAAATGCTGTGAGTTTGTGAAGTTTACATTTTTCGTGAAGTTTGTGAAGTTTACGCTACTTTTTCAACTCAAGGCGCTGAGCTATTTTATCAAGCAAGTAGTGAAGTAGTTTTGTTAACTCAGGAATAAAACACAACAGGGCGTGCTTTAATAGGAAACTAATCAGTGACTTTTCAGTGTAGTGCAGCTGTTACCACCCTTAAATTGATTAATTTCCAAAAACAGCACGTTCCAATGTGTTTATTCCTCTTATATGAACAGTTTGTCCATGCTAAGAATTTTTTATTTTATCAAATTTGTATCTGCTTATAGTCACGTTTAATGATGTAGAACATCCAGGAAACAAGTTTGCTCCTTTCTTCTCTTTGTTGATCTTAGTAAGACAAAAAAGACAGCTTGTCATGTTACCGAGAAACCGCAAGTGTTGGAAAAGTTAAAGATACAACAAAGCACTGACATTGGAGACTCCTTCCATAACTGATAAATAAACATTTCCTTACAGAAAACATCACTATCTCAACAAATACACACATTTTTTTTTACCTATTTATGTGGAGCGTCTAATATACAAGTCCCTGTGAATGAGCTGTTACTATAGAAACGTTATACTATAAACCTGCGCTGTTTTGCAGATGAACTACTGTCCGAGCTGCTGTTACAGAAAATTAACTAATCAGAATCGAAAATTCAACAGAACTATGGTATAAATAATCCTTTTATCATTTCATTTTCTTTCAGGTCACTGTAATGTAGCTGTTTGTTACACAATCAGTGTTCACGTATCGCTTTTTTGCAGTGCAACCTGTAACTTCGCTAATTACTTATAAATTGGAACATTTAAACATCCGTATCTCCTGTTTGAACAGACAACAAAACACACACTTTCGCTTACTATAACTCTGTGCTGTTTACTCCCCTGCCCCCCTGTTTGATTGACAGCCTGTGAATAGCTAAGAGCCTCCTACTGTTTTGAAACACCACAAACGTTCAGAAGTTTGTTTCACGTTGTTCCCAGAAACACTGTGAGCAATTATAAACCAGGACTTAACGTTCTTAATCACAGATTAGTAGCTGTCATACTACAAAGCAGGCGAGAATTCACAACAACCAACTTGGGAGGAAAAAACAACAACAAAAATCTGTGGTTTTATTAGCTTGACTGTATGTAATATCATTTTGCAGAAGCATAAAAAAAACAGTGTGAAAAAATGTTTATTGAAACACACACACATACTTACACAAACACACACGCACACACACACACACACAAAGATACAGAACATACACAGATGGAATTCAGTCAGATCTCACTGTATGTCTCAATGTATCAACGTCATAACTGAATAAACTCCTTGTGTGCAATTCACACACGCACACACACACACACACACACACATGCATGCATGCATGCAGACGAGCCGCAGGCGACACACAGTGGTCAGTGTGTATGGTGAGGCCCCCAAACACAAAGGAGCGGCTGGAGTCTTTGTGTATCTGTCAACCACTGTCTGAGCACATTAATACATTCATAACACACACACACACACACATAGGGCTCATCCACATTCTGTAAAAATGAATACTTGCTTAAACACGCAAAGCCAAAAAGGAGGCCAGTGTGTGTGTGTGTGTGTGTGTGTGTGTGGTTCTGAGAGGTCACTTTTCTTTAATGTGAGAACTGAAAACTGAGCAACTCTAATGCATGACAAAAACACGCTGTCTCTCTCTCTTTATCCCTCTGTCCATCTATGCCTCACTCTACCCAACTTTCTGTCTCTCTCTCCTTCCCTCTGTCCATCTATCCATTTATCTGTCTCTCCATCCTTCTGTCCATTTATCTGTCTCTCTCTCTCTCTCTACACCTCTGTCCATCTCTCGCTATCTGTCTGCAAAGCTGTCTCTCTCTATCTCTGTCTATCTATCATCCATTTGTCTATCTGTTAGTCTACCTTTCTGTCTCTCTCTTTCCATCTTTCTGTCTCTCTCACTATCCCTCTGTCCAACTGTCTCACTTTCTATTCATCTGTCCAGATATCTGCTCTCTCGATACATCTATCCATCTGACTCTTTATCCCACTGTCCAGGTATCTGTCTCTCTCTCTATTCCTCTGTCCCTCTCTCATATTCTGTTCCCTCTGTTAGTGTGTGTCTCTCTATCAATCTTTCTGTCTCTCTCACTATCTCTCTGTCCATCTTTCTCAATGTCTATTCCTCTGTTTAGCTGTCTCTAATTCTATCCCTCTCCAGCTATCTGTCTCACTCTCTGTCAATCTGTTTCTCTACCTGTCTCTCTCAATCCTTCTGTCCATCTATCTTTCTCTACCTCTGTCTATCTCTATACCCCTCTGTCCATCTGTCTATCTCTCTGTCCAGCTATCTGTCTTGCTTTCTATTTGTCTGTCTCACTTTCTATCTCTCTGTTCATCTATGCCTCACTCTATCCAGCTGTCTCTCTCACTTATCCCTCTGTCCATCTGTCTCACTTTCCACCCATCTGTCCCTCTGTCACCAACCTGTCTCTCCCACCTGAGGTCTACAAACATCTACTCCTGCCATCCTGAGATGTCTCTGTTTCTGTCTGTCTGATTTGCTCTAATTCTCACTGTCTGTCAAGCTATCTTTTTCTCTTTTGTGTCTCTCTGTTCTCTTACTTTCTCTTCTCTCTCTCTTTCTCTATCTGTATCTGTCACTTTCTGTGTATCTTTCTCACTCTCACTCTTCTAAAAGTAGCCTCCAGTCAACAGTTAGCCTTTTAGGAAGAACATGTTACAGCTTGAGCGTGTGTGTGTGTGTGTGTAAGACTGAAAGCCTTTTAATAAGCATAGCCCGAGGCATATCTACCATTCAGAATCTCTCTCTCAAACTCTCTCCCTCTCTCCCTCTCTGTCTCTCGCTCTCTCTCTCTCTCTCTCTCACACACACACACACACACACACACACACTACGAGCATCTATAACCTCGCTAAGCTAATCGAAGCCTGAGGGTCTTTGGCGCCTTCTTTTATTCAATTATTCTTTGTGTGGGTCTGCATTCTGTGTATGATGCTGTGTGTGTGTGTTGAAAGTCCCAGCCGGACATTTCCAGAAAGCCACACACACATACACACACACACACACATACACCCTCGGCGTCCTTCATAGCTGGTGTGTTGCTCATTTTCCGTTTCAGTCCAACAGACACTAAAATAAACGGCCCACTGTCCATCAAATGCTTGTATTTACATAACCACGCCCACCAGGTCCTGCCCACCTGGCCTCTGTTTACACACACAACATTTCAACAGCAAATGATCAGAAGATAAGACACGTTTACACACATACACATACAAAAGACTTTTCTTAAACATCTCCTTTCAGTACACACAGACACACACTTCCAGAGCCCATTACTGCAAATCTGTCATCTGTGTACTTGAGAGACACTGACAGAAATGTGGAAGTAACCAACACATGACTCACACACCTTCATTGCATGAATGGCTAAAAAACAAATAGCACAGGCTAACCCACAGATTAGCATTACAAAACAGCCTGAAACACAAACTAGCTTTAGAGAATACAGGCTAAAACATAAACTTGCGTTGGAGGAAAAAAGATAAAGCACACATTAGCATTAAAGAAAACAGGCTAAAACACACAGTAGCATTAGAGAACATGGTCTAAAACGCACAGTAGCATTAGAGAAAATAGTCTAAAACACACAGTAGCATTAAAGAAAACAGGCTACCCATAAACTAGCATTATAGTTAACGGGCTAAAACACACACTAGCATTAGAGAAAACAGTCTAAAACACACATAAACATTATAGAAAACAGGCTAACACATGACAGCACTGATGCATGATTATATTTTTTGCTGAATGTTGCTCATCTGCAAATAGTTTGAAAACTACTTAAAAAAAATTTTAAGAGTATTTGTACTTGTGTATTTTAAATTTAGTAAAGAACTTCAACATTTACCAGATTATTTTACATGAATATTTGAGCATATTCAATTTTCCATGGAGGACTACTAGTTAGGCCAATAATAAATATAATAACTTTGATAATGGTGGATGGATTTCCACCACTGTAGCCAAAATGTAAAAAATCATGGACCCTACACTGAGGACTATGGACTGCTGTATAGCAATGTATGACTGAACAGACAAATATGTCATTAAAATACAACAATTCAGGTAATTACAAACCTTTATCCAGTTTATCAAGGATCTATAAATAAATTAAGAATGAGTGGACAATTAGAAACCATTAGAACCATTAAATAACAATGTCCCCATTACTGTTAACCAGTCATTTTAATTATGTATATCGCTGTTGCCAGGGGGTTCAATCCTGAGCTTGTGTATCTGTGTGGAGACTCACATGTTCTCCCCCTGTCCATGTGCCCCACCCCCTCCACCCTCCCTAAAACATGCCAGTAGGTGTATTGGCTATGTTAATTTGCTCCTACGTGTGAATCAGCGTGTGTGTGCATGGAGCCCTGAGATGCACTGCCATCCCATACGAGGTGTATTCCAACCTTGCCCTAGCATTTCCGTGATAGGCTCCAGATCTACCCTGACCAGGATTAAGCGGTTACTAAAGATGAACGAATGAATGTTTTCCCACTGGACACTGGAAGGTCACACTGGACTGGAATATGAAACATTGTTGGGGGCACAGTGGCTTAGTGGTTAGAACTGTTGCCTCATACCTCCAGGGTTGGGGGTTCGACTGCTGCCTCCACCCTGCATGCACAGAGTTTGCATGTTCTCCCCATGCTTCGGGGGTTTCCTCCAGGAAACCCACTAAGCTACTTGGGTTTCCTCCCCCAGTCCGAATACATGCATTGTAGGCTGAATGACATTTCCAAATTGTCCGTAGTGTGTGTGATTGTGCCCTGCCATGGACTGGCACCCTGTCCAGGGTGTCCCCTGCCTTGTGCCCTGAGCTCCCTGGGATAGACTCCAGGCTCCCTGCGACCCTGTGTAGGATAATCGGTATGGAAAATGGATGGATGGATGAAATATTGTAACATTGTTACCCATCCCCTTGAGTGAGAGAGCGTGATGTCACGTACATGCCTATACACATCATAGGTAAATACCTTAAAGGCACAGCTAATACTCTATTAAAGCATTCCTGGGTTTATTGTCTCTCTCACACTCACATACATCCCAGAGGCAGCGAGATCCATCACAACCTTGTATAAACCTGTAATCAAGGAATCTGTTTACATCACCCCTTAAGCTAATGCTACACGCACGCACACACACACACACACACACACACACACACACACACAGGGTGGTCTCTTTGTATCACTCATATCCTGTGTATTACTGATGATACTGTGATAGCGGAATAGGGGAAGTGGGAAGTGTGTGTGTGTATGTGTAGGTGGGTGTGGGGTTACACAAATACACCCTCACCTGCCTTGTGTCATCACACTCAGTGAACACACACACCTCACAGACTCACACACAGTTCACTTTATTACCAGCCTTAAGGAAGCTTCCTTATTAATGTGAGCAGGGAGATGGGTTGGTCCAAGAAGTAGAGTTTGCGTGTGTGTGTGTGTGTGTGTGTGTGTGTGGTCTGAGAGTTTATGATCTTCCCGTAACTGCACATCTGGTTTATCAACCCTCCATTTATCACAGATTACATGGAGACAGAGAAAGAGAAACAGAGAGAGAGATCAACACTAAAGACTGCACCTGCTCCTACGATGTATAGCTCTGCCCACTGTGAGGTCACACACTAATTCACTAATTTACACTTTGAAAGTGCTCATGATGCATGCTTTCTCTTGTAACCGTAGCAATGATGCTTTCTGGTTTCTGTGGCGTTGGTAAGGTGAAACTAAAGAGCATGAAGAAGCCCGCTCGGTTGCTAGGATACAGCTGTCCACGGAAACGAGACTCATTACCCATCACACACACACACACACACACACACACAGGTGTGTTTTCCCTCACCGTTGTAGTTGGAGCCTTGCCGGGGCTGGAGACACTCTGTCTGGGTGTGTGTGTATGTGTGTGTGCGTGTGCGTGTTCAGGTCTCATTCCTTTTGCTCTTTCATCTCTCTCCCTGTCTCTTTCAAGCTTCCTTTCCATCGTTCTCGATTTTGATCTGAACACTATTAATGCTAATGTGTGTGTGTGTGTGTGTGTGTGTGTGCGTGTGCATGTGTGTTCGTTGGACTGCACTCCAGCTGAAGGTATGTGGAACAGCCTACAGGAATAGGTCTTTGTAATTTAATTTCCTTAAAATTTTTGACCTGAATATTTTGTATAATTTAAACAAGGAACACAAAACACCCGCTTCATATCTGCTGTAACACACGCATCCTATCTGCAATGAAGCACTTCCTGTATGGAGTTACACACACACACACACACAGACACACGTTGTGTCTGTAGCAGCTCACATTTCCTATCTACTGCAACACATGCAACACACTTCTTCTCTGCTGTAACACACATTTCCTGCCTGTAGTGACACATACTTCCTATCTCCCGTAACACACACTTCCTGTCTGCAGTGACACATATTTTCCTGTTTGTCCTGATATCCACTTCCTGTCTACAAAAACTCTTTATACACACGCTTACGTCCCAGCCTTTGTATTTGGCATCATACTTTATTGATGGTTACAATTTATACCTTTATCAATTAATTAAGCAACAGTAATATTTGCTTGCTTAGCTAAAGTTAGCTGATTGGTTAAATGTTAAATGTCTGTGTTTATTTTGCTCGGGAAAATCATAAATCACAAGCCTCCATTCAGGTGGTGTATCTGCCTATGAAAATGTGCTTTGTTCCCTGCTTTTTTGCAAAAATAATCATGATTATCATTTAAGCCATTATCATACAGCCCTACAGCATTAGTATTAATAAAAAAGCTGGACAGGCCGATCAGTACCTGATTTGGTGTTAGAACGAGTATCAGTAGAGGCGACAGCGGCACTTCACTTCACTTTTCACTTCACTTTTCACTTTGTCCCTTATCCCCACCTCATCTCCTGGGGACCTTCATAGATGAGCTGGATATCCTCCTGAGTCTCTTTCCAGTCAATGAGACTCCACTAGCTTTCCTTGGAGACCTTAATATCCCATTAGGCCTGTTTCAATGCCTCTACCTCCTCCGACTTTTGTCAAGTTCTAAGCCCCACTTTAAACCAATACAGTAAGTATAATAATAAGCTGTTTCATGTGTTTTTAATTCCCAAGACACTACTCAAATGTTCTAGGAACATCCTTACCCTGTACATACCCTTGTTAAAAACCAGTCTCCATTAATATGCATGAATATATTTCCAAATATCCATGTATTTTTGCCATGTTTAGTAGCTAGTTGGCTAGTTAACAGCTAGTAAACTAGTTTGCAGAAGTGGGAGTCTAGTTTTGCATTATCGTATTCTCAAAACTTATTACTAAACCTTTGCTCAGGACTCCTGTGTGGCGCAACTTCGAGTTTGAATCCCAAAGATGCCACAGCCATCCATAGCCAAGAAAGCAAAACCGTCTGTGTTCTCTGGGTGGGAAGGATGGCATACGCTACCCCCCCAACAGGCTCCAAAACCCCAAAACCCCGAAAACAGGCTCCAAAATCCCAACTAGTCTGGCTCCAAACCAGCACTCTCCAGAGAGCCTGCCCTTGTGGCTGTCATCAATCCTGATCTTTCCTGACCCCTTGGCAGTCTTTGACCCAGTTAACAACCACAGTATCCTCATGTCCTTCCTCATCCTTGGAATGACTGGCTCAGCATGGCAGTGATTTGCGTCTTACCTGAAGGGGCGCTCATATCAGGTGACATGGAGAGAATCCACGACTGCTTCCTACAGACTCTCCACTGGCGTCTGTAAAGGCTCAGTACTCAGTCCTCTTCGCTCTACCCCCTGTACTTATTCACGCGGTGATGCAATATCCCCACACGGCTTCTACCAGAGTTATGCTGATGACATTTAACTGATCCTTTCCTTCTCACCAACAGGTTGTTAATTATATCTTGGCTTGTTCGGCAGGCACCTCATCATAAGTCACAGCTCATCATCTAAAGCTGAAGACTACATTGCTAGAAATCCACACTCCATGGTTTGGGCATCTTCTTCAAGACTTTTTGATCACTCTATTAGAAACTGCATGAAACCTCAGTACAATGTTGAACGATTTCTATGGTTGGTCATATTTTAGACCTTTCTTGGATATGTACCCTTTTCCCTCAGGTGCTTGTTACGTCTGTCTTTATATTGAGACTTGATTACTACAACTCGCTCCTGGCTGGTCTTTCTGGACATGCCATTATGTCCTTGCAACTGATCCAGAATGCAGCAGCCTATGGTTGGTCATATTTTAGACCTTTCTTGGTTATGTACCCTTTTCCCTCAGGTGCTTATTACGTCTGTCTTTATATTGAGACTTGATTACTACAACTCGCTCCTAGCTGGTCTATCTGGACATGCCATTATGTCCTTGCAACTGATCCAGAATGCAGCAGCCTATGTCACTCCACTACTGTGTTCCCTTCAGTGACTTCCAGTAGAACTAAAAAAAAACTAACAAACTTACAAAGCCAAAAATGGACCAGCCACTTTGACATTCAAGATGCAATGTTTAGATCACAGCACTCAAGCCTTTCGAGCCACAAATAAGGATCAACTCAACCTGCCTTTTTTTTGGTGTCCAAATGGGGAACTTCCCTTGACAGCCCCAACAGCCAGGCCCCTGGCTGTCTTCAAACATCTCTCTCTTTTTTAATAGTCTTTTGTCCACTCCCTCCTGTTTCAGCAGTTATTTCTCTTTCTACCATCTGTAATATTTTCTAATGGACTTAGTTGGGTAAATTTCCCAAAATATAATCAAATAAAAGGCAGGTTCTGAAGATGAATGAATGAATGAATGATCCTGATTGGTGTCCATTGTAGTGTAAACCTTTACCACATTAGTTACAACTTAGTTGGTTCAGCTCCTTGATATCTGAATCAAAACCTACTAAAAAAATCTAAAAGTACAATTTACCCATCTTTTTAATGGAGTATACCGACCATCGTTGAGAGCTTTTTTTTTATAGTGTTAAGCCACTACAAGTCACCAGAACAACTTAAATTCTCCTACAAGAGGGAAGATATTCCTTCAGTTGGTGTTTTGATGATGGTGGTGGACAGTGCTGTCTAACATGTCATTCCAAAATTTAACATCGGGTTGAAATCTGACGAGTGTGAAGTAGGGCTGCAGGAGATGTCTTGAGATGTTTTCTATTGTATTGACATAGACTTGTCTCTGTCTTGGGCATTGGTCTTGCTAAATACAATCTTGGTCTCGACTGAGAGTTTGGAAAAATAATGTTTGTGTTGTCTTTTCTTTTCGAATGCACAAAGTTTGACATGAAGGAATTCCTTCTTCTGCACTCAGAATCAGAAATGAAGGTAGCAAACTGTACTTTCCCTTGTCACTGGTGTGGTATCATCAAGCGTACATACATATTTTGTACCTTCGGTATGTATCTTCCAGGTGGAAGATCTTCCAGGTCTTGAGGACCACTGATATGCTCTTAAAGCTTTACTCTAAATGTGAAATAAAGGTAAACCACATGCACCTTCCCAAGTAAAAGACACATACTAAAAGTACAAAAGATGTACCCTTGGAAAAGTACACTTTGGTATCTTTATTTCTGGGAGTGTAGAAAACAGTCAAATCATCAGTGCAAATGTACCCAATTTGTTGAAGTAAAGGCTTGTCCTTGAAAAGAATTTGATTATTTTCTGTCTCCTCAGTCTCACTTTCATTTGGAATCATTCTTGAATTTGTTTCAACTCAGTCTTGACCTGACCTCAGCAGGTCTTTGGACTTGACAATGGTGGTCTTGACTACTGCCCTAGTGTAAAGGCCGTAGTATGAGATTTACATCATTTTCATCCTTGTCAGACCTTTCAGTCAGCCCTCAGTGCCCAGTGGCTGGGGGTGGTGTCATCTTGGAAGAGAGAAACATTTCATCATTGGATGATCAGGTGTTCAATCAGAAGAACTTTGTACTGGGTTATAGTGATGCTTTCGTCTAAGGGGACACACGGAGCCAAACCACGTCAGAAAAATAAATACCGCCCCCACAACATAACAGAACCACAGAGTTGTCCTTGATTTTGTCACCTGTTTGTGCATCTACTGGGTTCACAACAAGTTTTGAAACATTTATATCCATAGAAGTATCGGTACTGATATTGGTACAAGATTAATTACATGCTTTCTGGTATTAGTATAAGTACCAGCATCTACAATAGCATCAGTAGGAGTGTTAGTATCAATAAACATGTTGTTAATAGAACAACTATCAGTATCGGTATCTATTTACAAGTATTTACAAGCATCAATATTGCCCATCCTTAGTGAGAGCCTCATTCACACACACACACACACACACACACACACACAGAGCTTCAGTGAGAACACACACTTAGCTTCAGTCTCCTATAATGATGTCACTTCCTGCTCTTGTCTCCTTTTCTGTTTTGAGAATGTCTGCAGCTCCGAAACCTCTCTGAGCTCCACTTCTGAATTCCTCACAATGACCTTCTGATCTTCAAAGAGGATTTACATGCACACGCGCACACGTACACACACACGCACACACACACACATCTGACAACTAGCAGCCTTTCTACTACAGGTCAAATAGTAACTATGGCAACAGGCTATAAACACTGTCTTCATTAAAATCTGATTATGAAGGAAATTAGAAAACACACACACACACACACTCCTCATAATGCATCAGGCAGCACTTCTCTCCTCTCTCTTTAATTCCAGACCTTTTCCCACCAACTCGTGTGAACAGACAGGGCTTAGACGAAGTGTGTGTGTGTATGTGTGTGTGTGTGTGTGTATGCGTGAGTGTGTCTTGTGAGCCGACACGACTGAGGTTAAGCGTCCACTCTGCAGACAAAAGCCGGACCCTCTCCAGCCCCGTGACCTAGGAAACGCTGGGCTCAGTAAGCACACACACGCGCACGCACACACACAAACACACACACACATGCACAGACTGAGGTAAACAGTTCAGCTTGTTGAGCATTTGTTGTGAGGATTAAATGAAAGTGAGATTGTCTCTCTGAGCAGAGTTCACACAAATACACACACACACACACACACACACACACACATAGATACACACACCCCAAACCCATCTCCTCCAGCCCCCTTAACTGTAAGTGTAATGTGTAGCAAGATATTGTGTAGAAAAATAGATGAAGTGTAGCAAAAAGTTGTTTACAGGATGTTATGGATGTTGTGTAGTTTGGTGTTGTGTAGGCTAATACTGTGTACTTGAAAGTTGTGTACTTGACTGTTGTGTAGTAGTGTCATGGAAAAAGATGTGTTCTCAAATGTTTTTTCTAACTCTATGTTGTGTAGTTTGATGTTGTGTAGCTGGACAGTATGTACAAAGATAGATGCAGTGTACCTAGATGTTGTGTAACAGGATGTTGTGTAGCTGGGTAGTGTGTAAAAGGATGTTTAGATTGTTGTGTGGCTGGATACTGTGTAGCTGGGTTTAGGATGTTGTATAGCAGGACGTGAATAAGGATACTGTGTAGGATGCATGTGGTTGCATGTTGTTTAGCAGGATAATGTGTAGTTGGATATAGGTTAGCAGGACATTGTGTAGTTGGATGTTGTTTAGCAGGATGTTATGTAATGCATGTTGTATAGCTGGATGTATTTTAGCAGGACGTAGTTTAGCAGGATGGTCTGTAGCAGGATGTTGTGTAACACGTGTAGTTGGATGTAGTGGAGCAGGATGTTGTGTAGCCATATGTAGTATAGCAGGATGTTGTGTAACACGTGTAGTTGGATCTAGTGTAACAGGATGTTGTGTAACACTAGCAAGTGGCAAGTCATTTAGGTTAATTGTAGTTTGTCGCTTATGGATGTAAGAGTTTGAATCAGTCTGTCTATCTCTCTCTCTCGCACTTTCTCTCTCTATTTTTCTGTCTCTCTCTCTTCCATTCACAAACCACTGTTGGATTTTAAACAATTCTTTAACCAAAATCTATTCACACACATTCTCTGTCTCTCTTCGCCACTATTTCTGTCGCCTCTCACTTTCTCTCTGTCTAAACACACAACTCTGTTCCTTTCTGTGTGTGTGTGTGTGTGTGGTTATCCCAGCGTTATTCAGACGTTTAACATCTGACTCCACACACAAAAGGCAGAAATAGTTTAGCTGCTACTGTGGCAGCGGCTCATGTGTGTGTAACCATAACTCATATCCACACACACACACACACAGCAGAAGCCTGGGTCACTGCATGATAAACAAAAAAAAGCGGACTGGAATTTCTAGAACATTTCCCAAACACACACACACACAGATATTATTATCAGTGCCGATGAGACAGAGGGGACAAGAATGACTGTAAAGAAGAAAGAGAGAGAAAGAGAGAGGGACAGAGGGTAAATGAGAGACAGAAAAGGCAGAGATAAAGACAGAAAAAGAGAGACAGAGAGAGACAGAAAGAATGAGAGAGACAAAAGAAGAGAGACAAACAGGGTCAGACAAAGAGAAGCAGAAAGAAATAGAGAGAGAGAGAGAGAGAGAGACAAAGAGAGACAAAGAGAGACAAAGAGAAAAAAGAAATAGAAAGAAAGACAGAGAAAGAGCGGGAGAGACAGACAGAAAAGGAGAGACACACACAGAGAGAAATAACATTAGTGGAAAAGAGACAGACGGTTGGAGAGATGAAAGGCTAGAATAAATTAGACATAGACACACACACACACACACACACACACACACAGAGCGTCAACAATAGACTGAGAACTACCACACACACACACACACCTGATGCCTGCCTGTTGGAATTGAGGTGAAGAACTGAGGACACACACACACAAACACACACACACACACGATATCTGAGACAGAAAATCCAAAGATATTTTTGGAACAGGCCACACACACTCATACACACACACACATTTTCTCCATCAGCCTCCCACAACTTTTCTGAGTTGTTTTCATTGCTAAAGCTTTTAAGACTCTCTGTCTGTCTCTCTGTCTGTCTCTCTGTCTGTCTCTCTGTCTGGTTGTTTTGTCTCTCTCTTTCTGTAGCAGATGTTTAAGCGTGTCTCTCTCTTTAACTCAATTATCTCAACCACTTAAACTGCTGAGGTCTAAAAATCCATAACTCAATTACACACACACACACACACACACACACACACACACACACACACACACACACATTGAACATCTCACTCTGCAATGTGCACAACGACTCTTTGTGAGTTTGTGCTTATTTTAAAGTAACAAAATCGAATTCCTCAATATTAACCACCAAAATGAACATAGGATACACAATATACAACTATGCACTCTCTCTCTCTCTCTCTCTCTCTCTCACACACACACAACTTGGATAAGAACAAACAGGAAACAAACGGTAAGATGGATTATTTGTGTGTACATGTGTGTGTGTGTGTGTGTGTGTGTGTGTGTGCCACTCACAGTCTGTTGAGTTTGGTTGTCGTGACGAAGAGCAGCTCTGGAAAAACCTGCAGACTGTTTCTGTTCAGGCGCCTGAAACATATACACACACGCACACGCACACACACACACACACACACACACTTCAAAATTAATGTTACACACACACATATATACATTAATGTTACACACACACACACACACACATATAGACAATTTAAAGATATACAAAGTAAACATTGTGATAAGGGAACCAAGTGGTAAAACTAAAACTAATTTAAATATGCAAATGAGCAACTTAATTATAGACACATCATTTTTACTTAATTTACCATTTAATTCAACCTAATATAATTTATTAAACACAATAAAATTGATGTGCAATATAAATTTTATTGTGTTTAATAATAAAATTAATGTGCAATATTAAACACAACAAAATAGAAAACATAATAATTCCAGAAAACATACATAAAATCTAAAACAAATAACATGGGATAGGTGATTGACAGCTCAGATTGACAGCTCAATAAGCCAATCAGAGACAAGATACAAACACTGAGAGACTCAATTTGATGTGAAGAATGTTGGTATTACGAATAATCACTGCTGGTGTGAACATAGGGTAAGGGTCAAGGAGAAGTGGACAGGTGACAGGGGAAGGGAACAGGTAACAGGACAAGTGGACAGGTGAAAGGGGAAGGGGACAGATGACAAGAGAAGTGGACAGGTGATGGGGAAAGGGACAAGTGACAGGAGAAGAAGATAGGATCAAAGAGAAAATAACAGGGGACATGGGAAGGGGACAGGTGACAGGGGAAGGAGATAGGGTCAAGGAGAAGAGAACATAGGTTAAAGGTCAAGGAGAAGTGGACAGGTGACATTGGAAAGGAGATAGAGTCAAGAAGAAGGGGACAGGTGACACAAGAAGAGGATAGGGTCAATGAGAAGAGAATATGGGAAGGGGATAGGGTCAAGGAGAAGGAGACAGGTGACATGGGAAGGGAACAGGATCAAGGAGAAGGGGACAGGTCATACTGGAAGGGGACAGGGTCAAGGAGAAGAGAACAGATGACATGGGAAGTTGACAGGGTCAAGGAGAAGGGAACAGGTGACAGGGGAAGGGGACAGCATGAAGGAGAAAAGAACAGGTGACATGGAAAGAGGATATAGTCAAGGAGAAGAGGACAGGTGACATGGGTAGGGGGCAGGGTCAAGGAGAAGGGGACAGGTGACACAGGAAGAGGATAGGGTCAAGGAGAAGGGGACAGGAGACACTGGAAAGGAGATACAGTCAAGAGGAAGGGGACAGGTGACACAAGAAGAGGATAGGGTCAATGAGAAGAGAATATGGGAAGGGGATAGGGTCAAGGAGAAGGACACAGGTGACATGGGAAGGGGACAAGAGACATAGGAAGGGGAAAAAATCAAGGAGAAGGGGACAGGTCACACTGGAAGGGGATAGGGTCACGGAGAAGAGAACAGATGACACAGGAAGGGGATAAGGTCAAGGAGAAGGGGACAGGTTACAGAGGAGACAGGTAGTTTATAGGGTAAAGGGCACCAGAGGAAGCAGAGAAGGAGTCAAGGAGAAGGGAAGCAGTATTAGTGTGAGGGAGAAATGAGATGGGATCAAGGAGAAAGGGATACGAAGCAAGTGAAGGAGCGTTTGAGGAGAAGGGGAAGAGAATAGGCAACAGGCAAAAAAGAATAATGTTTGTGAAGAAGGGAATACATGACAGTGAAGGGATGGGGGGAAACAGACCATAGGGCACTGGAAGAGCAAAGGAAACAAGGGGTGAAAACACAGGCAAAAGAAAAAGGGATGTAGAAGAAAGGGAACAGGTTTTGAGGAAAAGGGAATAGGGGACAGGGAAACGAGGTTAGGGGACAAAAGCACTGAGATGGAATCGTGTTTGAGTGTAAAAAAAGTGCTGGAAGGAGAAAGAGGCACACAAACCCAACCACTCAGAGCTGGCAACACTGTGTGTGTGTGTGTGTGTGTGTGTGTGTGTCTGGCTGACAGTCCCAGTGTGAGGGGCATCTAGCAAACACACACAGACAAAGAGCAGCCCGGAAAAACAGATGTGGGAAAAACAAACAGAGCTCCTCACAGAACCCTCACTCTCTCCCTGTCTGTCTCTCTCCCTGTCTGTCTCTCTCTCTCTCAATGTCTAACTCCATATCTCCATTTTTCTTTCTGTCTGTATGTCTCTTTTTTCTTTTTCAGCCTCTCTACTTCACTCTTTTTCTCTGTCTCTACTCTATTTTTCTCTTTTGGAGTATTTTTCTGTCTGTCTTTTTTAATGCATCTGTCACAAGCACTCTCTCTGTCTTTCTTTCTGAGTCTCACTCTTTTTGTCTGTCTCTCTCTCTCTTTCTGCTTCCTTACATTTCTCCATCTCTCTTTTTCCTATCTGTCTCTCGCTTGGTCTGTCTCATTCTAGCTCTCTGAATTTTTTTCTTTCTACATGTCTGTCTCTCTGCCTGTCTTGCATTCCTTATGTTTCTCTAATTCCATATCCCTAGTTTTTCCTTCTTCTCTGTCTATCTGTCTCGCTCTCTGTCAGTCAATGTGTGTGTTTGTGTTCTGTCTCACTCCATGTTTCCCTTCCTGGGTCTCCCACTGTCTATCTCTCTTTATCTCATTCTTTGCCTATGTCAATTTTTCCCGTCTCTCTGTCTGTCTCTATCTATCTTTCTGTATCTCACTCCATATCTAAGTATCTGTCTCTCTCTTTCTTTTCTCTCTTATTTTTCTGTCTTTCCCATGTTCAATCTGTCCCTGTCTCTCTCTCTCTCTCTCCTTCCTTTCACATGCTAATAAGCATCACAATATTTGTGACCCGTACATATAGCACATAAATAATATACTAATATATGCACATACTAATCAGCGCATACTAATGAGCAGTGATGTCACTGCAGTGGATGAATGAGTGAAAGTTCGAAAGACGCTGAGTAGAGAGTGTGTGTGTGTGTGTGTGTGTGTGTGTGAGTGCTTCGAACTCAAAGGCATGGTAGCTACTAACACACACACACAGACACACTCAACAAGGATGACATCATGGTTTAGCTGCTGGTTGACGTCATGCTGTGTGAATAATTGATGAGCGATAAAATAGTAACGAGGCGAAAAACGCCTGAAAGGCCCTCAGGATTCACTCGCACACACATACACACACACGCACATATACACACACACCTGAGTTATGCTGTAACTCTATAAGTCTGAAAGTCTGAGGCACACACATGAACAGAGCTGTCAATCAAAATAATAAAACCGCAATGACCCTTAACCACACTGTGTGTGAGTGTGTGTGTGTGTGTGTGTGTGTGTAAAGGAAGTGTTCCATTTCTGAGGGAGAATTCAGGATGGAAAATTCTGGAAAAGAAAGAAAGAAAGAGGGAAAGAAACACAGAGAGACAGACAGAAATAGAGAGAGACAGAAACAAAGAGAGAGGAAGAAAGTAAGAGACAGAAACAAGCGAGACATGAGACACAGAGGGACAGACAGGCAGCTAGAGATACAAAAACATAAAGAGAGCTGTGGAAGAGTGGGAGAGACAGACAGACAGACAGACAGACAGAAAGAGAAAAAGAGAGAGAGTGACAGGCAGAAATAGAGAGAGAGGAAGAAAGTGAGAGACAGAAAAAAGAGAGACAAGAGAGGCGTAGCGAGACAGGCAGGCAGAGAGCGAGCGGTACAAAAATGGAATGAGATACAGAAAGGGATGTGGAAGAGTGGGACAGACAGACAGACAGACAGACAGACAGATAGATAGATATATAGATAGAGTAAGACAGAGAGAGACAGAAAGGCATTAGAGCTGTAATACCTGAACGCATTGCTCATGGCCAGCTAGCCGTGACAAAGTGTATGTGTGTGTGGGTGTGTGTGTGTGTGTGTGTGTGTATAAATATGGAACAGAGACTCCACTTTTCCTCACCATAGGGGGCTGTCACACCCCATACCTAAACCCTAAACGTTCCCCATCTACACACATACACACACACACACACACCTCTGAAGGGCCGCTATATTGTGTGTGTGTGTGTGTGTTTAATCCTCTGAGTTATGCGGTGGCTTTTCTTACTGCACAGTGGGAGCGATCACACACACATGCTGACTTTAGCTACGCTACACACGCCACTCTCGCCTTAATGCTACAATCATGACCATAAATCACCACGCTAACTCTGCTATCACTGCTATCACTGCTAACACTACGCTTATCATCAGAGAGATAGCGCTAACTACGGCTGTTAATGCTACACTTATCCACAAAGAGATAACGCTAATGCTATTCACATAGTTAGAGATAGCATCACTGTTGATAAGGCTAGGTTACAGTAAGCACTACGGTTGCTAATTGTGCGCTTACTTTAGCAGCGTTTTAGCAGTGTAGATTTAAATGTAAGCACTGATGAAGACAAAAAGTTGTACGATTAGTTGTACGATTAGCCTTGGCCCGTTAGCACAACATAACAGATAAGAGCTAATGCCAACCAAATGTCCTGATATATCACGATAAAAAAAAAAACCTAGCTTTTAATTTGCTAAAAACACACTTACTGACCAGCAATTAGCACATTTTGTAGGCTTACAAGTTTTTACTTCCTTGGAACTGAATGATATAAAAAAAAAAAAAAACACAACTCGCTATTATTTTATTTAGCTTATTTTACTTAGCTAACTTTCTAGTCTTCCACAGGTTAGTCTAGTTTTCTGCTGTTTTGGCCCACCCACCTCAACGTTTGACATTTTTCACATTCTGAGATGCTTTTCTGCTCACCATGGTTGTAAAGAGTGGTTATTTGAGCCATTGTAGCAGCTCGAACCAGTCTGGCCATACTCCTGTTTCCGCCCGCAGAACTGCCGCTCAGTGGATGTTTTTTGTTTTTCGCACCATTCTGTGTAAAGTCTAAAGACTGTTGTGTACTTGAAAATACATAAAAAGTACTCTGAAATACTTCACCTAGCCTGTCTGGCACCTGCAACCATGAGATCACATTTTTTCTGATATTTGACACATTTTATGGTACTTTACACACACACACACACACACACACACACACACTGTGATACTCATGCACACATTATCACATAGCTAAACACTCCATCAGTGGCAGCTGGTTTCTTTCTGATCTACAGGAACTTATACAGGAATTTAAATAAATTATATAAACCAAAGAAAGCATATGGATCAGAATAATGTATTTCAGTTACAAGCATGACGAATGAGCAAGACGAACTTTAACACCGAGGCTTTTCTACTCAACCAGACCAGCACAAACCAGCTTGGACCAGCATGAAATTCTTTTAAGCTGAATGGAGCTATTTTTTGCTCTGTCTTTCTGAACTAAATTAATGTCGGGCTTTGGTCTACTCTCCTGCTTTATTTCAAGTCTCTCTTCAGTAAAAGGATTTGAGGATTTCCGGAAAATCAGCTCAACGTTATTCGTGCCTATTATGTCTGAAAAAGAAGTTAATCCACTGGATCTACTTTAAAATAATGGCTACCAACATTATTTTCTGCAACTATTTTAAAATTACATTTAGTCACGATTAAAGAAATATTAAGTTATTTGGGATTCAAACTGCAACATCCTTAAACTTTACTTATTTATAATTTTTCACTTTAGTTAAAGTGAATAAAATCCCAGTTAGCATTTCTGACTTTTATTTTATAACTTTGTAGTTTCAGTGCCGTGTGAAGTGGCTGAAGGCTAGTGCATCAGTTTGAGATAGCACACTCCGAAGACAATCGCCTAATTGTCTAAATAAACGTGAAACACTCCTGGTATATTTGTGTTGGAAAGGAATAAAATGAAAAACAAGTTTATCCCGTTAATTGATTTCACAACGTTTGTGCACCTGATGTGAACACATCTTCCTTTTTTTCTTTCTGGCACATTGTTCAGATATTTTCGTTGACAAACTTCACTAATGCTCCCGGGTTCAAGTTCGGGTTACAGTCTGTGCGAAGTTTTGCATGTTCTCCCTGCTGCTGCCCTGCATGGAATTATATCTATAAATAATGTCAAATAGAATCTAATGACAATTTTATTAAAATGGGTTCTATTAGTGGAAAGTTCTGAAATGAAAAAAAAAACAAAAAAAAACACCTTTGGCTCCTATAAACACCCGACATATTATTGTACACATTTAAATTGTTTTTTAATTAGTCTGTAAAATAAATTTATACTGAGGAAATCTGTGTTTTTTAAAATCCATCAGCTCTGTGGATATTTTTTGCTAAATGTGTTTGCTAATAAGCTTTACTGATTATATATATTATAATGGTGTATACACAGCTGTTATTTTCACTGTAAGAAGCAAAGAGCGCTATCAAGAGAACAGCTCAGTCATGGACTAAGTGGAAAGTGAAAATGACAGAGACAAGATAATAAAACAGAATTTTATCAGTTTAACGCAGCTGCTCAACCTTTTCATATGATATGTGCCAGTCAAAAGTTTAAAAAAAGCCTATATTTTAGAATATTTAATACTCTACAATGTGAAAATATTACCAAGAAATACATATAGACTATATGGTAAATATATGGACATCCCGCACTGCACCACGCTCCCTCTGATTCTCTAGCACTGCTCGACTGGTCCCACCATCTCTCAGTGTACAAGGAAGACGTGCATCGAGACTCTTCTCTGTTCTGGCACCTAGGTGGTGGAATGAACTTCGCCTAGATGTCCGAACAGCTGAGTCACTGGCAGTCTTCAAACGACGTCTAAAGACTTACCTCTTCCTAAAGTACTTAAATTAGCACTTAAAAAAAAAACTTTATATTGTCTGAGTGCTTGTTACTATATTACCTCCCCAACAGAGTTTATGGACTGATGGTGTTCTTAGTTTGTGACCTAGCGAACCAGTATCAGAATGTATTTATTGATAGAGACTTCAAAGCACTTTTGTAAGTCACGCTGGATAAGGACGTCTGCCGAATGCCATAAATGTAAATGTAAATGTAAATGTAAAAGGTTTGTGGACCTGACCATCACACTCAAATGTGTGTGTTGAACATCCCAATTCAGATTTATTCCCCCTTTGCTGTTATAATAAGCTCCACTCTTCTGGGAAGGCTTTCCACTAGATTTTGGAGTGTGGCTGTGGGGATTTGTGTTCATTCAGCTACAAGAGCATTAGTGAGGTCAGGCACTGATGTTGGGTGAGGAGGTCTGGGGTTCAGTCAGTGTTCCAGTTCATCCCAAAGGTGTTCAGTGGGGTTGAGGTCAGGGCTCTGTGCAGGACACTTGAGGTCTTCCAATCCAACCTTCTCAAACCATGTCTTCCTGGAGCTCACTTTGTGCACAGGGGCATTGTCATGCTGGAACAGGTTTGGGCCTCTTAGTTCCAGTGAAAGGAAATTATAAAGCTGCAGCATACAAAGACATTCTATATAATTGTGTGCTTCCAACTTTGTTGTAACAGTTTGGAGAAGAATCATAGGGGTGTGAAAGTCAGGTGTCCACATACTTTTGGCCATATCATGTAAGTAAATCAGGCTAATAAGGCACTTTAGGCACCACAAGGTTAAGTTTCACAGTCAATACCAGCACTGTCAGCAGAAAAGCTTTCAGTCTATCAGCATTGACATTGTGAGCTCGAATCCTGACAATGCCGGGAGTCAAAAAAGGGTAATTGGCTGTGTTCTCTAGGTGGGAGGGGCATACTCTGTCTCCCCTGTCAATCAGAGTGAAACTAGCCAATCGTAGGTGTCTGTGAGCTCATGTATGCAGAAGAGGGCGAATAGCATTTTCCTCTGAACTTGTTACACCGCCCTGTGATGCAGCAGTTTAAAAAAGATGCAGTTGGCTGGCTTGATGTGTCTCAGAGGAAGCAGGTGATAGCCTTCACCCTCCCCAGTTGGTACTGTTGTATGATAAAAAAAAAAATTAAATACTAGTGCTGTCTATGAGTGTTGTATCTATACGTTTAAGAGCTTCATACTCTGAGTTCACCTGCCTTTAATAAAACACTCATTTGCAGTCGCATTTGTGTTAATAAATTCCACACTGATTTAGTTTTTGTTATTTAATTACTGTTCTGCATCACTGTGTTTGTTCTGCAGCAATAATAGCAATTAAACTGTAATAAAACATAATTAAGTCCAGTGGTTCAAAAACATTTGACATGCAGTATGTGTGTATTGTGTCTTATGTGCTTTTAATTTGTATTTTTACAAGCAGGTGGTGTAATTTAGCAGAAGGAGCTCTGCCAAGAGAAGCGCACTGACAAACGCACTGCTCTGGAATAATTACAGGATGAGTGATGAGTAATAAAGCCACATGGCTACAAAAAATTTAAGTGCTGTATTTGTTCCAAAGACGCTTTTAGGAAAGCCACACTTCCCATGAGGTGCTGACGCAATCGGCTGTGTGCCGAACTGAGCGATAGATCTGTCTGTATATCTACCTATTTATGTATCTGTCTGCATTTAATATAGTAAATATAAACTAGCATCACATACCCCGATTCACGCACTCAAAGATAAGCCATCCCTCGGTGTGTGTGTGTGTGTGTGTGTGTGTATACACGAAGGAATGTGCAGGGGGGAGTTACCCAGCGGGGAAACAGGGGGAGTAAAAGCTTTAAGAGCGTAATTCCAGTTTCCACTGTCACTCTCTAAACGAGCTGCTGTGTGTGTGTGTGTGTGTGTGTGTGTGTGTGTGTGTGTGTGTGCGCGTGCGAGTGTTCCCTAGGGCTGACTTGGCTGTCAGACAACAATGTCTCTCCATCAAATTCTCCCGACCACAACACACACTAACCCATATTACGCTCAAACCCACAACACACCGCGAATGGGTGAGAGCAAACACACACACACACAGAGAAAGAGAGAGAGAGAGAGAGAGAGAGAGAGAGAGAGAGAGAGAAAAATGTTCTGAATAGATCACACACAGGTCTGTGGGTGACAGACAGGGCATTCATATTTGGAAGTTCAACCTGTGTGTGTGTGTGTGTGTGTGTGTGAGACTCACAGTCTCTCCAGCTCCTTCAAGTCCTGAAATGCTCCTCGTTCAATCACACTGATCCTGTTCTCCATCAGGTGTCTGTGAAACACATACACATACTGTGAGTCCACATATAATAACAACACATACAATAACACAAATATTTTATTATTTACTTGCTTAGTAATTTGTTATTAACTATAAATCTCTAAGCCTAATTCTAATTGTCAAGCCCTAATCCTAATCCCTAATCCCCGTAATATGGGTTAGTGTGTGTTATGGGCTAGCATAAACCCTAGCCTCTTAACTCTATACCCTTAACCCCATCCCTAAAGCCTGACCACTGAAGCCTAAATACTTAGCCCTAGTACCCTAATAATAAACCCCTATGTTATTATTAATCCTAAAATCCTTAGCCTAAACCCCTAGCTCCTTAGCCCTAAAATCTAAACCTTAGTACCCAAACACTGGCCCCTTAACCGAGCCCTAAACCCTCAACACTAACACTAGTCCTATTCCCTTAAACTACCCCCTTATCCACTTAAGCTGTAACACTATACGGTAGGCTTAACCCTAGGCACTAGCCCTTTAACCCTAAACCCTTAACCCCATCACTGACTCACACAACCAACTCATTTTAACCCTATACCTTTAACTGTATACCCTATTCCCTAAATTATTACCACTTAACTTTAAATGCTTATCCCCTTAATGCTAACACTCATCCTAATCCCTTAACCTATCCCCTATCCCCTTATTCCCTATAACATTAAGATATAATGTCTTAAACATAGGCACTGGTCCTTTAACCCTAAACGCTTAAACCCTATCCCTAAAGGCTTAACCATATAGCCAAATTCTCACCCCTTACCACTATAGCCTTAACCGTAAATGCCTAACCCTTAACTTTTAACTCTAAACCCTAGCCTCATAAGCTTAAACCCTTAATCCTAAAGCCTTAAACCCTAAACCTTAAGCCCTCAGCGCTAAACCTTTCACCCTAAATCCCTAACCACTCGCTGCTTAACCTCTGACTTAGGTAACATGAGAACACTGCACATGAACCTGCACGTCATAAAGCTGTACACTGTGTGTGTGTGTGTGTGTGTGTGTGTGTGTGGTCGTGTAGCTCACAGTTACAGTGCAGTTATTTCAGCACTCTGGCACCGAGCCAAGACGACCTGGTTTACCATCACTGCACACACACACACGCACACACACACATACACACACACTAATATAATGAGTCGCTTTGAGCCTCACTGTGAGTTTCTTTATTGGAGAAATGAATGAACGACTCAACATGTTCATTCATAAGAGACAGAGAGAGCGAGACAGAAAGCGAGAGAGAGAGAGAGATAAAGTGTGAAAGAGCGAGACAAAAAGCGCGCGAGAGAGAGCGAGAGAGACAGAAAGCGAGAGACAGAGTGTGTGTGTGTGTGTGTGTGTGTGTGTGTGTGAGAGAGAGAGAGAGAGAGAGGAAGAAAGACAGAAAGGAAGAGAGTGAGACGGGATTAAATAGGTGCTTTGTGAAACTCTAATCCAGAACTAGGTGGGTAAACTTGTTCTTACATGATCACACTGTACACCCCTGTCTAACACACACACACACACACACACACACACACACAGGTCACATTCCAATAATAGACGCTTTTACATATAAGGGTGTGTGTGTGTGTGTGAGGATCATTTACACAATCATAGACTTATTATATTTGCCTTTAGTTCTCCCTTTTCCAACTCACCGTCTCTCTCTCTCTCTCTCTCTCTCTGTTTCTCTCTATTTTTCTCTCTTCTCATTCTGTCTTATTTTTCCTTTCTGTCTCTCTTTTTCTTTTCTCTCCAGTTTCTCTTTCTTTCTCTCTCTCATTTTGTCTTTCTTGCATTCTGTCTCACTTTTTGCCTATTTTTCTGTCTCTCCTTTTCCTTCTGTCTCTCTTTTCTTGTACTGTCTTACACTTTCCTCTCGTGTTTATCTGTCTGTCTTTCGTCTCCTGTCTGTTGCTCTCTCTCTCTCTCTCTTGCTCTGTCTAGTTTTCTCTCATCTCATTCTGTCTCTTTTTCTTCATCTTTCTCTGTCTTTCTTTTCTTATGCTGTTTTATTTTTTCTTTCATGTTTTTTTCCTTCTCTGTTGCTGTCTCTCTGTTTCTCTCTTTTTTATTTCTCACACTGTCTCACTTTTCTCTTATCCTGTCTCTTTTTCTCTCCTTCTCGTTCTCTCTCTCTAATTCTTGTCCGTTTTGTCCATTTCTCTGTTCTGTCTGTCTGTATCTGTCTCTCTTTTTCTGTCTATTGCTTTCTCTGGCTATTTTCTCTCTTTTAGTGCAGTCTCCTCTTTCCTTCTGTGTCTCTCTTTTCTTATACAGTCTTACTTTTTCTCTTGTGTTTATCTGTCTCTCTTTCTCTTCGTCTGTTTCTCTTTTCTTTCTGCTGCTCTCTCTGTCGCTCTCACTCTCTCTTTATATATCTACTTTCTCTCTTCATATTCTGTCTTCTTTTTTCCTTCTCTCTCTTTCTGCCTCTCTGTTTCTCACTCTTTTTGTATCTTTCTTGCATTCTGTCTATCCCTGTCCTTCTGTCTTGCTGTCTATTTCTCTGTCTATTTTTCTCTCTCACTTGCCTTTTCTCTGCCTTTTCCATCTGTTGCTCTCTTTCTGTCTATTTTCTCTCTTCTCATTCTGTTTCATTTTTTCTTGTCTCTCTCTTTTCATATTTATAATAATTGTTATTATTCCCCAGCTTCTCTCAGTGTCTCTCTTTTTGTCTGATTATGTCCCTTTTCCTTTATTTCTCAATCTCTTTTTGTCTCATTTTCTCTCTCTCTCTCTCTCTCACTCACACACACACACACTGTCCAGTGGAGAGTGCAGCACTTTAGAATATATACAGGTGTGTGCTGGGAATCAGCTCAACACACACTATATTATATAATATAATATGTAATATGATATGACATGTTCACTTCAATGTGCACTGGGAGAAGGGCACCTAGATAGGCAGGAAGCTTGTGCTCTGCTCCTGAGATAAACAGTAATTTGGACCGCAGCATAAGGACACTGTCTTCTAAAGGTCTTTATTATTGTCCTTCATTCTGTTTTATTCTATTTCCCGCTCTCTCTCTCTCTTTATCTCTCTCTACACCTCTCTTTCTTTCTATTTATCTCCCTCACATTCGTTTGGTGTATGTATATGGACATGTATCTCTATATAGCTTTATAAAGTTCTCTTAGTTTGTTACTCTCTCTCTCTCTCTCTCTCTATATATATATATATATATATATATATATCGGTCTCTCTATTTGTCACTTTGTCCTCTAAGGGTCCCTATTTTAAAGTGTCCTCTGAGTGAAACACCACCCCATGAGAACAAATACTAATAAATATGGAGTCACAATAACACAACACACAAACACACAACTACATAATAATAATAATAATAATAATAATAATAATAATAATAATAATGGGATATTATGTAACGATGACACTCAGTATCAGCACATGAATTGTAATGTGTTAGCTGTTGTTGTTGTTGTTGTGTGTGTGTGTGTGTGTTTTCGCTTATACTCACAGCACTCGGAGATTTCGGAGACCTGCAAAGTCAGCCTTCGTGATTTTGGTCAGATTGTTGTTGTTGAGGTCACTACACACACACACACACACACACACACACACGGAATGGAATTCAGGTCACACACATTTATCTTTATACAGAATTACAGCTAGATTAGACTTTGGGCTTGGATCCAAATCCTGTCTCGCTCCCTATTCCCTGCTGTGCATTAAGGGGATTCTGAACACACTGTGCGGATGTTAACCTGTTGCAGTGCATCGTGGGAATTCATGATGGCGCTGGATCTTCTCTGCTACTACAGAATGCAGAACGAACACATGAGTGCACTAGAGAGTGAACTGTGTGTGATTTGGGACATGCAGCTAACTCTTTATGTAACTCACTGCTCATTTTAACTCTTGCCATGAAATGTGTCACCACCACCCCCAGCGCCCCCCCCAACCCCGGACTCTAGGCATGTTAGAGGTCAAAGGTCACTGAGAATTCCAGTGAGAAATATTACTTTATTATTATTATTATTATTATTATATTACATATGTTATTGCATAATCAATAAACACCATTAATGAAAATAACTCAGTAAGTCTATATGTAACTACTTACTAATTCATTATAACTAATAAATTAAAAATAACAAATGAAAACCCTTGCACTAAAAAATCAGTGTGCGGCATATATTTAAATAAATTTTTGTAAGTTAATTTTTGTACACAAAGAAGTGTTTCAGTGTGCACAGAAGTGTAATAAAAATTAACAATTAATTACAAATAATTAAATATTGAGATTTAATGAAAAACACGTAACTTTTAACTTTTAATGAATTCATTTTCCTTTTAATTAATTATAATCATGACAACCAGATAACTACGGGCACTTAAAACAGGAAGTTTTTTTTTCTTTTTTTTTTTGGGGGGGGGGGGGGGGGGGTGATGTCACCATATGAGGACGGAGTGGTTACGACAGTAAATACCTAGTTATGCAATAAACTGGCTAATTAAAAAAGTAATAAAAAACTTAATATAAAGAAGTAAGTGTAACTACATAATAGCGCCCTTAATAATAATAATAATAATAATAATCCTAAAAGAAGGAAACAATCATCAATTAAACTAACAGGAAATACATACATACATACATATATATATATATATATATATATATATATATATATATA
>CM040481.1:6155363-6202949 GCA_022758105.1 Pangasianodon gigas
GAGAGAGAGAGAGAGAGAGACAGACAGACAGACAGACAGACAGACAGACTTTTACATGGAGACAGACGGACAAAGAGAGAAAAGAGACATACAGGCATACAGAGGGAGACAGACTGATAAAAAGAGAAAAAGAAAGAGACAGACATATAGAGGAAGACAGACAGAGAAAAAAGAGAGAAAAACAGACAAATAGAGGGAGAGACAGACTGAGACAAAAGAGAAAGAGACATACATATAGAAAAGAAAAAAAAAACCCAGACATTTAGAGAGAAAGAGACAGAGAAAAAAGAGGGGGAAAAAACATTTAGCGAGAGAGAGAGATTTCATTTTTTAACAATATTAAAACCATTTTTCTTTCATACAAGTTCTTTACATTTTCACTTCTTTATCCAAATCCATTTACAAAAGTTATTTTTCCATAATTTAGAGAGAATAAAACAGCTTCAAAATCCCATATACTTTTAAATGTTTCCATTTTAACATAATATTTATATTCCATCATTTTCCTTTCTTTGACCAAACACTTGAATACTGGTAAACAATCACAGTTGAAAATTCCTTCTATTTTTTTTTTCTTTCTACTGAAATAAATGGCCAACTTTGCCTGTCCAAAAAGAAAATTAATTAGCCAACCTTTTTTCTTTTTTGCTTTACTATATGAACAGCCAAAAATAAACATCTGCTCACTAAACCGTTCCGAAGAAACCATTAACAGGGTGTTCAGCATATGAAACAATTTTCGTAATCTTTCACAATTTAAGAAACAATGAAAAATGGTTTCTCTCAAAAAAACAAAAAGGTCTGAAACTTGTCTGAAACTGTGGGGTTGAAGATGGACACGAAAGCATTCAGTGCAACAATACCATGCAGAACTCTGCAGTGTAAATCACCAGCATTTTTCATCAACAGTGGTTTATAGAGCAGCCTCCATGCAGGTTTTATTGTTGACTGTACCTTAAAATAATCCCTCCAAGGTGTATCTGATCTATTTCTTATCTTTTCATGATTTCAAACTTTGACACAGGCCTTGTAAAACATTTTCCCCTGAGCAGAATCCATTTCCAACCAAACTCCACTAATGCCCAAGTCCTGTGAGGTAGCTGACTCTTCACTGTCTGTTAGCCGAAGTCTGATATGTAGCTTGGGGAAGGTGTCAGACTCATCAGGTATTATTTGTCCATTGGAAAACTTTGTCAGAAGTTCTCTTTCTGTTCCAGTTAGTGCTCTCCAAAACATTCTCAGAGCCTGCTCTACTACACGGATAGATCGGATTTCTAATCTTCTTGCAACCGACTCAGAATCGTCCATATTGCTCCCAGCCAAATCCATTAGGTTTTGTACATTCATCACTCTTTTATTTATCAAGATGTCAGTTGGTAAAGAACGTTCTCGTCGTGCACCCTTTAAAACTGGCTCTTTCAGAAGCTAATACACAGATGTGCTTAAGTCCGGTCTGCTTTTTTCCATTGTGGCCCATATCTTTAAAATACTTTTGTGAAATGATGACACAGTTTAAATTTAAAACTGATCCAACCAAATTAAACATTTCTCTTCCAAGAGGAAGAGAGACACAAAACTGTAGGAATATACCTCAAGGATAAAAGGTTAAAGTTCAATGAGTGAAATTATGACATAACGTGTCTGTACATACACACACACACACAAAAACCAATGATGTAACTACACAGAGGCAAACTCTCTGTGACTTGCTATAGGCAGCGAATGTGTCGCTCTTATCAGGACAGGGAATGCGGGCGGGTAGACGTGTGTGTGTGTGTGTGTGATGAGATCCCCTGATAGATCTGATACACATCTTACACACCTGTGGACACAGCAGAAGTGAAACAGGTTCTTCAGAGAATGAGAGACGTTGAGGGTGTGTTAATGAGCACTGCTTGTTTACTGTAATTAAGAGCTGCTGAGGCCTGCTGGAGATAAACTTTACCTCGTCTGTGTGTGTGTGTGTGTGTAATTTAAGACAACACTTACTGTATTTTTTGTGAAATGATTCCAAAAAAAAATCTTAAAATATCATTTTCAAGTTTATTAGTTTTGAAAGAAAAAATATCGGATTGGTATCGATGTCAGCTCATACTCAAGGTTTCAGTATCAGTGTCATTATCGGAAGAGAAAAAGTGCTATTGTGCCATCTCTATTAAAAACATCACAATCTATTTAAAAAAAAAAACACCACACTTGCTTTAAAACAAATCCTTTTTCCTTTTTTTCTTAATACATAAAAGTGTCAGAAATCACATAAACAGGTCTTGGCTAATCAGCTGCATTTCCAGTAAGGGGAACTTTGTGTACATTTGATTTCTGGGATACAGTAAGTGTTGCCTTAAATTACACACTAGCTTTTTAAAAGTCAGTTAAACTACAATACTAATATAAAAATATAATAAAGTATAAACTATAAAGTTTTACAGAATCAGATTGAATTAATTATATTTTTTTCTCTGATATCCGATGCACCATGTTTTGCTGGTATTCGGCCCTCGGTACTGGATCAACTCTAGTTTTAAATATTTTTTTTAATTGAGTGCGATGTTTTAAATCAGTTGTGGTGTTTTAAATTTATTTAGCCATATTATAATTCTAATGTGATGTTTTAACTCCATTGATTACAGTGTTTTATTTAAATTTTAAATTATTTTTAGTGTTTTATCATATTTTAAACTTTTTAAACTTTAAAAAATTTATTAGGGTTTGAATTTTATTTAAAAAATTTCATGTTTTAAATGAACAGTAGTGTTTTTAATCAGTTTCAAGGTTTTGAATCAGTTGCTGTGTTTTATATTGACCGTCAATTCCTTTAACTGTAGCTGCACCTGCTAAAATAATAATAATAATAATAATAATAATAATAATAATAATATAGAGAAACAAATGAAGAAAAAACTTAAAAACTAAGTATTTTTAGATGTTTTTTAGTTTGTACTGTACTGATAGAATTCATTTTCTACCACAGTGATTTGCCAACGATTAGAGATTTTACTTTATTAATGAACGACACATTTTACAGTTTACACTTTACGGTTTCTCTGTACCATGACAAACTGCGGGTTTTTTTGGCTTATTAACTTCAGGAAAGAGAAAGAGTAAGGCTGGTGAGAGAACGACTGTGACTGTTTATAATGTAATCAATAACCGGAACTAACTCCCGTGTCAGGAAACATACTGAATTGTTATAAAAGCACTGACACTGGAGACTCCATTCTTAAATGTTAAATAAACGTTTACTAACAGAAAACTTCAGCACATCAACAATCATACACTTTTCTTTGTTAAACAAACAAAGTACAACTGTACAAGTCCCTGTGAATGAGTTGTTGCTATAGAAACGATAACATATCAGAACTAGCGCATTAATATTAACATTGTTTATGTTAGAGTCATAATTACAGGCAGAGCAAAGCAACACCTTTTGATATGAGAATTCAACCACGTAATCATTGTAATCAACACATATTCTCTGCTAAAAGAAAAGCGATTTAACTGTCAATCGGGTGTGATGTCGCAGCGCATGCCACATTATATGCTGTTAAAATTCCAGCACCCTCACCTGTTACTGTGGAATTTTAAATGACTTCTATTTCACCCCTCCTAACCGCCAGGGGCAGTGAGAATCACTGGATACCTTCATGTGCGTGCATGCCAAGACCTTTCACAAACCTAGGAAGTGATGTAAGGCGCAATAAATACTGCTGTCATACAGGTATCTCTCCCCATCTTCTTCTCTTCTCTTATACACATCAGACCTTATAAACTCTATATGGAGCTGTCTGCTTAACTGCTTGTATCCTTCCTCTCATCTGTTCTGCTGCGGTGAGTGTATTTTTCATACATTTCTAACATGAACTCCCTGGCACCCTCAAGCTTCTAGTTTGCTCACTGTTGTACTCTGTACTCTGTCTTCCAAATCTGCAGATAGCATCTTCTCATCTGTTCTGCTGAGGTGAGTGTATTTTTCTTACATTTCTAACATTTTCAGGTGAAGCGATATAGAACTCTCTCACATCCACAAGTTGGCTTCCCCTCTTTGGCATTACTTTCACTGGAACTCACTGCATTGTTTGCTAGTTAGTCCTCAAATTGCTCTGTGTTATTGCTCACCTCTCTTGTTCTCCACCAGGTTGGGTTCTTCTGGTACCATTTCTTTTGAGCTTTCACATCCCTGCCATTAACCAACCAGAAATCCTGTGAGTACAGGTTGCTAGCATGGTTGAGTCCTTCGTATCTGCTGTCCTTCTCCCTGTCATGTTGGGTTCTTATCTGCTCAGATTTTCCCACCTGCCCTGCTATCCCTGCCTGTGGCTAAGTAGTCAAGTGAAAAATTACATTTTAAATCGATTGTGAGGTTGCAAATTGATTGTAGTGCTTTAAAATGATTGTGGTGTTTTAAATAGATCACATTGTTTCAAAACGATTGCAGTGTTTTTTATTGATTGCATTGTTTTTAAATCAGTTATGGTGTTAAAATTAAATATGGTGGTTTAAATAGATTGCAGTGTTTAAAACCACTTGTGTTTTAAATTGATTTTAGTGTTTTAAATTACCGCAGTGCATTTAAATTGATCGCAGTGTTGCAGTGCTTATAAAGTATTTTTGTGTTTTACACCAAAGATTTTAAATCCAATGCAGTGTTTTGAATATTTAGCTGTTTTCAGTGTTTTAAATCAATCATTGTATTTAATATAAACTCATTGCAGTGTCTTCAATGCATTGTGGTGTTTTAAATGATTGTGGTATTTCATAATTTGGGTGTTTTAAACTGATTTTAAACAAATTTTCAAAAATGTGTTTTAAAATTGACTTAACTTGCCTTTTGGTAAATAAATGTAGCTAATTAAATAAAAATTTGTTTTAATTCTGTGTTTAAATTCGTCTCTTTTTTAAGAGTACCTGTTTTAAATTGATGTTAGCATTTTATATTAATTTTCTTAAATAAATAAAGTTTAACGTTGTGTGTGTTTTTTTTAAACACAGTCTGTATTTTTTTTTTTTTTTTTTTTGATTGTGGTGTTTTCTTTATAGTACTTTCCAAAATTTTCAAAACAAGATGCCAATAAATTCACTAACATTTGCTAAAATTTTCGCCCAGTTACATAACACGCTAGTTTATGGACAAACAGCTGACCAGCTACTGATTAATGACCGTTGTTGGAGAGACAGCAGTACTGATCCTGATTACTGAATTCAGAACTCATAGAATATCCATCAGCATGTGAAATAGTAAGGAAAGTTAACTAGCTAGCTAGTAGGAAAGCCAGTTCTATTGTTTTTTTCCAGATTGCTGTTATGATATGCTAATGAGCACTAAAAAAAAACCTGAGAGTTTTCAGCAGCTCCATTACAATGAGGTTTTTTAGCCAACAAAGACAAAGAGTGAGACAGAAGGAGGTGTATTTAAGGATTGTGGGTATTTCTGTACAATTGTTCTGTTGGAAATTGTGCAGTTAAACTGGTGTGCTTAGTTTCGTTCAGGTTCTTGAGTGTGTGTGTGTGTGTATGTCTGAGATTACGACTGTCTGATTGGCATGAGCAGTGTTTCCATCGAGACTCAAGTCTGGGTTTTGTGAACAATAATTCAGGATTTAAACTTCAATCTCCATCTTTCTCTCTCTCTCTCTCTCTCTCTCTCTCTCTCACACACACACACACGCACACACACACACACACTTTCTAATTGAAATGAGTAATTTATGGAACATTACTCCAGAAACACAATATACACAACACTAAGGAGTGTGTGTGTGTGTGTGTGTGTGTGTGTGTGTGTGTGAGAGAGAGAGAGAGAGAGAGAGAGAGAGAGAGAGAGAGAGAGAGAGAGAGGGAGAGACTACATGTGTATTTAATCAGTTAAACAATAGCACTCTGCAGCATGGTGGTGTAATGATGATGTCATAAACCTCCTGTAAGTGTGAATAATGGGAATAATAGTGCACCTAGCCAACACACACACACACACACACATTTGTTTTGGAGTCTGACTCCATCTCGACTGGAGTGTGTTTTTATTGGGTCTTTCACCTGAAATGTCCTCGACTGAGAGAAAGGCGTGTATATATACACAGGAAAAGGGAACAACGGTGTAGTGATATTCTTATATAATAAAACACTTGGGGGTGTCCTGTTACAGGAAATTAATCAACAACCACATTACTACCCCAAGGTTGAATATTTTCCAGTAGCCAAGTGTTTTACTCCTCTTATACCACAGCAATCTGTCAACAATTACAATTTTTTATCAGTTATTTTTACACTTAATGTTGGTAAACGTCCATGAAGTAAGTTACTTATGTTATAGCAGCTATAAACAGTCATTCTCTCTCTCTTGAAATTAATAATAAAAAAAACCCCAGACTTTTATGTTTTACTTTTTTCATGTTACCAATAAAATGTCTCCTTACAGAAAACTTCACCATATCAGTGATTTTTCTTGGTTAAACAAGAACACATTTTAAACCACCATACACATCCCTGTGAACGAGTTGTTATTACAGAAACGATAATGTCTCAGATATAAACCTGTGGTTTGAATTACAGCTGACACTACTGTCAGAGCTGCTGTTATAGAAAATGAATCAATACCTTCTGACCAATCAGAATCCAGAATTCAACAGCACTATAAATATCATATGTTTATTTTAGACTCCTCGGTTCTTCTCCAAAAAAAGCAGATATATTTTCAGTAGTCATTGTACTGTCTTGTGCTGTCTGCATATGTTTGCTCTTGTGCACTTTATGTATAAATATATGTAGTCCCTTGTAGCTCTGTGTTGTTCTGTGTTTGTCTTATGTAGCACCTTGGTCCTGGAGGAACGTTGTTTTGTTTCACTATGTACTAACTAGCTGTATATGGTTGAAATGACAATAAACTCCACTTGACTTGACTTGAGATATTGTAAGGATGCTTGCCAGGTGGTCTTATACCGTGTTTTATATTTGCAGGATCGCCTGTTCATGACATGTGCTTGGTTTCACATTAGGTATAGTTTCCCACCCAAAATGTTCACCTCACACAGCTTTTCAGAAAATTTAAACTGTAATATTACAACGTTTGGTGGTGTTAACAGAACTGGGCTTTGTTTAGCAACTCGCCAACACTGACATCAACGCCGAGGTGTTCAATAAAGACGCTGGCATTGCTGTGCAGACTTTATGTATAGGTGTGACTTATGATCAGGAGCGGAAACTACTTGAGTATTTGTAGGTTGTTACTGTACTTAAGTACTATTTTGTACTTTTACTCAAGTAAATTTCCAAGAAAAAAAAACAACATACTTTTTACTCCTTATATTGGAGATTTTTTTTCTTGCCCAGTTGCTGTGCCACTCAGTTATGCTTTTGCCTTTAATTTGTTTTGTTTGTTTTTTTAAGGCATATAATCAGATTTACGTCCACATCAAACAAAACTGCACATGACTATGCTAATGAGCTATTTTCACACACAGAACCAAAACAAAAATGCAAATACATAGATGCAGGGTAAAATAATTTCCAGTAAGCCTTGCAGCCAAATTTTTCCCCATCTTCTCCTTAATTTGATCTTGATCAGTTCCAACCCTCTATCATATAATATCTACACTACCAACCAGAGAGAAAAAAAGCTAACATATGCTTTCTCCGAGACATGTGAAGCCAGCCAAACGCATCTTTACTAGTTTCTGTGTCACGGTGCAGTGTAACACACTCAGAGGCAAGCACTATCTGCCCTCTTCCACATATATGAGCTCACATACCTTCATGATTGGCTAGTCATCTCCTCCACCCACAGACATGGTACAACAAATTTTGCTATCTTGGACTCCTGGCCACAACTGGCTTTTGCATCGTCAAGATTCGAACTTGCAATCTCCGGACAACAGGCTTTTCTTTTGTATCACTCAGCTGCCAACAGTCGATTGTTTTACCACATAAACATTGGTGTTGTTATTACCTTCACCTCATTTTCGTCGCATTTTTGTCAACGCTGCAGATACTAAACTTCAAAGATATGACCAGAATTGTTGGAGAACACTCAGCGACAAAGGATTCCAAGGTGAATATTTAATAAATCTAAATAAATAAACTTTATTATTCAAATAGATTTTTACCTCCATACTCTTATAAAGTAAGACTTTGATTCGGTACCCATACTTTTACTTAAGGATAGGTTCTCTGTATTGTGGGACATGTACCTATATCTTTTGTGGCAAAAATGCATGAAAACCACGTTCTTAAAATATCACTTAAGCTGTATTCCCTATGTCTCAATATAATGTGAGGATTCTGTTTATTACACAAGGTTCTATGTACAATGCCTGTGAGTTATTTGTTCTAATTTGTTTTTAGATAAAATATGATTGTAGATTTCAGATGCCATGCCCCTTTTCCACCCACATCAGTGCAGGTGTGTTTATTTTTGACCAAGGTAATAGCAAGAGAGTAAGAAGAGAAAAAAAACTGGTCAACACCCAAACAAATTAAGAGTACATCAGGTAGAAATATGTGGTCCAAAGCCAGACTATATTCCTGGAGACAAAAAAGATAGCGAAAAGAAAGAGCGAGAGCAAGAGCAAGAGAGAATTCTCTCTCTTTCTTTTCTCTATCTTTTTTGTCTCCAGGTATATAGTCCGGCTTTGAACCACATATTTCTATCATTTTTTAGTCACACTAGAAATATGTAGTCCAAAGTCAGACTATACACCTTGAGACAAAAGAGAGAGAGAGAGAGCTCTAAAGCCAATCATATCCCAGCATTGTCATCATTCCTCCATTCTGTACTGTACACAAGATGAAAAGGGGGCAGGACCTGACACCATTCACAACAAGAGTGTGTGTGAGTGTGAGTGTGTGTGTGTGTGTGTGTGTGTGGGGGGGGGGGGGGGGGGGGGGGGGGGGGGGGGGGGGGAGAGAGAGAGAGAGAGAGAGAGAAAGTATGGTGAACCTGCATGTAGCATGTTTGTGGCATACTGTAGCAGACAGAGAGCCAAAGAGTGTGTATGTGTGTAACAGATGGTTAAATGTGGCATGTGTGTTACACCTTATACACTCCACAGGGACCTGGGCATTCTCCATAAACACACACACACACACACACACACACACACACACACAAACACACACAGATCCATGACTTCCAGTTATTCTGCTAGCACGTCTACTTATCACCCTAGGCTATTAGGAAAATCAGCTACTTATCCTGTTAAGCAGCTATCAATGCAGATACTCGTCTGATTAGCCAGCTAGCAAACCAGACTCTTATCCAGCTAAGCAGCTAGCAAACCAGACTCTTATCCCACTAGACACTTAGCAAACCAGACACTTATCCCACTATGCAGGTAGAAAACCAGACACTTATCTGACTAGCCGGTTAGCAAACCAGACACTTATTACACTAGGCAGCTAGCAAAACAGACACATATTTGACTAGCCACCTAGCAAACCAGCTATTTATCCCACTAGCAAACCTGTGTTTGAGCAGCAATATGAAGAGCTGTACTATAAATAGGAATGAATAAATCTCCTAGAGTAGAATTACACAAGGAAATGAAATGAAGAATATAAAGGATGCATGCTAAATATAATTTGTTTGAAAAGATTTCAGACTAGATGAAGCCAATTCTACAGACAACTGTGCTTTGTGTTTTTATTTTCTTTTGCTTTAATTGAATATTGTCACATTTTGTCACACTTTGATATCACATTGTATGAAGTGTCGAGGTGTGAGCGAGACCGTTTTTTAAAATCCCATATCACCCCCACTTTGTTGTGCTTTATAGCTAAATAAAAGCTTTCTCTTGTTTGGCCAGTGCAGTGTGAAAGAGCGCTTTCAGTCTCGCGGGTTGCACATCACTATCTGATCCCACTCAGCTACTAAGATGCTACCGAGGCTCAAAATGCATATGGCAGTACAACTCAAGGGCCATTATCAGCTGGGAAAACCCTCCCAGGCACTGCTATAGACATCACATCCTCCATCTTTGAGCTACAAGGACAGCTCTGTTGATGGACATGAGCTTCCATGCTGTGCGTTCTCAGTTTCAGAATAAACAATTTCAGATGAGCCATCAGATCACATGGCCTGGTACATAAATGGTGTAATATGAAGCACAAATTTATTATTTTGCACATTTATTCCACAGACTTATTTACTTCTGTTGCTAACAGTATAGCTGTAAATGTACTTTATCTGTGTAAGTGGTGTGATATAATGAATCAGTTTTTGTTTTAACTATGGAAAAGTTGACTACTTTTTTACTGATTGACTAGTAACAATGAATAGTCGTGCAACACCTAATGTATACACAAGGATCATGTATAATAATTTAACACAGTTGGAAATCTAACAAAGACACACAAAGCTACTTTAAATCTATCTAAAATAAAACAGCTGATGTCTAATGAATATCACAATATATTAAATAAAATGTCTTTCTGTTGCGTGGAGATTTAATATTTATACACCGTTGTTTGTTTCGAAGTGTCATCAATCAAACAGGAGTTCGTTTCTATCAGTTTAGGCATTAAGGGATTGTGTGTGTGTATGTGTATATGTGTGTCTGTTTGTCTGTGTCTTCTTTGTATAACACATCAGAGACCAATGATTCAGAAAATAACTCAATTCATCTTCATTAGTGAGCTCAGAAAAGCAAGCGTGCGCGTGCGCACGCACACACACCTTATAGGCTGGATTATAGTGTCACTTGGGCACGTCCTCATAAATTAACGCTACACATCCACGTGAGGCAATATAAACGCAAACAGTGGGATCAGTACAGCACCACTGCTGTCCACTACTGACTAAATAAAGCATATACCTATGTGCTATTCTAGATCGTTATCGAGCACTGACACTAAAACCGCTCATGTAGCTTTCGAACTTACCAAAAGCTCTGTTTTGCAAACCAGTCTTCTGGATTTTCTAGATGAATACTTTTCAGAGTTTTTGATTTGAGACACGGCCGACGACAACAGTCACAACAATGGCCGAAAGAGCTAGCTGACTGGAGGGATAAATAGCTGATTTGCTAGCTGGCTAGTGACAGAAGTGTCTGGTTTGCTAGCTTGTTTTCTAGCTGGCTAGAAAAATAAGTGCCTAGTTTGCTAGCTGGCTAGTGATATATGTGTCTGGTTTGCTAGCTGGATAGTGGGATAAGTGTCTGATTTGTAGGTGTCTAGCAGGGTAAGTGTCTGATTTGCTAGGTGGTTAGTAGGATAAGTGGGATAAGTGGCAGGTTTGCTAGCTGACTAGCAGGATAAGTAGGATCTACTTATAAAACACTGTGAATATGGTGTTATACAAGTGTTTGAATCAGTGGTGGTGTAAAAGTGGTTCTGAATATAAATATTTATTAATGCTTGAAATATAATATGATATATTAATACTTGATTATGATTTTTTAATTTCAACATTTCATATGAGGCTTGTGATAACCTAAACAGAAGGAAACACAACTCATGAGCAGACGTCGGTTACAGTGACGACTGCAATAAATAGCGGTTCACTTTCACGAGCGGTCTCTCAGCGCCAGCTCCGTTTTGTCCTCTCTGTGGGGAGAAAATGTCCAACCATGCCACGATTTCCAGTAAACTCAGGGACAAGACCATGTGACATGATGTTTTCAGTGGTTACTATTAGTGGTCTGCCATAGAATTTATAAAAATATGCCTTGGAAGAAAAAAAGGCTGGGAATCATTGTACTAATGATTAATATTTTCCATTTAAAACAATAAAATGGAAATATAATATAAAATAATATAATATAATGTGTAGTAAATTGTTATAACAGTTTCCACTGTACATTTTTAACATTACAATGTCTTTAAAACACACTAAACACTCATTTAGTTTCTGGTGTGAGTGGTGTGTGTGTGTGTGTGTTTGTGTGCGTGTATTCACACATTAATATTAATTCAACCTGACGTTTTCCAGCAAGAGGAAGTGAGAACTTCAAAGCTGACTTTTTTACTACACACACACACACACACACACACGTTTATTTTTTTTTCAAGATCAAACACTCCTGGTGTTTGCTCTGAAAATAAAACTGCTGTGTAGCAAAGAGATTCATTTCCTCTAGAGATACAGACAGCGATAGAGAGAGAGATAGACTGTGAGAGAGATTGACAGTCAGAGATAGACAGACAGATAAACTGTGACAAACAGCCTGAGAGACAGACAGCCTGAAAGACAGAAAGAAAGACTGTGAGACAGACAGACAGAGAGACAGACGGACAGACAGAGATAGACCTAGAGGCAGACAGATATATTGAGACATAAAGATAGACAGACTGAGAGACAGACAGATAGATGGTGAGACAGATAGACAGACTGAGATAGACAGACTGAGAGACAGACAGATAGACAGACTGTGAGATAGACAGACAGAGACAGTGAGACGTCTTTATTTATTATACAAATTATACAAATTAACCATCTTGCACCAAAAAAACATACTATCGTGAGTACACACATACACACACACACACACACACTTGTAAGTGTAACACGCACAGCAGCTGTGTGTAAAGACCTTTTTGTTTCTTATCAAACAGAAACGATCAATGAAACGTCTGCGCTTCAGAAAATGAGTGTGAACTCAAACCATGTGCTACACACACACACACACACTCAAAGAAAGAGAGAGAGAATGAAATGCCACCCTGGCAGACACTGTTTAACAGGCCACAAGCCAACCACAATTTCTCTCTCTCTCTCTCTCTCTCTCTCTACACACACACACAATACATATATATATATATATATATATATATATATACATATATATATATATATATATATATATATATATATATATATATATATATATATATATATATATACATACACACACACACACACACATACACATACACACACACGCAGAGGGTCTTCATGCCAGACTCCGACTGTGTTGGCCCACTGAACCAATCACTGAACTCAGGCTGAGCCAAACACACACACACACACGCGCACACACACACACACACAAAACACAACACAACACACGCACAACACACAGAGTTGGCAGCAGCAGGTCATCAGGCAACAGATGGTTCCACTGAATGAGTCTCTCATGAGAGATAACTGATCTGGAAACACCAAACACACAAAATTCACACACTAAATAAACACAATAAAAACATTTACACACAAAAACAAACACTAGAAACATTCACACATGAAATGAACACACTAAAAACATTCACACACTAAATAAACACTAGAAACATTTGCATAAAAATAAACACCAAAATTCACACAATAAATAAACCTGAAAAATAAACACTAAAACTTTCACACACTACACAATAATGACATAGTCAGTAATTTAAAAAAAAAATAATTTAACAAAAGAATAAAAACACTAACATAACAACCCATCTAGTTCCAGTGATGATTTACAGCCGAGGCTTTTTTATTTGGGTTTTTTCCATTAATTGTTGTCCGATTCTATTACAAGGGAGACAAAACCAATTCATAAGATTTACTTAGACCACAAAATAACAAAGAACAAACTGAGAGACAATAATGAAACAGGAACAAGAGTTCCAAACAAATAAAAACAGGAAACCCGGACACAATTACTAGGAAACAAGGAATCCACCAAAACCAGGACCAGGAAACTAAGAACCTGGGAAATACAGGGACTATAACACTAAAAACCCTGAGCGTTAGAGAAATAACGCCAGTGATACACAAGGGTTTGAGGCGTAAAATTCTAACATCACATCCTGTGTAATGAGACTTTTAAGGAAAGAGTGCATCACAAAAAAAAAAAAAAAAAATTTCATGAACATTATCAGTATTAATATGTTGATAATGTCCTGTGTTTTTACTGTAAACATCTTATAGGAGAATATTACAATTAGAAATGTGGGGAACTACAAGACTAGTATACAAGGTAGCAGAGAATCTAGATGAAAAAGAAGACTAGAAAACAAGAAACTGGAAAGATAAAAGATGGAAAGACAAGTAACTAAAAAACAAGGAACGTGGATAACTAGAGAACTACGTAACAAAGATCCTGTGAAAGAATGAGAGTAAGCACGCTTTCACACTTTCCATGTGTCGAGTATCAGAGCAAAATTGATACTTTTGGTTCGTTTGCTATTTGGTTTGGTATCTGGTTTTCTCACTGTATGTAATTAAATGATCCAAAAAGCAAAAATAAATGTTGTATGACGAGCACGTAGGGCTGAAAATGCATTCATTCATTGGTCAGAAACATGGTGACAGAAAGAGAGCAACAAACCTCTGCCAAGTACGCTCATAAAAATCACCCAAGCACGGAGAACACAGATCCAGCACTAAATAAATTACTAGGTAATTATATTAATATCTAGTTTAAAACACTTTGTGTATCACATCCAGTGTTTATTTTCTCTTTTTTTTCGTTGGTGCAAATCTCCAGAACACATGGCATTTCTGCAGCACTTCAGCTCTGTCCTTAGGCTCAGTTTGCGCCTCATCGCTCAGACAAATGTCACCAGCAACCCAAAACACATGGCACTTTTGGTTCACTTACTGTATTTCGGTTGATTCAGGAACACATCACATCCAAAGTTTGACTGGAACCAGACAAAGGCCACCTCGAGCCTGAGTGCGATTGCAGTGTTGTCACCTTCACAAATGAAGCGGAGAAGAAAACGCACCAGAGTTCGAAATCTAACGGACTAAACACTCTATATGTGAAAGCATCCTAAGAAACAAGGAACATAGGGGACTAAGAGACTAAAAAACAAGGAATCTGTGAAATCATGGGACTCAAAATTAAGAGACATTGGAAATGACAAGAATAGAAACAAGAAACAGTAAAACTAGGGGATGAGAAGATTATGAAAAAAGGAATCTGAGGAAAAAAAAGGGATAGGAAAGAAAGAACCAGATCAAATATGGAACTTGAATAGAAGAAAGCAATAATATAGCGATTTTTAAGCATGTGTGTGATGTTCGTTTTTTTTTTTAGTTTTTGTAGCTGAACTGAACTGTGCTGTAGAACTCTAGTTAAAAGTAGCGCCATGTATAAAAACTAGCATCTCAGAGAGACTAGAAATCAGAGAAAGAAAGAAAGAAAGAAAGAAAGAAACTGTGATAAAATAATGAATGTGTAGTTATAATGAGTGTGTGTTAGGATTGTAATGAGTGTATGATTATAGTGAGTGTGTGTTAGGATTGTAACAAGTGTGTAGTTATAATGAGTGTGTGTTAGGATTGTAATGAGTGTGTAGTTATAATGAGTGTGTGTTAGGATTGTAATGAGTGTGTAGTTATAATGAGTGTGTGTTAGGATTGTAATGAGTGTGTAGTTATAATAAGTGTGTGTTAGGATTGTAATGAGTGTGTAGTTATAATGAGTGTGTAGCTCTATTGAGATTGAGTTTAAGTGAAGCTGCTGACATCATCAACTGGCATTTGGAATGTATTTTTATTTTTGGCTTTATTGTACAAATAGAAAATTACACAGGGACAACATATCGCATTATGGTTAAAATCTTTGCTTTCTTATTTGAAAGCCTTGAAAATTGAATTTTGGATTTCTTATGAACCGTGGATTGTTAATGCATGTCCAGTAAAAATTGTTGTGTGTAAAATGGAAGAAGCCTTTATTGTTCTTACACTGATGTGTGGTTTTTTTTTTGGACAAATATGTTTTTTCGGACCTGCCTGATCCATCCTGATGCCCTACTTCTGGTTGGAGTTCTCATCACTTGGAAACCACTCGCTGCTGCTAAGGACGGCCCCATACGGGCAGCCTAAAGATACACTTAGACACCATGAAGATGTCTTTGGACTGCAATTGATCCCAACAGATTTGCTATGATAGCTTTAGGACTGCAATTGCCCTGAACAGTTTTGCACTCATGTCTCCATCAGTGAACAGATGATAACTTCTACAAAATAGACTTCATGTGAAAACTATAATGAATTTCCTGGTTATACAATTGCACTTTTTGACTATATAGCGTACTGTTATAGAGGGGAAATGATTTATATTTGCAATATCTGGTGTCACCCAGATGAGGACGGGTTCCCTTTTGAGTCTGGTTCCTCTCAAAGTTTCTTCCTCTGTCGTATCAGGGAGTTTTTCCTCATCACCGTCGCCTCTGGCTTGCTCATTAGGGATAAATTCATAAATTTAAAATTCATATCCTGAGTTTATATATTTCTGTAAAGCTGCTTTGTGACAATGGCCATTGTTAAAAGCGCTACACAAATCAAATTGAATTGAATTGTTTTATTGATGTATGTACAGTATATTGAATTAGTGTTTCTTTACTTTATAATTTAGCACTTCTATGAGTTGTAGTCACTTTTTTAGATGGACCGGAGATCATGTCTCTGGACCGCACCCTGTTTATGAAAACAATTTCCAATGCGTGACCACATCACGATACAAAAGGCCTCAGGGTTCGGAAAAACGTGCAAGTGTGAAAACACCCTCAATTTTCACAGTGATTCAATTTAATGAGTTTCTTTTGGCACGACTCAGAAGTATTAATAATTCGTACTTTAACTTCTGAACACAGCCAGAGTGCACATTTTGTAGAGAATATAATTATACTAGGACATTTTACTTTAGTTTATTCTAATGTTTCAAAATTGATGCCTTTGAATGCATGTGTGAGAACAACGTGAGAACCACAAACCACCCTTCCATCTCCACATGTGTCTGTGTGTGTATGTGTGTGCGCGTATGTCTGAGTGTGTTCTTATGATGAAAGGGATTATATATAAATAATCATATTTAGAAGAGAGATTATATTTCATTTTTTAGACATATTAAAGAGTTTACAGTATATGGAGCTGCGCACACACACACACACACACACACACACACACACATGTGGAGATGGAAGGGTGGTTTGTGGTTCTCACGTTGTGTGAAATGTGGAAATTATTTAGCGGTTGTATCAACCAGCTGATGTCAGTGGAATCATGATGTCATACCTTAAACTGTAAACTTGGAAAAGAGAGAGAGAGACAGAGAGAGAGAGAGAAAGAAAGCAAGAAAGAAAGAGAAAGATAGACTGTGTGTGATTAGAATGAGTGTGTGTTAGGATTGTACAGAGTGTGTAGTTCTACTAAGTGTGAGTTTAAGTGAAGCTGCTGATTGGTCAGCTGCTGTAAAGTGCATTATGATGTCATAAGCTGGTAGCTGGAATTCAAGTGCATTATACAGTATAAATACAGATTACATGTCAGTAATACAGTAAGTCACATTACAGTTAAGGCAATATCCTATATATCATTAATAAAAGTAGATTATATATATATATATATATATATATATATATATATATATATATATATATATATAAATGAGCTATATTCTTTTATATATTTATATTAATGCGCACGTTCTAGTACCTCATCGTTTCTATAGTAACAGCTCATTCACAGTGACTTGCGTGTTGGACGATCCACGTAATTGAAGCTGAACAATTTTTTACAGCTTGTTAACAGATTTTTTTGTTTAAGAAACATTAAATGTAAGTATAAATTAAAGAGTTCAATGGGTCATTCATTAATAAATTAAAAAATTCTATCATTGTGGTATAAGTGGAATAACACACTTCAGAACATGCTATTATACGAAAATAATACACGCCTTGGGACGTGTACAAAACATAAACAGAAAAAAAAACTTAATTCATTTTAGAATTAAAAAGTACATATAACTAAACTTTATAATTTTTCATTCATTCTCAACGTTCTTCCATTTCAGCGGTTCAATCTCAATAGCAATAGCATTCAGTTCGTCATGAATTTTGTTAATCTTTTCTTATAACTTGCTAGCATAACACAATGATAGTGGCATCATTCAAAACTTTTACTTCAATTCTGCTTCTCGTATATCAGATTGTACCAGAGTGCCATTATGGTGCTTTCTTTTTTATATATATTTTCTGGACTCATACTCAATTTAGTGCACTTCATTTTAATGTACGAGTTCACCAGCTAAGATGGTCTGTGCTGATATATCACTAACACTTAGCCAACACGAGCGTCAAAACCTGAGTCCGAGGTCATTTTTTTCAATAATGAAGGACTACGGAGTTAAAATCTGTCGACTCACTGCACACCACACAGTGTGTTTACATCCTAACAAGTCCACCAAAGTAACCTGGCAAAGGAAAACACAGAGAGGTAGGGCCCATCCTGAGCAGTAAGGGGTTCAAATTTTCCAGCATTCCATGCTGTATATTTCAATAATAAAGCTTAAATCTTACACTTTAATCTTAACATATAAAATACACAGAGGCAGATAGACATGCTTACACACACACACACACACACACACACACACAGACCGAAACACACACTTACTTACACGCAGATGTAAAAACTATTATAGTTCCTCTAACATCATTACCATGACAACTACAAACAAACAACTTGAGCCTAAACACATACTGTATATACACACACACACACACACACGCACACTCTCACACACGCACACACACAACATGATGGGAGTCCTGAAAAAGTAACAAGGCGTCATACACCCCAAAAAATGCCCCAATATAAGCCAAAACCACTCACACATACATACACACACACACACACACACACACAGATTCGGGCAAAGACACAGATTCTGATGTCATCAACATGGCAGTAAGGCCTTGTTTTCAAGAGTTTATCCCAAGATGACTAACAATCACACACACACACACACACGAGTATAGCGAGTGTATAAAACTGTGATGAGTATAAACTGAGGTGTGTACTTAATGTTACATGTCTGATGAATGTGTGATGAGTGTGTGATGGTTATTTGATAAGTATGATGTGTGTGATGAGTATGTGGTTATAAGTGTATGGTGAGCGTCATGAGTGTGTGATAAGTATCATAGGCATAAGCGTGTGATGCATGTGTTATAAGCATGTAATAAGAATGTGATGAGTGTAAGATCTGTATATTATAAGCATGTGATAAACATGCAACAAACATGTGGTGAGTTTGTGATAAGCATGTAATAAGTGATGAGTATGTAATTGTGTGATAAGTATGTGATGAGTGTATAGGGAGTGATATGAGGGTGTGATGAGTGCATGATGAGTGTATGGTGACTGCAATGAGTGTGTAATAAGCATGTGATGAGTGTGATGAGTGTGTTATAAGCATGTAATAAGCATTTGATGAGTATGTGATAAGTATGTGATGATTATGTGGTAAACATGTGACGAGTGTATGGTGTCATGACTGTGTGATGAGTATGTAATGGCTGTGTTATAAGCATGTGATGACTGAATGATAAGTAAGTGAATGTGTTGTAAGTATGTGATAAGTGTATGGTGAGTGTCATGAGCGTGGTATAAGTATCAGACATGTGATGAGTGTGTGATAGGTGTGTGATGAGAATGTGTGTGATAAACATGTGATGAGTGTGTGTGTGATAGGTGTGTGATGATTGTGTGATAAGCATGCGATGAGTGTGTGATAAGCATGCGATGAGTGTGTGATAACCATGCGATGAATGTGTGATAAGCACGTGATGAGTGCGTGATAAGCATGCGATGAATGTGTGATAACCATGCGATGAGTGTGTGATAAGCATGTGATAAGTGTGATAAGCTTGTGTTGTGTGTGTGAAAAGTGTGTGTTGTGTGTGTGCAGATTACTATATGAAGAGTAGAAGAATAATGGAACAGCGAGTGATCCATCTCTCATTATCTGTGTGTGTGATATTTCCACAAGACACAGGAAATAATTACAATAATTACAGCTCGTCCCTCGCACACGACATTTAACCCATCTGTTTACTGACATTTCGGAGCGTTTATGCGTCTCTGATTTACCCTTAAAAAACAATGCAGGAGATTAACAGCTCAATATATCACATACACACACACACATCCACATACACACAAATGATTGGAGTGACATTTTAAAAAACACAACGACAAGAAAAAAAGACAGGAAGGGAGGGACAGGATGGCCTCATTTTTTTGAATGAACAGATGGAGGTGGACAGTCACAAATATAAAGTGTAAATTAAAACAGTGTGTGTGTGTGTGTATGTGTGTGTGTGAGTGAGTGAGGGTGTCTGTTTTCCGTACATGAACGATTGTGGTTTGGAGTGTTACACAGCAAAAAGAAAGGTTTTTCTAGTGTAAGGGTGAAAATTGTGTTTTGCATTGTGTGTGTGTGTGTGTGTGTGTGTGTGTGTGAGAGAGAGAGAGAGAGAGAGAGACGTGGTTTCAGTTTTAAAGGCCTGCACAGTGTGATGCTGAGACTGTGAGATTTATTAACTACTATTAATGAGGTTACACCCACCTCTCTCTCACACTCTCTCTCTCTCTCTCTCTCTCTCACACACACACACACACACAAACTGCTTCTAAAACCAAAACTGCACAAACACACACTTGTTAAATGTTCGTATGATTCCACACACAATAACAATTTTAAAGTTCCCTTGAACATGTGGATTTAATCATTAATGTTCTATTTTTATTTATTATTGTTTACACAACAAGACCCTCACCTGCTTATCTCTGCACTTGTGGATTGTGTCTTGTGTCTTGTCTTAACTATAAGTCACTTTGGATAAATTTCAAGAATTTCCTTTGGGATAATAACTTGTTATAATTTTCATTTTTGTCATTTCTATTATTTATTTCTGATTTCACTATTTCACTGTTTTTAACTGTCTATTAACTGTAAATCTTAACTAGGTAGCTAATTTAACTAGCTAAATTACAAAAATTTAACTAGCTAGCTAATTTATCAAACAAATGTATAAAACTTAACAAGCTAGTTACTTTAGCTAGCTACATTACAAAACTAGCTAAAGTACCAAATTTAAATTTAACATATTTCTTTAGCTTTGATGGAGAATTTTAAGGGCTGACATTTCATTTCTTACTTGGGAGACAAATGAGACATCTCATCCTGTATGAATCAGCAACTCTATGAAAAAAAAAAAAAAAAGACAAAAAGAAAACTCTCATGTCATGTCAGGTTTGTGATGAGTACTTTGAAGATCAATCTTGAAATGTAAGGAGTAACTGTTCCCTCTAACCTGCGTACACGTCTGATGATGTGATGCAGAAAAAAAATTAAATCCCCACAGAATGGCAACACAAAAATGTGTATGAAAAGTTAGTCAGTTGGATTAACTGACAGATGATTGCAGACACACTTAACTCTCATAATAGCATTTTTTAAAATTTTTTGAAAGCTCAAACAGGAACACAAAGATCACTCTGCCACCCAGATTCAGTCCTAACCACAAATAACGCTATTAGCTGTGAGCTGGAACCTGTGTTAATAATCCAACATCTCTGACGATCACCACTCAAATCTTGTTAGCATAGCTAACACTTGAGTAAAGTACAAATCTTCCATAATAGTACTTAAATACAGTAACAAAATACTCAACTATTTTCCACAGTTGGACAAAGGGCACATTAAGGGTGCATGGAGGGTGCTAGGGGACTCCCTATAGCCTTGTAGATGATGCGAGTGCATGCAAATGAGGTACTCAAGTATCGCCATTTGGGACAGGACAAAGGTCAGACAGGAAGCTGAGAGAAGAGCGAGCGCAGAACAAAGATTCGTAACCATCTGGGTCTGAAAACCAGGACAGAATGTTCGAATAAAAAAGAAAAAACAATTTCTTGCCTGCCTCTTATTCCATCTTTCTCTTTCTCTATTTACATATACACAATTCTGACCTCATCCTTGTTTCCCGTAAGTTAGCACACACACCTCAAAGTTCCCATCTCTCTGAACTTTGTGTCTGTATGTGAATCAGAGTGACGGCTTTTCCAGAGGTCATGCCTGAGTGTGTTTGGATATTTTTAGTGTTTTTTTTTTCACAGATTTGGAAGGACTGTTCACAGACAGATGGGACACACTGTGTGTGTGTGTGTGTGTGTGTGTGTGGGTGTGTGTGTAGCTTTGTGGGTTTTTTGGTGTATTTTAATTGCTGCATGTGGTGTAAATATGTGTCATTCTTTGGTCATGTGTTCATCTGTCTATTAAACTCACACAAATGATAGAGGCTGTGTGTGTGTGTTATTCTTTATTTATGTAGGTGAGTCAATCGCCTTTTGCGTAGGACCCCTGGACAAGAGAAAATACACTTCCTGCTTTTTAATTTTTAGCTCTGCCCCCTAGTCTCCTGGTCATGTCCCCACTTATTATTCTTGTTTTTAACAAGTGCAAGATGTTAGCGTGTGTTAGCATAAGCTTTAGTGGGTGTGTAAGAGTAAGTGTGTGTATGTGTGCGTGTGTGTACGAGAGAGAGATTATATTCCTGTAGGTGTTCTGTGTCGTTCTTTTTGTGTCTGATTTGATCTGACAGTGCTGATCAACACACACACACACACACACACGCCTGCAGTAGCAGCAGCTTCAATTCCCAGAGAGTGAGACAGAAAGACAGACAGAGAAAGCGTGTGTGTGTGTGTGAGAGAGAGAGAGAGAGAGAGAGAGAGGGAGAGAGAGAGAGAGAAAGTAAAGGTCTGTTAAAACAAAGAAATAGCACGACATAAAACAGACACACACACACACACTTTGGCTGGTGTCCTCTGCTCCAGATGTGTGCGAGTGTGTGTCTGTCTGTGTGTGTCGGAGAAATAAACACAGAATGTCAGTGAGACAGCGCTGCTGTGAGACAAGTCTGAGCTGTACAATCCAGATCCATGCAGACAGACAGACAGACAGACAGACAGAAAGACAGACAGAAAGACAGACAGAGAGAGACAGACAGAGAGAGACAGACAGAAAGGCGTCTTATTTTTAGATACGTCCCAATATAAGAATGCACACCTGATTTTCCACGTCCATGGCATAATCAGAAATAAAATGGATCTGAGGGCACCAGTCACTCACACACACACACACACACTGGTAGTGATGTGCGCTTTGTCTGCACAGCTGTCACATCTGATCACCTTTCACATCACACACTTCAATCCCACCTCCAGTCTAGCCCTAAATCTGTGTGTGTGTGTGTGTGTGTGTGGGATGGCATTGTCCTTTACTCTGAGTGAATGCTGGCGTGTGTCAAGGCCTGAAGACAGTGCACACACTCTGTTAACCTCAGGACATGTCCAACCTCTGTGTGTGTGTGTGTCCAGATTTCCAAGAACATCTTCTGTCACTGTAAATCAATATCTGTGTGTGTGTGTCTGTTAAATAGTGTTCCGTGTGTATAACCTGAAAATCATCGCTGTTAGTTTTCGCTGTGCAGATTTATAACAGCTGTTCATCACATGGCTAATTACTGCACTGTGTGTGTGTGTGTGTGTGTGTGGGGCTATTAGGACTGATTTTCACAAGTCACAGTTTGCAGTTTGAAGTGTGACCTTGTGAATCTACCTGACATAAATGTCACAAATAATCAGCATCAACAGACAACACACACACACGCGCACACACACACAGAGTGACAAATCAGAAATGTCATGGCAGAGCAAAAAATAAATAAAATGACGTGTTTGGACTTGACATAAACTCTCATATTTAATCAAAGTGGAAAAGCAGCATCTCTGTTTTTTGTCTTTCTTTCTATAAAACTCTGACTTTAACTCATTGTTAATCATGGTAATTGTAGCTAATCATGCTAATCATAGCTAGTCAAGCTAATCATGCTAATCCAGATAAATATGCACTATTATGAACATTTCACTAATATGAATTCCTGTAGTAACCTCTTAACATTTATAAGGAATAATCAACTGATAATAAACTGTTTTAGCATTGCTAAGTTCATCTTTTATTGTATATGAACAAGAGAAAACCTGTTAGCTTAGCACAAGCTAAAGTTCATAGCTAGCTAGCATTCAGATCTGTCACTTCAGTGAGATAAATATACTGTGTCTGTCTGTCTCCATAGTCCTGGTGTCTATCTGCTTCTTTTCCCCCCTTCTGTCTGTCTGTCAGTCAGTCTGTCTGTTTATTTGTCTGTCTGTCTCCACAGTCCTGGTGTCTGTCTGTCTATATGTTTATTTGTCTGTCTGTCTGTGCATCTCACAAGGTCCTGATGTCTGTCTGTCTGTATCATACAGTCCTGGTGTCTGTGTGTCTCACATAGTCTTAGTGTTGGTCTGACTTTCTGTCTGTCTCACACAGTCCTTATTTGTCTCTGTCTGTTTGTCTGTCTCACAAAATCCTGGTGTCTGTCTGTCTGTCAGTCTGTCTGTCTGTGTCCCTCAGTCCTGGTGTCTGTCTGTTGGTCTATCGGTCTCTTTATTTGTCTGTCTGATTGTCTCACACAGTCCATGGCAGTGGTGGCTGAACGGTTAAGGCTCTGGGTTACTGATCAGAAGGTTGGGGATTCAAGCCCCAGCACTGTCAAGCTGCTGCTGTTGGGCACTTGAGCAAGGCCCTTAACTACATCTGCTCCAGGGGTGCCGTATCACGGCTGACCCTGCGCTCTGACCCCAGCTTCCTAGCAAGCTGGGATATGTGTAAAACTGCATTTCATTGGCTCTGTACTCAGACTCTGCACAATGACAATAAAGTTGCATCTAATTTAATCTTGTGTTTGTCTATTTGTTTGTCTCTCTGTCTCACACAGTCATAGTGCATGTCTTACTTTTTTTCTGTCTCACATGGCCCTTGTTTCTGTCAGTCTGTCTGACACCATCCTTGTGTCTGTCTGTCTGACACAGTCCTGCTGTCTGATCACACTGACCTTTAATCAGGTCTGAATCTGACACACACACAGAACAGATGAACCAATCACAGCGAAAAGGGCAGAATTTCAAATACAATGTGGTCCCTCTGTCTTTTTCTTTCTCTTATATTCCATCATCTTAAAGCTGAATTCATTACAGCCACTCCATAACAGCTGAGAGACAGAGTGAGTGAGACACAGAGAGAGAGAGAGAGAGAGAGAGAGAGAGAGAAAGAGATGAAGAGGAGGATTTTATGAGAATGTGTGGAGAATCAGAATCAGGTGCTTTTCCTCAGATCTGATCAGCCCTTTGTTTTTCACAAATCACACACACACACACACACAACCTCTCTCTCTGTCGACAGAGCAGCAATTATGATCAGAGACCATAGAACACCCGGTTTAAAAACACACAAGGCTTTTACAGTAGTTTACACACACACACACACATCACTCACGAGTTTGCTACGTAAAGGGCAGAGTGCCGTTATTAATCACACTCAACTTCAAATAGAACACACACATGTTCTTGCTCACTCACACACACACACACACACACACACACAGCCATCACTCAAACACAAGAACAAAAGCCTCCCGACAATGTGGTGTAGCACAGAGGTAGCATAGCAGAACAGAGAGAGACAGACAGAGAGAGAGAGAGAGAGAGAGAGTTACATCTATAGATATGTTATCCTTCATTCACTCATCCAACAATAACACACATACAGACACTTGATATGTATCTTCACTATAAATATTATGATCGAACGCTAATTATATGACCATTTTAAATTCAATTATTACAGTATATGTAACTCTGTGGTGAGTGTGTCGTTCTCCCTGACGTCATCCTTACAAAAGCACCCTGCGTCTAACATCCTGAGGTCTACAAGCTCTTACTCCTGCCACCCTGACATCAACAAGCTCCTACTGCTGCCATACTGATGCCCGCAAGCTTCTACTTCTACCATCCTGAGATCTGCGAGCCCCTACTTCTGTCATTCTGAGATCTACATGTTCCTATTCCTGCATCTTAAGGTTTACAAGTTTCTACTCCTGCCATCCTTAGCTCTCCAAGGACCTACCACTGCCCTGTTGAGGTCTACCAGTTTCTGTTTCTACCATCTCAAAGTCTACAAGCACCTAATGCTGCCAACCTGAGACCCACAAGCTTCTACTCCTGTCATTCTGGGATCTACAAGCTTATATTCCTACTATCTTAAAGTCTAGGACTATGAGCTTGTACTTCTGCCATCCTGAGGTCTATAAACTCGTACTTCTGCCATCCCGAGGTCTATAAGCTCGTACTTCTGCCATCCCGAGGTCTATAAGCTCGTACTTCTGCCATCCCGAGGTCTATAAACTCGTACTTCTGCCATCCTGAGGTCTATAAACTCGTACTTCTGCCATCCTGAGGTCTATAAGCTCGTACTTCTGCCATCCTGAGGTCTACAAACCAGAATAACCCATGATTCACACTGCAGACCAGACGAGTCTTTACTTTTCCTGAGGTTTCCTACTCCACAGGATATACCGCAGGAGCCTCTAATGTAACGTGACAGATCTCTCTCTCTCTCTCTCTCTCTCTCTCTGTCACTCTCACACAGTACAGGCAAATAACTGTTTACTGCAGCTGAGCTGTATGTGTCTGTTCATGTGTGTATATATTTACTGACAGTTTTCCTAATTCATGCTGTCAGAGTGGCTAATACTCTCATTGCACTCATTTAAATATCACACCAATGCCATCTAATGAGTCAAATTTTTACACACACACACACACACACACACACACAGAAAGAGAAAGAGATAGGACTCTATGATTGATGAGAAAGAGAGAGAGAGATTGTGCTGGAGTCGAATGATGACTGTGTGAAATCCAACCCATCAAATCATGCGTGTGTGTGTATGTGTGTGTGTGAGAGAGAGAGGGAGAGAGAGAGAGAGAGAAAGAGGGGAGTTGATATGTATCCATCTATTTGTCCAGCCATCTGTCTATCTTAAAGAAAAAAGAAACAAAAGTGAAAAAAAGAAAGAAAGAAAGAAAGAGAGTGTGATTATAATGAGTGTGTGTTAGGATTCTAGTGAGAGTGAGTTTAAGGGAATCTGCTGATTGGTTAGCTGCCATAAAAAAAACAAAAACATTATGACATCATCAACTGGCAGCTGGAATTTAAATTTTGAATGTAAACCTTCTGTCAAAAGAATTTGAATGAAAAGTTGCACACATTCATCTGAAATAGTTTTTTTTTTTTTTAAATACAACAAGGTGGGAACTCTGTAACAGGGTGTGTGTGTGTGTGTATGTGTGAGGGGTTAAAGATTGCTTTCTTAGGATTCCAGAAGATCAAAGCGACTGTTGCTGTGGCGATGGTTGCTGTCTGGGAGGTTGCCGTGGTGACGATAGCCCGTGCACATCATTCCCCTCTGCTCACTCTCTCACCTGAACAGAAGTCAGGGTGTAGAGAGGAATGAACACCGTCGGTCTGGACATCGAGCGTGTCATGTGTTTGTCCTCATTCAGTCAGAGAATATTTAATAACAAATATAAGTTCCTGAATGAAGTAGCAGTCACTCCAGTCTTTCACCTCACTATCTTTTATACAGGCTTCTTTTTAAATAGTGGCGTAGAAGAACCATCAAAAAACGGTATCGCTGAATTCTAGAAGATGATGGAAAAACAGGTTTTGACGAAAAATGTTTTTCTGCCAATAAAATACTTTGATAGCTCTGCGTTAACAAACACGATAAAAACAGTCATCCTGCCTAAAGATGTCTAAAACCTCACTAATTGTGATTTCCTCAAGTTGCTGGATCATAAACGCCACAACGAAGCAGACATATCCACATACATATCATGTATATCCTAATCAGTTTAGTTTGTAATCAGAAACCGGCTGTCAAAATGTCCACGAAAATCAAAATGTCTGTTTTGATCACGTCATCATCAAAACAGAGAAGAGTGATTACACACACTGTACAGATGAGCGCAGACGAGAAACTGAGTCAACAGAACACAAGTGAGTGAATGAATCAGCGATTATTTCCAAGCTGACGTTAGCGTGATCAGAGATCAGTTGAGTAAAGAGACAATGATGAGCCTCGAGTTTAAACGGCGCGAGTGACTTTTACCTCAGGTGATAAGACAGAGATGTTTCCTGTTGTAAATGTACACTATATGGCCAAAAGTATGTGGACACCTTGGCATACATTCTGTACAGTTGTGTGCTTCCAACTTTGTCGCAACAGTTTGGGGAAGAACCACATATTGTGTGAAGGTCAGGTGTTCACTTACTTTTGGCCATATAGTGTATAATTCTTTTAGATTAAGCAATGTTGTTGTTTTTTCCATAAGTAGATTAGGTTGTAGAAGGTAGGTGGCATCTTTCAGTGGAATTGGAAAAGAATTCAGAACTATATATAGTAGAAAATGTCCACATTTGACCATGTGAAGGGTTTTCTCAGGCTGGCACACATGTACAAGTACATTACAATGAGACATTTACTACTTGCATATGTTAGTAAGCTATGGTCAGAGCACAGGTTCAGCAATAATGTAGAGCAGAGATGGATTGAGCCTATGACCTTCTGATCAGTAGCTCACTGAGCCACAACTGCATCAATTTCAGGTGATTAAGAGTTAACCATGTGTCATTTGTGTGGTTTGATAGGGATCGTAATGGTAACATTAGCTAGTTAGCTTTTTTTTTTAATGTAACAGTGAGCAACAAGCAATACTGAGAAATAAAATAGAAGGCCACTATATCACTGTAGTGCACTAAATCTGGTCCTACATTTACCCAAAGTTTATACATTGGAGGTTTGTTTGGAAAGCAATCTACTCTGCTTGCTAAGAGTTGATTACTAGCAAGCTAGCTAACCCAATCAGGAACAGTAATAAATAAAAGAGTGAAAAAGAAAATCCAACATCTGGACTGCCTCAGTACCTTCGCCTCGTTTTTTAAGTGATAATTCATAGACAGGACTAAATCTCTGCTAAAATTAGCACTTTGTTTTGTAATGTCCATGAGTGAGTTGCGTTATTAGTTTCCTTTTCGATGACGTGACCTCGCGTGTCAAAGAGGGGACGTTTCTCTCTGGAACTCCGCAGCATGACCTGTTGATCACGGCAATTCCATTTACATTGATTATATTCCTCTTGCGAAATATAAGTCACAAAAAAATCTAGTGTGACTGGGTCTTAATGTCCTCTGTGGGAATAATATATTACTAATAAAGTGTCTATAAATGCGCTCGGTGAGTGTGTGAGAGGAAGTGTGCTGATAAACGAGTGTGTGAGTGTGAAATTAAATGTTAGTGTTAAGTGATTGATGATCTTCTCCATGATCGATCTGAATGTGATTATGTTGATAGTGCTGAGAAAGTTCCTGATAAATTGTAAATATGTGTGTGTGTGTGTGTGTGTGTGTGTGTGTGTGTGTGTGTGTGTGGGAAATCAGATCACTGGTATCATAGCCAAGACACACACACACAGTGATGAATACATACTTAATGAATACACAGTGTGTTAAAGCAAGACACAATACATCACGATAAAAAAAAGATAATGAAGAGACAGAGAGACAGAAAGAGACAGCAAGAGAAAGACACAGAAAGAGAGAGAGTGTAAGAGGTGAGACACAGGTTGAGAGACAAAGTGAAAGAGAAAGAGATGGAATGATGATGTCTGTGTGTGTAGATGAAGGAAAAGAACAAATCAGACACCAGCGCTCATCTTTCTGACTCTCTCTATCTCTGTCTGTCTTTCAGCATCACTCCCTCTCCTGTTCTCTCTCTCTCTCCCCATCTTTCCATCTCTCAGTTATTAAGCAGATCCAGATGTGTGTGTGTTCACAGGGAAAGCAATTCATTTAATCATTAACATATTCATCTTCCCTGATTAAAGTCACCCGGATTAACTGGCTCCATCCCAAATGCTAGACTTCACGCCTATTTAGTGTTCTTACTGGAACGTCAGACATTTTAGAGAAATGAATCATTCCCCTGAACCCAAATGTAGTTGATCAACCAAGACATGTTTGGTGTGTGAAGTTAGCTCCTTTAAAGGGAGCTTCACATTAACTGTTACAGAATAAGCTCTTTATACTTTTCGTGCTGATATGATGCACTGCTAAAACGGTAACCATGACAACACTCTTACCAACCATTTACCAATCCCGCTAGCTACCAAACTAACCTAGCTAAATTTTTTAATCATCACATGTGTGGAGCTACAAGGCTCCGTCACAAATGGCCAAAACCGTAATTAGCATTCTTACTAAAACATTAAATGTTAATGTTAGAAATGACAGAACTCATGTCATTAGCATTCTTACTGTTGTACGATTGTTACTATGCTCTTACTAAAATATTGGCTAGTTAAGACTAGAATTTATCACTAGTTAGAAATACAACCTACAATTCTTCCCTAGTTAGCATGTTTACTAGAAACTTATGCTAAAATTTATGTCCAGTTTTTTAGGGCTCTGTCCCAAACAGCAAGTTTGCCAGTGGGAAATGGTTATATTATCAGTAACATAGCGCTAACAGTTGTTTTTAGCATCCCAATGTCCAAGTGAATTAATCTTACATGCTAAACGCTAATTAGCACTTTAGCTAGACGGCTATGACACCACAAAGGTACGCAGCTGCTCTCCTGTGTGTGCGCGTGTGTTTGTGTGTGTGTGTGTGTGTGATCAAAAACCAGATAGGCCTATTTAGAAAAATTTCTAACTTCATAAATGCTTGTTGCTATCAGCATGAATAACATAAATAATGTGGCAAACAGGAAGTAAACAGGAAGTAAAGAGGAAGTCCAAGGTCATTTACATATCAGTGCATATTTACTCTTGTGTAAAGCCATGTTTAAAGACACCATGAGAAGACATTATGAGAAGAATGCTTTGTGGTGGTGGTGTGTGCGTGTGTGTGTGTAATAGAGAGATAGCTCAAATTTCAGACACATTAATCACACTGCTGTCAGCAGACACACACATTGAACACACACCAACATATCCATCATCATAAAACACTTATTCTTATCCCTGCTGATGGGACACACACGCGCATACACACACACATATATACACACACACACACATATATATATATATATATATGAATGTGTGTGTATATATATAAATAATGAGTTCAGTGTTGATGAAGTGTACATCCCAGAAACTGATTGGCTGGCGGGGGGTCAAGGCCGACAGGATGGACGGTTTATTCTAGATCTCCACTGTGGAATAAAAATCTCACACCCTTTCCATCAACAAACCCACCCACTCACGTGTATACACACACCACGCGCACGCGCGCACACACACACACACACACACACCCTTTCCAGGCTGAGATTTAGGACAACTGGCAGATATTAGTCACTCACTTGTGTGTGTGTGTGTGGTGTATGTTTGCTTTTCCCTAAAAAAAAAAAAAAACACATAGTCTGTATTAAATGGCTAAGATCCGAGACATACCAAGCCGAGGTCAAAGAGCGAGAGCCAACCAAGACGACTCCTGCGGTGCTCCGCCTTTGGTGTGAAGTAACACTTCGGTACGTGGCAAAGATGACAATAAACCACCGACACACACATACACTTTACACCTGTGCGAAAGGAACTTCCTCTCCACACCAGCAGGGGGCAGTAGTCTGTATTTGGAATTTAGAAAATCAAAGAGCCAAAGCAGTGGGAAAAAAAAGGCCAATACTCATATACTAAATAGTGCATGAGCCACCAATATATCTATTGTATACGACATACTATACAGTTATCATTTGTTATTCAAAGGTCATGTGACCACCTTCAAGGTGACTTACACTAGAAATTTGCATATCAAACATGATTGATGCAGAGCAGTTGGAGCTTATTTAATGACATCACAATATGATCTCTTCTACAACAAATTCTTGATTCTGATTGGTCAGAAGGTGTTGATTAATTTTCTACAACAGCAGCTCTGATTGTTTCCATAGTAATAACTGCTCCACATAATCTAACACATTAAAAATGTGTTTTTATTTAGGAAATTTCAAAAAATCTAATTGCTGATGTGCTGAAGTTTTCTGTAAGGAGACGTTTAACTGTTATGTAAGATGTCTCGGGATTCAGCGCTTTGTAACAGTCAGTCTTGCTAGAGAAAAGTCTTCAGGACAGATCAGTTTAAGCTCTGTGGTTTCTCAGTTACAAGACAAGATGCATTTTTTTTGTCTTGTTAACGTTCCACAACATTGACTATAAATGATTAAAAAGAACAATATGTTATTCATTAATAAATTAGAAATTGTAATCATTGGCAAATTGCTGTGGTATAAGAGGGATAAAATACTTCAAGACATGCTGTTATAGGAAATTAATCAACTTCAGTTTTGTGTAGGGTCACATCATAAGTAATCACCCTGACGTTGATTACTTTCCTATAACAGCCTGCAACCACACGCTTTATACCTTACATATGTAACACTTCTTAAATTAATGCTATTCCATGTTTGGAAACCTGCGTACCGAGAAAGTGTCAGTTGTACATAAATTAAAAAAAAGTGAATGACAATGTCACAAACTGGAAAACTATTAAATGTTCTACAAATATTCAATATTTAAACACAAAATGTTTCTTCAGTAGCTTAATTGTATGTTTGAGTATCTGTATAGTCCTCTATAAATTATTCAAGCAATATTATTTAAACGTATTTTGCGATATTCTTTGACTAGACACAGTATGTAGCTGTAGTTGACTATAGATCATGTCAATATGAAATATAGCGTGGGTAATTTGTCGCCCTCTGCTGGCTGCGAGGTGAAATATCAGTTAAAGGCAAAATTTTTACACCTCTGCTGCCCCCTGCTGGACATCTCAGACTCTACACACACACACACACACACACACACACACACACACACACACACACACACACACACACACACACACACACACACACACACATCCCCCTTTCTTGATTCACCTGGGATGTATAAATAGAAATGGAAATAACAGAGTCACATATGTAGTTTATGAGAAAGTGGAGTGAAGTGAGTTTATGAGAATTTTTAGGGTTTATGACAGAATTAGTACTACTGAAAAATGCTAATGGATTTTCCAGATAACCAGCGCCAAGTGTTCACACTCACACACACACACACACACACACACACTTTCAAACCCAACACATACTCTATTATTAATCACCATCAAACAAACTGTGTAATCACTATGCACACACTGAATAAATTAACTTGCATGGTTAAAAAAATTAACGCATCCTTCACTAACATAGTAAGTTAGTGACATACTAACATAATAACTCTTAAAATATATATTATGTTATATTCTAGGGAAAACCAACGTTTATTATCTCTTACTCCAAATCCAACCTTCTTTAGGACCGCTTTGGTGCAGTTTCCAGCAATTGGGCTCAATCAAAATATAGACAGTGCATAAATATTTACATTTACATTACCTGCGATATGCAGAAATTTATGATGTTTGCAACAAAATCAATTTTGTGAAAATCGGTGGAACATAAAGCAAGTTACAGACGATTTTATAAGAGCAAACACACATCCCTCCAAAAACTTGCATAGACTTACCGTTGACTCAAACCCCTTCCAATATGGCGGACGTGTTGACGTAGGTCAAACAGAGGCTAACTGCGCATGCTCCTTAAACTAGTCTCGTCCAGGAAACGCGCTAGATGTGAAATACCGCGAGAATTGAATTTGAAAACTGGCGGTTGAATACTGACCCATTTTCGGAAGAGGAGAGGCAGCGTAAAGTACGTCCTGCTTTTAATTTTTGATGATTCAGATTTGTAAAATGTGATATATTGTTGTGTTTTTTTTACATTGTGGGGTAATTTTGTAAATGTAAATGGTTATTTTGACAGTGTTTATGTAACATTATGTGGAGAAAATTGGTTACTTTTGCTATTTGCTATTTAACTGTTAGCTATTTGGCTAACGGCGCTTTTGTTGACGTTTGTAATGCGGCCTCGCGTTTTGTGCGAGTTTAAAACTCAAACAGTTTTAAGTTTTAAATAAAACTGAAGCACTTTTAACAATTAAAGTTAGTATATTGGTTGTCTGGCTGGTTTTAGAAAGCTCGCTACTAAATAGTGACGTGCAAAACGATTATTTTCTGTGAAGCGACTCATTTAGTTCAGTTCAGTAAAATGAATCGATTCTTTTCCGCACTGATTCGTTGTTCCATGTTACAAAAAGTTGTTATGGCCAAAGTTATTACTAGAACTTTGTATTATTTCTAAACATCTTGTACAGAGATTACTATAAGATAAAGATGGTAATATACATTAATTGTACATTAGTGGGTGATTTAGCATATCTAAGTACATTAATGGATGATATAGTTGTATAAAAAGAAATTGTAGTATAATCTAGGTCTAGGCTATCACATGAAGACAGCGCAAGACACTCCTGATGTCTTTCTGGGGTTAAGATGTAAGACATGGTGTTTAAATTAGATATGCAGCATGGATCTGTGTCAGAATTGAATTTATACAGGAAGTTAACAAACCTTTGACAAGAGAAGTGAATCATCACATTTACAGAGATCAGCGTCTGCACTCCTGTTAGATTAGGGTTAAAACCAAAAGTAACACAACCCATATGCTGCTGTTATTTAATTCGACTTTATTGTGATTAAAACTAGACGCAGAGGTACAGTTTAAGAAATATGCTGATGAGTGACTCATCCAGATGAAGAACACTTTAGTTTCTGCACGTACACTAACGTGGGTCATGTTTTCCCATCGATAGAGATTAACACTCGATGGGACTTGGAAAGATCAGGTAATCTCCTCGAACGCTGTATGTTGACGACTAATAAATTAACACCACATGCAAAACCCTTTTCTTATTTTTTAAGGTGCTTTGCATGTCCAGGTCATACGTGTTGTGGATTATTAACTGCAAACACTCCGGTTACTTACACGTTTCAGCTTTAAGATGTCAGATGACTTTGGCTGGAATTATATTTTTGTGTCTCTGTGTGTCTCCATTCAGCCTTTAGGGTCATTTCTGTTTTGAGGTGTCCAGTGGTTTGTAATGGTTAATGAAGAATAAATCGATTAAGTGGTGTGTGTGTGTTTGTGTGTTTTAGGAGGATCAACATGACTGCTGATTCTGAACTGGAGATCCGCGAAACCTTCCAGCGCGCTCAGAAAGCGCACAACAACAAGGCCAAGCTGGTGGCCAGTCTGAAGAACATGTATGTTAAGGTAAAGCCTGTTATATTTCTAAACATCCCCATGTTTTTGTGAAGCTTGGCAGTGTGAGCCATTTTGTATATATTGGTCATGGCTTCGTCTGAAGTTCACTCGTGTGTGTGTGTGTGTGTGTGTGTTCTGTAGTTACAGGATAAGGCAGAGTTCCATGAGGAGTTTCTGCGCTGCCTAAAATACGCACTGATCGTGTACACCAGAGAGCCGGCGGTGGAAAGTGTCATCGACTTCGTGGTGAAATTTGCCACCAGCTTCGAGATGCCCATCAGCGAGGAGGAGGATGAGGAAGAGGAGGAGGAGGAGGATACATTTCTGAGCTTCCTGTTCAACTTCCTGTTGGAGGTAATCTACAGCAGAGGACACAGTAATACAATAACTCTGTTTAGCCGGCGAGACCGAACATGACTCGGACTCTGATGCGAATATTGTAAACCATAATAAATACATTTTGACCTCTTTGTCTGTCGCAGTGTCACGGCGTGAGCAGCCACGCGGTGCGGTTCCGGGTGTGTCAGCTGGTGAACAAGCTCCTGGGCAGCCTGAGTGAGAACGCGCAGATCGACGATGGGCTATGTGAACAGATCCATGAGGCCATGTTGATCCGCGTCACAGATAAATACCCCAATGTCAGGATACAGGCCGCGCTCGCCATGGCCCGCCTGCAGGACCCCGAGAACCCTGACTGTCCCACGGTTAAAGGTACACACACTGTTACAGCATCCACTCAGTAACATACAGATATATTACTCAGTTTGAATGTTATGTTGTGCTTTGTGAGTGAGGTAGCTTCTATTTAATTAAACTGAAATTGTGTAAGCCAATTATAAAGGACCTTTAATGTCAGGAAGGGGGAAACAGCTCATAATTTGTGTGTGTGTGTGTGTGTGTGTGTGTGTGTGTGTGTGTGTTTAAAGCCTACATGCTGCTTTTGGAGAATGACTCAAACCCTGAGGTGCGGAGAGCCGTCCTGTCCTGCATCGCACCTTCTGCCCTCACACTCCCCAAAATCTACAGACGTACTCGAGATGTTAAAGAGAAAGTCCGCAAACTGGCCTATCAGGTACACACACACACAAACAGTTATGAGTGATGACATATATTGAGCTTTGTATCACCTTCTCCATCTTGGCTAATGAAACCTTTTGTTGTTTTAAAGCATTATTAAGGCTTTAAAATTGAAATTTTGCAAAGAAATTGTATTACCTTCAGTGGAGTTTGACCACTTGTCAGATTTACAATGCAGACTTCCAGTGCAAATTAATTTTGCAAGCTCAAGTTCAACTTTGACATCAAACAAAATGTGTCCTTGGTATTGTAGCGTTGCAAACCTGAGCAACGTGCAACGCTTTTAGACCTGACTACTTCATTTAAAAAAGTAGGTAGTATTACACAGTGAGTCTGGAGCCTGGATTAGATGATAATACAAGTGTGTGTGTGTGTGTGTGTGTGTGTTTTCAGGTGCTTGCTGAGAAAGTGCATATCCGAGCTTTGACCATCGCTCAGAGAGTCAGCCTGCTGCAGCAAGGACTCAACGACTCTGCAGGTTAGTTTTTGTGTGTGTGTGTGCGTGTCTGTGTGTGCATGTCTGTGTCTGTGTGTGCGTGTCTGTGTGTGTCTGTAGGGGTCGAGAATAGATACTTGAGGATGTGGGATTGAGCTTCCATACTGTTTCCATGAGACACATCATTGTAGCAAAAAGTGTTAAGTGTGTGTGTGTGTGTGTTTGTGTTCAGACTCAGTGAAGGAGGTGGTGAAGCAGACGCTCCTTCCCTCTTGGCTCCGCCTCCTTCAGGGAGACATGCTGCAGTTACTACACAGACTGGACGTCGAGAACTGCGCCGACACCGCAGTGGCTGCCCTGCACGCCCATTTCTCTATGGCAACGACCCCCGACGACCTTCTGAATGCAGCTAAACTGGACGACAGGTGAGAAGGAGGATGCTGTTCAGTGAAAATCACAATGTTTTCGCATAATGTTCAATGTTTCAGATTCTAGCACCCTTTATATACCACTGCACTAAGAGTGTGTGTGTGTGTGTGTGTGTGTGTGTGTGTGTGTGTGTGTGTGTGTGTAGAAAGCTGATCCCGTTAGACGCCCTGACGTGTGAGAATGTGCTCTACTGGCGTGCACTGTGCGAGTTTGTGAAGAGTAAAGGTGACGAGGGGGAGGAGCTTCTAGACAAACTCTTACCCGAACCTGCTCTGTTCGCCGAGTACCTGTACAGGTAAATACACACCACACTGTACTTCTGATGGGTTTCCTGTTCAAACACACCTCACACAGGTGACAAAGTATTCTGACTGCCAGTGTGCCATAACAATATTTGTGTACACACCCACACACACACACACACACACACACTTTAAAACTTCGCCATTACATTATGTAATCCTGTTCTTTGGGTGTAGTTATATGAAGACTCTTCCAGCCATGTGTGAAGATGACAGAGCGGATCTGACTCAGCTGGAGTCTGTGATGATGAAGGAGTTCATCACACAGCAGCTCATCCAGCTAGTGGACTGCTTGGACACTGCAGAGGAGGGAGGAAGGTAATACACATGCTATACACGACCTATATATATTACCAAGAATCTATGAGATGCAGCATTCGATTTGAATGATTACATCCAATCTTATTGTATAGAAGGTATAGTAGGTCCATACTACTAAGGAAAATTGATTTGATTAAATTTATTTCAAATCTGTAGATGCCAGAAGTCATTATGTTTTGATCAACATTTAAGGAAAAACTTTTAAGTGACTAATACTAACGAATTGCCTACAATATGATCAAGGACATGAATTAACAAGATAAAAGTCAGTTTTGATTTCAGGTCGCCATTAAATAAGAAACGTTAACAAGACAGTAAACTCCCAAACTAAAAACACCTGATAGCTGATTATTTTTTTCACCCTTTCAGAAAACGTGTGCTCGCAGTCCTGAAGGAGATGCTGGTGCTGCCGAACACACCGCTCTCTCTGATCAGTCAGCTGGTGCAGAGACTCATGAGAATTATCCACGATGATCATCAACGCATCGCAACGGTGTGTGTGTGGCAACAAGTGGTTAAGCTGAATAAATCCTTGCACTTCTGATTATTTCAAGCAAGTTTGTGCTGAATAAACATGTTTGTGCATGACGAGCAGGTAGCTGAAATCATCTCCGACGTGAGGGAGCCGATCGTGCCCGTCACGCAAACTGAGGACGAGAACGAGAAACGCAAAAGACAAGTCAGAGTGAGTCTTTATGCAAATGAGTCTCTGTGCTGTACTCTAACACAGTAACTGCCTGCTAGGATATGCTGATCAGCTTGCTAATGTCTACTCTAGAGTATACATTTTTCCTCACAGATATGCATCTTTCGGCTCAAAATGCCATTCTAGTATCGTCTTTTCGCTGCAACGAATGTCTCCTCCTTTCCAGTATCTTCTGTAATTTCTGTCTCAAGCTCTCTCTGTCTGTCTGTAGCTGGCAGAGGTGAAGGTGTGTATAATGGAGTGTAAGCAACAGCTGGAAGAGTGTATCAGCGTTCAGGATTTCAGTCGCGCTGCTGAGTTGAAGAGCTCCATTACCAAGCTGGAGGAGCTGAAGAACCAATTAGCACAGGAGAACATGGACACTGAACCTGCTAAAGAGCAGCACGCAGAGAAGGTACACACAAACAATTTATTAGTGATGTAGTTACTTTTAATACAGTATCATGATAATATTGTATACTATTAATTAGGCAATTATCATGATATTAAATTTAGCATCACTTCAGCATGTTTAGCTTTGTGCCATTTCATTTTCAGTATTAATTTAATTCTGACCTAGTGTGTTTAAAGTGTTTTGCATGTGTGTGTGGTCAGTTCTTGGTTTCAGGTCTAGAACTCTCCAATATTTCATCTCTAAGCTTTATCAAGGTAAATCGAATGTAGGTCCAATTAATAATCCTGCGTTAAATCCGACCAATAAGCTTCATTTTAAGTTTAATCTACACTACAGGGACAAAAGTATATGGACACCTGACCATCACACCCATATGTGGTTCTTTCCCAAACTGTTGCCACAAAGTTAGAAACACATAATTATGCTTTCTTTGTATAGTATAGCATTATAAGGTCCATTCACTGGAACTAAGAGGCCCAAACACATTCCAGCATGACAATGCCCCTGTGCACAAAGCGAGCTCCATGAAGACATGGTTTGCCAAATTTGGAGTGGAAGAACCCCACTGAACATGAACTGGAACTCTGACTGCACTCCAGGCCTCCTCACCTGACATCAGTGCCTGACCTCACTAAAGCTCTTGTAGTGGAATGAACACAAATCCCCAGAGCCACGCTCCAAAATCTAGTGGAAAGCCTTCATGGAAGAGTGGAGGTTAATATTAAAAGTGGGGGAAGGGGGGGGGGGGTGTCTAACTCTGTAATAAAAAAATATGTTCACATATGGATGAGATGGCCAGGTGTCCACAAACTTGTAATAAATAAATAAAAAATAATAATAATAAATAAATTTTTATGTCAGAGTGATCATTAAGCTTCTTCCTAGCTAATCCAATAAGCTGCTTCCTAGCTGAAAATGACCTATATTCCCTTTCTAAACTGGAACGAATCATTTGTGAATCTTCATCTAAAGCCGCTCAGTATTCACCCTCTGAAGCCAATAGATAATTCCTCACCTGAGCAAATCGATAGATAATCTCCAGCCAGATCTGTCTGGAAAATAATCCTCATGCTGGAGCTGACCGCTTGCTAGAGCCCATGCCAGCTATCAGAATGTAACCGTGTGAATGAAAGCTTTGGAGCTTCATTAATCATTTGGCTTTGCTACTAAGAATTCATTGATTTTATGTGTGTGTGTGTGTGTGTGTGTGTGTGTGTGTGTGTGTGTGTGTGTGAGTAGAATGATCCGGAGACTTTGCTGAAGTGTCTGACGATGTGTGCCGAAGCACTGAAACAGATGAATATCAACCGAGGAATCTGTCCGACCATCAACGGCCTCCTAGAGTCGCTGGTACACACGCTCTCACACACAAACACACACACGCACACACACTGTCAACAAACGCACAGCAAGGTGCATTTTAGTGTGTAATAAGTGTTGTGTGTGCGCCGTAGGTGTTGCCGTGTGTGTCAAACTCCAACGCCGCAGTGAGGAACATGGCTGTAGTGTGTTTGGGCACTGCGGCTCTCCACAGCAAAGACCTTGCCAAGACACACCTGGTGCTCCTGCTGCAGGTAACAGACGCACACACACACACACACACACACACACACACACACACACACACACACACACACACACAGGGTGTGCACATTCACACTGAAAATCTGGAAGCCAAACCTATTTGCTCTATCCAAGTCTCCTGTTGTGTCTGTGGGTGTGTCTATAGATCACCCAGCTGGACGAGCCTAAGATCAGGATCAGCGCTCTCAGAGCTGTGGTCGATCAGCTGCTCTTGAACGGCCTAGACATCCTGCGTGATAGCCCCGCCTCCCAGCAAACACAAACCTCTGATTGGCCTGATGGCAGTGACGGACAAGCGGATCGTCCAGCTGAAGAGGAGGATAATCCTATACAGAGTATTCTGAAGCTGCTGGCTGAGTTCTTGGACAGCGAGGTAGGGGTGTGTGTGGGTGTGTGTGGGTGTGTGTGGGTGGGTGTGTGTGGGTGGGTGGGTGTGGGTGGGTTACTAGCTCACGTGACTATAGGTTTCTCACGTTAATTGTAGCGTACCTTCTCAAACAGTGTAGCCTAGTTAGTGAGCTAGCTAGCAAAGTCCTTTTTAGCCATCAAGTACTATAATGAGTGGCTTCTGTTAGATTCCTGTCATATACGTTGTGTTTATAGATCTGCGAGCTGCGCACAGAGACAGTGGAGTGTGTGTGTAAGCTGCTGTACTGTGGCAGGATAGTGAGCGTGAAGCTGCTCACTCGCCTCATTCTGCTCTGGTACAACCCACTGACTGAAGAGGACCAGAGACTGAGACACTGTATCGGAGTGTTCCTGCAGCTCTACACACACTCACACAGGTACGCACACGCACAGTGTAAACACAGGATTGGTTTCAGTGTGTCGCTATGGGTAGGGCTCTCTGAGTCTTTCTCAGGTAATGCCAGCTCCTATTGGTCAACCTTTTAGAAAAGAGCCTCTTCTCCTTCATATCAGTGATTTGGAAGTGTTTGAGAAGTTCTTGTTTAATTTCAGCTCAGAGGAGAAACTCTGGTCTCTGTGGTGTCCCAGAAACCAAACAAAAATAATGTGGACCACAAACGTCCAACCAATCAGGATCATAATGTTGCCTGTCCATTCAGAAAGCGCTAGGAGTTTCGGGGGCGTGGCTTGATTGGGAACACTTATTGCACGTCTGTATTTGTTTGAATTTTGAGCATCGCTAGCTTCAGCAAACTTCCTAAACGAGTGTGTGCTCTTCATCTATCAGGACTCATCAGGAGTGCGTAGAGGAGAGCTTCATTCCCACCATGCGGACGTTATTCAACGCACCAGCCACGTCTCCGCTCTCCGAGATCGACACCAACAATGTTGCCGAGCTCTTCGTAGAGCTCACGCGCTCCAAAGCTCAAACTCAGGTACGCACACTAACATCATCTCCACAATAAGTTCAATCTGTACAGCGAGTGTTGTGTTACGGGAGGGTGTCTGAGTGTGTTACAGTGTGTGCTCTTATCTCTGTGTGTTTCAGGATGCGAGTGTGCACGACTCCCTGGCCGTGCGAGTGTGTAACGAGATTCTGCGAGACACTTCTGCTCCCGAGGTGCGTCTGTACTGCAAAACCCTCGGCACTTTGGAGATCAGCACTGATCCGGGACCTGCTAACGACGAACTGCAGCAGCTCCTCACCTCCATCCTGCAGGTAACACTCACTCTACACACAAGTGTAGAGGACAACAACACAAACACACACCACTGCACAGGCTTCATTCCCACATATCACAAGCCTTCATTAATACTTTTACCACTCGATTTGGATCAATACTGATTTCAACTCATGACTCTACCCCATTTCTGCAAGACATTTTTGACATTAACACACTGACATTCGATCCTGATCTTTGTGTTTAAATAAAGGAATTGAAAACAGCTGGTGAAGTTGGTGCAACACACAACGATATGGCAAAAATATATCACAATTCCCAAAGGCATTTCTATGATTACATAGATATGGATCATGATTTATAGGTTTGCTCACAAACTGCCAGCAATACAGTACTGTTTTAAATAATAATAAATACATTTGTTATTAAAAAAATTAATTTGTACTTTTTTTTTTTATATCAAATTATATTTAGAAAAAGAAACAAAATATATTTAACACTGAAAAAGTAAAAAAAAAAAAAGTGAAATGTCTGTAAAAATCTTTACTATTTTAAAGATTAAATAAAACATTTTAACAGACTTCTGGTTAGTTTGCAATTAATTTTAAAATATTTTTAAAATTTAATAAAAAGATGTCATATCCGTTTATTTATTTATTTGCTGGAGGATTGCAGTGCCTCTGAGCTATCCTGCAGGGAGCCATTTTTCTCACTGAAGATTTAAAACTGTGGCGTATATCAAAGCCCTGAATGAGAGTCTGAATACTTATCAATCCTGCTAATCTATACGTTTCTATACTGCTTCACTTTAGCAGCACAATATTTAGCATATGATTACAGCTATAGTGTAAGCAGGCTAGTCTTGTAATCTGCACATTTAAGATAAAATGTGTATGTTGCTGTGGAAAAAAAACTATGCAAGCGAAATGAAAAAGCGTAAACCTGAGTCCTGAGCTTTAGATAATTAAATATGTAGAGAGCCTAGAGAACTGCTAATTATACTATGGCCATTGGTGTATATACATTGAGGCACTGATTGTTGCCATAGAAACAACTAATTTACAAGTCCAAAAATGGCTTTTTGAGTGGGTTTTCTGGGCTGTCTCATAAATACTATAATTCCTATATGATGAAAACACACTGATATTTAGGTGGACGTACATGTAGTACAGTACACACATACATACATACACACACACACACACACACACACACAAAAAAAAGATTCTTTCACATGCACAGGATAAATTTCTCCTAGCGCATGCAAGTGCACAGACTTGTACAAAAATATGTATTTGTGGCATAGTGTGTGACTTTTCCCTGCTTCCATAGAAACCTTTCATCACGTGTTTGTACTTATGTTTCTGTGTGTGTGTGTGTGTGTGTTTGTGTGTGTGTGTAGGAGGTGAAGGATAAGCACTGCGTGAAAGCGTTAGAGAAAGTGCTTGCTCGTCTTAAAGGAGATCAGGGTGTTCGAGTTACACGCACTCAGGACGCAGTGCTGAACACTCTGGAAAACGCCAGTGGTACAGTGCACACACATACACTCTCTCTCTCACACACACACACACACACACACACACTCACATAACCCTGTGTGGCACACTGTCATGCACTGGGAGTGTTTACATGATCGTGTCATGAACACACTTTGACATCCTCCATCCCAACCTAACCTTTATACCGCTCTTTCTATTTTATAATTAAAATATCCTTCAATTAAAACTTTTCCAACATTTTGAAGGATATAAAACGAGTGTATTTTTGTCATTACAGAGCTTGTGAATGGAGATGACGGCAAATCTAAACGACCCAGAAGAGGTGCGCTAAGTAAATCTTTTTCTCATAATTATTTATTTCATGTGACATTCTTCCTCACGTATGTTACGTATCTCGATGTGCTGCGCAGGTCAGAAGAAAGCCACGACAGCCCGGAGTGTAAAAAAACAGTCTAAAGCAAAGGAGTCTTCTGAGGAAAGGTGGGATTCATCTGCTCACACACACACACACACACACACACACACACACAGAGAGACATATATCAGCTCACATATACTCTGGTAGCTAACTGTATATTTGTGTGTGTGTGTGTGTTTGTGTAGCGATGAGGAGAATGTTCCAGAAGCCACAGAGGCTCCATCGGCACGGCCGAGTCGGCGCGCTAAAACGGCAGCTCTTGATAAAACCAGGCAGGACCTGACAGCGCTGATGAATCACGAAGCCAGTGCGTAGGTCAGGGTCAGTCTAAACATCTCCAAACACTCCCAATCTCTCCATGTGTGTGTCTTATGTTTAGGAGACAACGTCTATGATCAATATTTATGCAGTGCTGAACCACTGAGGTGATTTAACACCTAACACCAACAAGTGATGTTTAGTCTCTACACTTTTAAGCGTGCATATATGTTTAACATTAATGTATACATGAATAGCTCATCCATGAGTGATATTACCTCCATATGAGGCATTATCACTCATGAATATTCATCACTTATTAATACAACTATCGTTATGATTCATTATGTCACTGTTATGACATAGTCTGATAATAATTCTTACTTGCTTTAAGATTTTTTTCCCCCAAACTGCACTGCTGTACAATGTTCACTCTTCTCTATTATTAATCATCACTGCAGTGTGTAACGTCTCCTCTGTTCTTCACGATCAAGTTTTGACCTTTACACACACACAGAGAGAGAGAGAGAGAGAGAGAGAGAGAGAGAGAGAGAACTGCTGAAGTGCTCGTTATAATATCAGCAAAACTCACTCGACTTGCAAACCCGAGCAAATTGTTCTTTTGTTTTATTCTCAAGTGTTTTATTTTTAAACCCCAATAAACCATTTTCTCTCTGTTACTCCTTGCCTTATTTTTTTTTTTAATGAAAAACCCCAGACATTTTTTAAAGGAAGCACCTTTATTGGTCTAGTGACAGGACATTCTGTTACATGTTCAAATCACATTAGAAAAGATAAAGTGTGTATATTTATATCTCTGTACAGTGTTTAGCACCATGTGGATACTTTCAGCTCTCACTGTAACCAACACTCCCTTCAAAATAAACAAAAAACAAACAAAAAAACCTCAAATGATTTTTTTTATTTTACGAAAACACCAACACAACCATACAGCTATGAAAAAGGAAATCCCTCCCCTCGCTTAATGCTTACAGTTTGACGTAAAAGCCTTCGAATCACAGAAACACATTCACACGTTTTTAAAGGCGTTTAACACACACTAGTGCACTAAGAGGCTAGGGGAGATAAACTAGTGCAGTTCACTTCATCAAGATCAAAGGGATGCCTCTGCTTTAAATAATGAACTCGGACAGTTTTACACGATAAGTTGTTTCATCTATAAGTAAGAACAGCCATCGAGACATTTAACTTTGATATCTATCTTCTGTGTTCGTTGAGACAAGAATTTTTCCTTGTATTTAGAAATATCTGTGGTGTTAGCGGTGTAGTTATGAGAGTCTGATGGCACATGGACAATACAAAAGTGCAAATAACCGGAACTACTTTTGTACTGTATTGCTCCAGAGTCAGAAATTTGGACTAAACTCCATAAGAACAGTTGTGGCATTGCTTTCTCTTGTCTGCCTCATCGTCATGCTTTATTGTTAGAATGTAAAGGTAAAAATATAGACAAAATATTAAACGTTTTTTGACGGAATTCAACAACTGACGTTTTCTCAGTGCAGAGAAGTTCTTGTCTGTGGAAATAAGACAATACAGAGGCAGTGGACAGAGATTAAGTGGTGAAACCCTGGTGTAGAACTTTAAACGCAGGTATCAACGGATAGTAATGCAAGAGAAGTGAGAAATTTGAAACATGAGAAAATTGAAAACTGAAAGTACTTACAGTAAAACTGAGGAAGTAGAAGCCACACACAAAAAGCTTCAATATGGGATGGAAAAGTTGGGCATGTGCCAATATTAGATGCTCATGTCATGATTTTTAATTTTTTATTAGCAGTGTTTAAATTAAATTTTAAACACGCCGGAATTACGGGACTTCAGATTTGTAAAAAATAAAAAATGTAAGCGTTCCCTGCAGACTTTAGATTTTGTACGCTCAAACATTGAGTTTAATTTAAATTTATCTCGGGGCCTCAAACATGCTGCCTGCCTTAATGAAATTCAGAGGCACTGATAGATTGTGTGTTAAATATTGTGATGTATTGCAAAGCCGACAATCAACGCATTGACGTTTGGAAATATTTTAGGAAGGTGCGCTGTTGCTCAGAGAAACCATCAACCTCACCACTCTGTGTGTGTGTGTGTGTGTGTGTGTGTGTGTGTGTATGTTTATATAAAATAATAAAGAAGGTAACATTTAGCTACTTGTAGTGCAACACAACATACACATTTTAATGCTTTAAGAGTCCACCCATACACACATGTAGAAAAGACTACTGGTAGATTTTGTAATCAGTTTCCACCAGAATCCAATGTTACTCACAGTAAAATATATAATTAGGCATGTACTGATGATCATTTACACAATATATCACAATATAAGGGGTGTAAAACTTCATTGGTCTTAAGGTGAAGATGCATCAGCTGCATCAATTTTGTAATTTTGTAAACAGATATAATAAGATCCAAGACAATTTTTTGGCCAAAATTTCTCAAAGGTAAAAATACAGACTATTATTGCAAATGTTCGACAATTATGTTAAAGCTCCTCCAATCAAATCTAAGCGTATTAGTGTTAATAAAAAGAATCTAATCAAATCATGACTAAACTGAAGATTTTATGTTGCACCGAATCATTTCCCTGAGCTCACACTGTTGCACAATATTCACACACTGTGGATTTTGTTAGTGTGGATCTTTCACGATCCTCCCTCTGCATTTCACTCTCTAGGTAGGCAGCATGTTTGGGAAGAAATGAAGTTTCTCCTATTCAGAAAGCAGCACAAGGTGGTCTAAGGGCCCTTATTATTTTTGAGAGAGTGTGTTTTTCTCGAAGCATAAAGCCTGTAGGACATGAAACGGGAGAATAATGCTTAGAATCTAATTTTATATAATAAAATTAAAGGTAAGTGCAATATGAAAATTAAATATTGTTTCGTTCTGAACAATAGATTGATAAATGCAATTTTCTTTCTGAGAGTGCAGTGTATCAGGTGTTAAATGATAAACACAGATTTATCAGTGTGCTGGCTCGAACTCGTTTACATACGTTTAGAGATCACATCGAATGCACTCGCTCTTCTGAACAAACAATAAAAACACATTTAAAAAACAACTCCAACACAGCGTCTCTCAGATATAAAGAGAAAATAAAGAAATAATGCAGTAAAATAGTGCAAGTTTCATAAAGTTTGTTGCTACGTGATGCTTGCCGGGTTTTGTGTGCGTGTTGTAACACTTCTTGTTTCCCCGGCTCATCATTTTTAAAGGCACCGAGTGTGTGAGGAACAACGCTGCTATCTGGCTGGACCTGTGAGACAGAGACGTCACAGATATGTGTAACAGAGCAGGACACACAGACACAGGGTTTCACAGAAAGATGTTCATGGACTTTTTCCCACCATATTCAGAAATCAGAAATTGGAATTAATGGAACTTGGGACTGTTGTTAATTTCCTACCAGTGGTGTGATAGTGTAGTCAGTGAAGTGATGCAGTGGTGTGACAGTGTAGTGACTGTTGAGTCAGTGGAGTAATCCAGTGGAGTGAAGGTGTAGAGTCAGCTGAATGATGCAGTGGTGTGAAGGTGTAGAGTCAAAGTGATGCAGTGGTGTGACAGTGTAGAGTCAGTGGAGTGATCCAGTGGTGTAATGGTGTAGAGTCAGTGGAATGATCCAGTGGTGTAATGGCTTAGAGTCAGTGGAGTGATGCAGTGGTGTAATGGTGTAGAGTCAGTGGAGTGATGCAGTGGT
>CM040481.1:6203049-6224504 GCA_022758105.1 Pangasianodon gigas
TAGAGTCAGTGGAGTGATGCAGTGGTGTAATGGTGTAGAGTCAGTGGAGTGATGCAGTGGTGTAATGGCTTAGAGTCAGTGCAGTGATGCAATGGTGTGACAAAGTGAAGAGATGCAGCATATCATCATCAGTGTGATCCAGTAGTGTGATGTGGTGTAATGTAAGCAGTGTAATGGACTGTAAGGTGTAAAGATGTGTGTGTGAAGCAGTGGTGTCGCACAATAGTACCATATATTATAGTTAAAAAATTATGCTAACAGTCATGTGGGGTGTAAAACACTTACCGAGTATAAAGTCGGACCACTTGGCTGCCATCACTCCTCTGCTGCTGCGCTGCCGTTTCGGTGAAGAGGGCAACACATTTGTGCAGGAGTGTCTCCGCTTCCTGTTTACCTTACTCCGCTGCCGTGTGGAGGTGCCCGAGTTACTCATCTTCTTCAGTTTAATGCTCTTTCTGACCCCTTGCTCCCGATGTTGCACTGACCCACCTCCAGCAGGCGATACACTGAACCTCACTGTACAGTCGTTAGACTCCTCAGACAGTGAGCGTGTGTTGGCGGAGTTTAACTTCCTCAGAAACACTTTGCACTCCCTCAGTGTGTGTGCACTCCAAGCATTAGCAGTGACCTGCTTTTGCTGAGCTGATGTCCTGCGAGACTGACTTTGTACTATGTTCAGTAGACCGTGTTCAGACACACTCACAGACTGAATTCCGCTCTCCTCCTGCTCGTTAAGGCTCTTGTACTCTATGTCGGTGTTCTTAGTCCTGGATTTGAATCGTGATCTTGCTCGATCTAGCGCAGTTCTATAAAGGCGCCATGCTCCGCACTGCTGTGATTTCTCAGTATCATTGTTTGTCGTGTTGAATATATGTTGCTTGGTGAAACAATTTTGTGTGCCACAGACCTTTGCTTGTGCTCGCCGGAGCTTCGTCGGACTTTTAGGGACAACTGTAGCGAATTTCTTGACGCATTTCCTGAGCCGCTCTGCCTGAGGACTTGAGCATACATTTGGTCTATCACTCGCCTGCACTGAGCTGTACTGAAAAACCTCACATGGGTTTCGGTTGTTGGCCTTCTTTACGATGGCAAGAGACTGAGTCTCGGTTGTCTGCATGAACCAGGAGCAAATCGTCTCCATGCTGCAGTCTCGCTCAAACAGCATCCTCACTGCGGACGAACTTGGAGGAGAGCTGTTATCCTCATCTGATGTGGTTACATCTGACGTGTCTGAAACCCACGTGTCTTTCATCAAATTGAGCCTCCTGTTCATCTCTTCCTTTAACGTCTCAGGTGATGCTGACGTTGGCCACCATTGCAGATTTGCATCAAAGAGGGACTCAACCGACACTGCTGAAAAATGGACGGCATCCTGTGGAGAATTGTTTGGCCTAGTCTTGTCATTAGCATCTTTAGGTTCATACTGTTTTGTCTCCTGCTGTGTTTCATTAGCTTTGTTCAGCAGCAGTTTGCGTGTTCTGGGTGTTGGTGTATTAGAACGTGACATAGCGACACACCGCAGCAGATGGGCGGAAGGTTTTCTTTCTCTGACTGAGTGTCTAACAGAGGCTTGCATTTCCTCAGTGATTGTCTCTGGCTCTTCATTCGGTTCCAGTTCAGTCATCAGTGCCCGTCGCTGTATCGCTGGTTCTCTCACGTCTCGCTTCATGTGGATTTTTCGCTGCCGTGGTGAAACCGTGGTAACAGTAACGGAAATCCCTGAGATTTTGACCTTAGCTGGTCGTCCTGGTCTCCTCATTCCTGCTCCTTCACTCTGCTTTGGACACATGATTGAATGTGTGAGACTTTTCCGGTCCTCCACAGGCATTACTAGGCTAAACTGATCTTTATTCATGCTGACTTGTGCCTGTGTAGACTGTGCATTCTCTTCTGCATTACTGCTTTGTGTTAAAGCGCCATTGCCTTTGCTTTGTTCTGTGGGAACCTGTCCTTCACACACCATCCTCCGTGCTTTCCGCCTCCCATACGTAATAGTGATCTTCAGGTTTTTATTGCCGTCCTCTCCGCTCGACACATCTTCCGCTCTTTGTTTTTCGGTGTTCTCACTGGAAACCGCATTTGTGTCCACTGGCTTGGATTTCCGTGGTCGGCCGATTGGACGCTTCACTGCTTTCTCCATTGGTGCTTTTAACTTTTTGGGCCGTCCAGGGCGCCTCTTAATAGTTGGTTCAGTCTCATTAATGCTGTTTACACAGTCGCTCAGACCCTCTGTGTTAGTAGACTCTTCTGTAGAGAGCTTTTCAGGGTACTCGTTGCTCACTGTCTGTATGGTTTCCTCCTTGGCCTGTTCTTTGATTGTGTTTCCCGCCCACGATTCCTCCACACACGGATCGAACGATTCTTCATCATTGTGTGGTTGTGCAGCTCTGAGTGTGTACTTAACACCATCTTCATCTTTAATAGTTGACACCAGCATGAGTTTTATGGGACTGACGTACTTAACATCGTCAGTGTCTGTAGAGTCAACGATGGCAGGACTTGGGGATCGTGTTACGTCTTCAGAACGGCGTGTCTTTACTCTTAGCCGACGTTCAGCATGGGACTGTCCACTGTTCTCGTCCTTACAGACTTTTCTCTTGTTAGGTGAAACAGGTGGAGTTTTGAGTTGTTCTATCACAGCACTAGGCGGGGGTTCAGCCGTGTCAGTGCCATGTGTGGGGGCGCTGTTAGTTTTAGCAGAGCGACAGGCAGCGTAAAACATCTTCCTTGGCTCGGTAACATATGAAGACAAGTGTTGAGGACGGACAATATTCCGCCGTGACCTTAAAGTGCCGCAGGGCTCTGCTTTCTCTGTACAGGTCTCCGATACGTTACTATGTGCACTGGGCATATCTTGTCTTTGAGTGTGTAACGTGGTCGTATCTGGGCTCTGCGTTTGTGAGTTGGGAGTGTCTGGGCTCTGAGCGTGTGAGATGGGCGTTTCTGGGCTCTGAGCGGGTGAGATGGGCGTGTCTGGGCTCTGAGCGGGTGAGATGGGCGTGTCTGGGCTCTGGGCGGGTGAGATGGGCGTGTCTGGGCTCTGGGCGGGTGAGATGGGCGTGTCTGGGCTCTCATTGTGTGTGCTATGGGTAATCAGTTGTGTCTTCCTCTTCTTCTTCCTAGAAATATCGGGTTCAAGTCGTGCAAGGTCGCGTTTGATCTGTAGGCTCTGCCTGCGTGTTGCGGGTTGGTCATGTGACCTGCTGATGGCCTGCATCACTTCTTGTCGCCTCTGTGAGCGCGTCTGAGGGGATCGTTTCTCAGAGGCGAGGTGTTGCTCGAAGAGCTCCTTCAGGTTATAGTCTTTCTCACTGCTTCTGTGTAAGACAGTGGTGATAATCTCGGTCAGGTGTGTGTCGTCACACACTTTCTCACTGTCACCCGTGTGTGTGTGCACGTTCCACTCTCGCTCTGACGCTTCCATCAGTCTGTCAGTGAACTTGTCCATTAAGTCTATAAAGTGTTCAGGCTTGGCGTGTGTCTCGGGTGTCAGTGTTTGATCAGCGTGTGTGCTGTGAGGAAGGAGAGGAGGAGGCTGTGTATTTAGGGTGTGTGTGTTCAGCGTGGGCATATCAGGATCACGACTGTTCTCGGCGTCCTGTGGTTTCGGGGACAGCGGAGGAGGAGACAATGGGGGAGGGGATGGACTGTGGCAGCGCGAGTGTGTGACTCTCCCGTTTGTGATGTCACTGCTGTGTGTGTGCTGGCACACCAGTATCCGAGAGCGAGCGCAGCAGCCGGCACACCCGAGCGTGATGCTCCGACAGGAGAAGCCGCTACAACTATTCATACACAGACACACGGAATGCAGTGCACACACACCAATTCTGCACGGGCACACACACCCGGCCGCAATACAGCTACTCAACACGCACAGCGATTCATCAGTGCGACAGCAGTGACCACCACGCTCGCTCCTCGGAGTCCCTGCTGTCCCACGCACGTCCCTCTGAGTTGCCACCGCCTCACGCTCGTCCTTTGGCGGGAATGATGTCATTTCCTCCAGAATGTGCAACAGCAGGACTCTGTGGTGAGCACAAAGAGATGTCATCACTTCCTCCAGTGCCGTACCTCTCCGCTCCTGTCCCTCTTCTCTCTCCTTTGTCCTGCACTCTTCCTCCTTTGTCTCCAAACAGCTACAGGTAAATGAGGGACACATCATTACTCATCACTCAGACTGGGTAGCAAGAGTTTCTCTACTTTCTCCATGTTCACATTACAGCAGCACAAATCCAACATATTTTCCAAAACGTGACAATCGCTTTGTCTCAAATCACACATTATATTTCTTGTAATTTAAAAAAAAAAAAAATTTTTGTTTTCTATTCCTTTGCACCATTTAGGCTACTTGAACTGTAACAAGTCAACCACAGTCAGACTTTATGCACATTAAAAGCTTCTAGGTAAACTTTAACCATGCAAATACATAACCTTAACCTTGTAAGCATGAGATAATAGAAAGAAAAAAAAAAGAGGACAGGCTGTGGTCTGTCCTTTCCGAACACTGGACTGCTAATTATTAATTACCAGTGGTGTAGCCAATAATTAATTTCAAGTAGGTGTGTTAGAAAAGAGGTTGTGGTGATAGAATTTTGAATTGGTCACAGATTTATTTAAAGTCTTTTACAGTCAACCATATACACTCACTGCCACACCTGTACCCCTGCACATACATGCAATTATCACATCATGGCTGATTAGATAATTGTATGGTAGAGGAGGGGTAGAGGTGTTATTAAAGTGTATATCAATAATAATCTTATGCTGAAGAAGAAAGAACTTTTATCACAGTTCCACTGAAAATTATTCAAATAACACATTAGTAATGGAACAAAAATGGGGGAAAAAATCATTGTATTTTGTACAACACTCTTTTATTTGTAATACATACTGTAAAAAGGTGCAGGTTTATGTTGCACAATCAACAAGTGTTGAAAAAACAGCCATTTTAGCAGTTAATTGTTTTTTACCAAGGTTCCAAAATGGTCTTGTATTATAGACCAATTACTGTAAAATCGATACATTCATACAGTAACATACAATAATTTATAAACTTGTTATTGTCCGTATTCATGTGCTTAACTATCTAATTTACTGGGTATACTTTATTACCTTAGGTTAGGTAAGATTTTCAACCGAACATGAGACTGAGCAAGCACATTAGAGCATCCTTTTTTCCCAGTGGGCTAGCTAAAGGATTTATCATTTATCCGGCCCTGTAGTCTGTTTGCTTCATCTGGTTTACCTTTCTAGCAAAACTGACAAATGGCTTCCGAACTGTAAAGGTTACCTGTTTTGGCCGAGTGATCCAGCTGCACATGACATGCAGTTTACCCCATAGTGACGTGTTACACTGTACGCATTTCATTTCAGTTTTTTAAGATAATCTAATTTACTTTTAAGCAGTAAAATAATTTAATGTCCTGTCATGGACAGTTTAACTGTTCTAACTATTAAGTGTGCATTTAGTCAATCGGTGTGTGTTCCATGGAGCTTTCGCTAGTATGAAAGGAGAATCTTACATTTAGGTTATATTATTGTTTGCTTTAAATGCAAGTCATTAATTTAAATTCAAATTTTACTTACAGAAATATACAATGTTAAAATTACATGTTGTCTAACTTGTTTTTTTAATGTCATTCTGACATTTCTTACATGTCCCGCATCCTATCCAAGCACAGTAGTCGTTTATTTTGATCATCTGTATTATAATACAAATAAGCATGTAAAAATGAAACGGTATGAAAATGAAACGGAAAATGATGGCTATGGTTGTTCTAGTAGTTATGCAATTCTGGTGTTTTGAGTGTTAATGCTATAAGAGTTAAGATAAACACTGCAGTATGGAGCTGCAAACTCGACTGTCATACATGACCCAATACTTCCTCATATGATAAATTATTACCATAATAGTTAATAATAACAGGATGAAAGCAAGGATGGAAACCGACATGAAACAACACAGCGTGAGGATTTGTGTAACCTTGTCTATTCAGAATTCATGGATCTTTTATATTAAATATATTTTTCATTATTTGTTATTTTATTATTTACTTTTAATACAATATGCACATTTTCCCCCCATCTGTATTCAAAAGAAGACTTTCACATCACCATAGCAACCTCAGAAAAACAATGGAACTGGAGAAGCATCAAAACTGGTCTCAGTTATTAAACTATGTCACAGACTCGCTTTGAGAATCAGAGTTGTGTTTTGTGTGAGAGAGTTATATGAGGACGCTTATTACATTTCATAATTAATTAACCAGCACATAAAGATACACAAAGATTTTAATGCACTTTATTGTCATAGCATTTTTGAAAAGACTGTTTTTTAAAACGATTTTTAAAATCAAAGCGAGCATTACACATTAACATCAATAAGAATTATTTATCAGCTTTATAAATTAAATGTTAAAGATTCGGGAGTGTTCAGTGGACTCGCTGAGCAAAAAGCCCTTCTCTGATTAATAATAATAATAATAATAATAATAATAATAATAATAATGCAATTAATAATTAATCATCACAATTAGAGAAATATAACTTTATAAAGAGCTAGAATAAAAGCATGCAGAACACGGTTCACATTTAAAAACAATGAAGTGCTTCAACACAAATTCAAACACACTAAAGCTCAACACAGTAAAGTCTTGTCCTGATTAACACAGAAATAATACACAAACATTTAAAGAGGAAAATCTGAATCAAATCGAAGTGCAGAAAAAAAAACCCGATTTACACCCCGCACCGCGCTAACACCACGCCGTCACACGCAGTGTTAACGCACATCCTGATTTAAACATCACATAACCATCATTTCATCATCCGACTGCAGTTTTGTTTCCAAGTACTAAAACCGAGTCATCACTACTTTTATTCTGTTCTGTTTAATGAAAGCGCTGTGACGGATCACACTAAAAATTAAAGTCGCATTGCAACTGACATCGCAGGGCTCGAAATTAACGTGACGGTAACAGTGACTCTCGGCAGCAGCCATCTAAACACAGAACTCGACCTTTACCTTTACTGCTGCTGGCGAGAAACGACGGTTCCAGTGTGTTCCATGTGTCTTTAATGCTCTGTGTAACTTTGCTGCAGAACAGAAAACATCGAACATGACCGAATGAGTGGCACAGCAGCGTGAGACGAATACGATGGAGTTTAAAAAGAGCAAAATTCCGGTATTTTCCATCCAGTGTCTGTAATCTCTATCGGTGTCTGTAGTCTACGTGTGATTTCTGCTGACAAGAATTTTGACACGTTTCCCCTGAAAACCTGTTTAGTAAAAATTCACTCCAAATGCGTTTTCACACTCGACTGATTCTGGGCTCATAACCACAGGTTTGCGTTTACATAGAAATCTTTCTGAACCCGGCTTTTGTGCTCACAGGTTTGCAAAATGGTCGGCACAATATTCATCTGTTTGCTGTATTTATTATTTTCCCCCTGGTGCCAACACTCAAGTGGCAAAGAAGAACGCTTTTTGGATGTAGGGCGTGTCATCGAGCAAACACGGAGCTGTTCTCGCATCACAGAGCTGTTCTCGCATCACAGAGCTAAGCTGCTGCAGTGCTTTGAAAGCCTGGTTTTATATATTAATAACCATAATACGTCCTTCCCCAACATTAGAAAAGTAGAAGCAGGAAATGATGTGACAAGTTGAATCAATCATATTACTCAGCATGCGGCTCGAGCTTCCACACCTGATGTGGACCTTGTCTTGGTTTGGTTGACACGAACCCCAAAACCACTGTTTTCAAGAGGACCGGGTTTCGGATTTTCAGACCGCTCCCAGATTTAAAAACAGCGTTCACTCTTCAATAATCGTAACGAACTTGGGGCTCAAACGGCCCCGAGTCCAAGAAAACAAAAAAACGTAAGCGTGAAAACAACCTAAGACCAATAGCCTTCATTCTGTTTACTCAATATTGAGAAATGTGTCAAAATTCTTGCCTGTAATCACACATGTAGATGCTGAAAAACACTGGAATATTCTGGAAATATTCTGTGATTCAGGATATAAAAGTTCAAGAATTCTCAAAAACGGCTTCACTGCAGAGAAAGAATAAATACAACAACATATAGTAATATTAATAATAACACTTCATTTCAGTCATCATGAGAACTAGAGACGGAGTTTGTGCTGTGGCCAGGACACTTTTTTTTTTTTTTTTTTTGCATGACAATTGGTTAACGGTTGGTTAATTTCAAGCCCTGAGTGTTTAAATAAATTTAAAAAAAAAAAAATACAAACCTTAAAATTAAATTAATGCACTATCCTAAAATCAAAGTTTTTACATTACACTAACATTAAATTAATACACAACAGTGAAATTAAATTATTAATAAATTATGCACAAAAATGAAGCGGGCAGGTTTATTATTAACTCTGGTCTCTGTACTCTCTCACCCTGAGGATTTTACTTTTTATGGCTACATGAACCAAACTCAAGAATCAAATTTGGTTTCTTTACCTGAATTCATCGTTACTGAAACGACGTTTACATTAATGTGGTCCAAAAACAGAAAAATTAAAAATCATTAACACATTAAAAAGCTGAGTCAAAATATAAAAGAGAATATAAACATGAAATAAAAAGGATTTTAAAGCACAGACTGAAATAACATTTCTGATTATTCGAAACCAGATTTAAGGACGTTGCCGATACTTCATTTAGTTAAAGATCGCGATTAAAAGCCTGATGTTTTTACGATTTACGATATTATCGCCTTTATAATAGTGACACTCAGCCCTGAATTGATTTTGGCTTCACCAAAGGAATTATGGGATTGAGAAGGACAGGAAAATCCGGCATCCTTATGCCAACGTCCCATCTTGGGCAGCCAATCGCTGAGTTGAACCCGTGATAACGATATTATCACGATATATATATCAATATCATATAACCGATTATCGGCACACACCCGCTGATTAAACACAATAATGAAAATCAAGCATGTTAATGATGGAGAGAGAAATCAATTTACAGATAAAAATCACAAATAAAGATCATCTGCTCTTAATGCAGTGCCTGTCCCAACAACATTAACACCCATACATTGTGTTAATTCACACTTATAAAGCTGTTCGTTTGAGATGAAGCATTAATAACAGGCACTGATGTCATAACATTCAGTTTACATGGCAGAAACCGAGCGGCTTTCTTTATAAATAACGTAAACACACGATTCTCACAAACACAAACACTAACACGTCATTAACATGTCATTAACAGCGCATTCCTGAATCACAAAATTCACATTTCATTTTTGCGGCTGCACTTTAAACCGTTTAGCATTAAACACAGATGTGTGTGTGTGTGTGTGTGTGTGTGTGTGTAAAGTGCAACCGAATCTCATCCCTCGAGTATTTCACAACTTCAGTTAAAACTTTTAATAAAATTAGTAAAAATGTTCATGCAGTGAACACACCACAGCCAAGCGTGTGAAGTGTGTGTGTGTGTGTACAGTATGTATGTTACAGTGTTAAATACATGAACGCTATCTTTGAGAATAAAATAACTAATAATAAAGACACATCAGACACGAGAGCAGCGCTGCAGATTAGCCCTGAATAAAACACACACACACACACACTCTAAGTGGTGTGTTACAGACGTCAGTACAGCAGCGTTGTGCGGAGTGAGGTCGCCCTGAACGGTTCATTTGGTTACAGCAGAAAATCACAATCACATCAACATGAACATTAAACTCAGCAGCGTTAATTACATGAGGTTTAACTTGGAGCGTTATTTATATCGGTGAGGTTTACTGCGGTGTTTATTCTCCCAGTAAGGGGTTACTGCATTGTAATGGATCTCTGTACACTTTAACTGCAGTGTTAATTATCTAAGTGCAGATTTGCAGCATTTTAATGATCTATATCAGTATTGACTACAGTGTTAACTATCCGAATGAGGTGTTTACTGCATTGTTAATTATCTAAGTGAGGACTTATGGCCTTTACTTATCTCTATAAGTATTGATACAGTGTTAACTATCCAAGTGAGATTTTTATTTTGGTGTTAATTGTCCTGGTGAGGTGCTTACTGCAGGGTTAATTGTCCAAATTAGGTGTTTACTACAGTGTTAACTATCCCACTGAGGTGTTCACTGCAGTGTTCATTGTGCCAACATGCTTTTAACTGCAGTGTAAACTATCCCAATGCAGTGTTAATTATATCTCAGCATTGACTGCAGTGTTCATTGTCCCAATGAGAGGGGTTTAATGCAGTGTGAACTATTCCAGTGCAGTGTTAATTATCTCTCTTAGCATTGACTAGTGTTAATTGTGTTAATTATGCCATTGTTAATTATGCCATTGAGGTGTTTACTGCAGTATTAATTAGCTTTGCTAAGATTTGTACTGCAGTGTTAATTATCCCAGTGATTTTACTGCAGTGTTAATTAACTCATAGGTTTTAATGCAGTGTTAATTGTATCACTACTTTTACTGCAATCTTTCTGATGTTTTAATGAAGTGCTTATCTCAGTAAAGTTTTGTTGCAGTGTTAAACATCACAGTTAACACAATGATGTTAGTTGTCTCAGTGAGGTTTTACAGTGGTGTTAATTATCTGAGTGAGGTTTATGGTGGTTTTAAGGTGGTGTTAATGATCTGACTGAGGTTTTTTATGGAGGTGTTAATGATCCCAGCAAGGTTTTACAATGGTGTTAATTATCCAATGTGTGTTTTTAAAGTGGTGTTAATTATCACTGCGATGCTTACAGTGATGTTAATAGTCAGAATGAGGTTTTACGGTGGTGTTAATTTTTCCAGCAATGTTTTACAGTGGTGTTAATTATCTGAGTGAGGTTTTACGGAGATGTTAATTTTTCCATTGAGGATTTACAGTGGTGTTTATATTCCCAGAGAGGATTTACGGTGGTGTTAATGATCATACTGAGGTTTTACGGTGGTGTTAATGATCATACTGAGGTTTTACGGTGGTGTTAATTGTCCAGATGAGGTTTTACGGTGGTGTTAATGATCCCACTGAGGTTTTACAATGGGATCATTATTACAGAGAGGTTTTTCTGGTGGTGTTAATTATGTCACTGAGGTTTTACAATGGTGTTAATGATCCCAGCAATGTTTACAAGGGTGTGAACTGTCTTATGTGAAGTTATTACAGTGGTGTTAATTATGCCAAAGGGTTTACATAGGTGTTAATTATCCCAATTAGGTTCTACAGTTGTGTTAATTATCCCAGCAAGGGTCTACAGTGATGACAATTATACAAGTGAGGTTTTAAGGTGGTGTGAATTATCTCAGTGAGGTTTTGCGGTGGTGTTAATTGTCAGTGCGACAATTGGGAGGATAATAATTATCCTAGTATGATTTTACTGCAGTGTTAATTATCTCAGCGAGGTTTTACTGCGGCGGTTATTGTACCAGTGAGGTTTTCCGGCGATGTTCAGTGCTAAAATTAATATTAACCTATTAAAAAAAAATCACACACACACAGAGCAATCTGATTCACACCTAACAGAGTTAAGTAAAAAAAAAAACAAAAAAAAAACCTTATGCCTAAATGCTCACTGTTGAAGGAATTAACGCAGCATCATTAACACAAACAGCTTCATCTGCATCTATCTAATCATAAATAATAACTCACCTGATGCATCGCTACTGATGACATCACTTATTAGTTGAAATAAATTAACCGTGTTAATGATCACCAAATGTGATTCTTCCACTTTCACCACTACAGGCAATACACACATCTCGCTAAAGTGAGCGTGTGTCACACACATTACACATACCTCTCCCAAAACCGTGTTACACACTATACACACACCTCCTGAAACTGAGTGTGTTTTAAACTAAACCGAGTCTGCGTTTTACTTAACTGGCTGTTACATGCAATACACACACTTTTCACTACATCTGAATTTTACATATCATAAAAGTGTGTTGCACTAGACTAAGTGTGTTGCTTACCTCCCTAAATTGTGTTACACTAAATGTGTTTTATGCAATACACACACACACACACACACACAGACACACCCACGTCCTTAAATTGAGTATTATACACCATACACACTTCCCCCAAGGTGTTACGGTAAACCGATTGTTAAATTAGTTTGTTACACCAACCTGAGTGTATTACCCTTAAATTAGTGTGTTATACAAAATTGTGTGTTACGCTAAACAGTGTGTCACACTAAATTGTGTGTTATACTGAACGTTGTGTTTCACTAAACTGAGTGTATGTTACACTAATTTGTGTGTTACACTAAACTGAGTGTGTGTGTGTTACACTAAACTGTGTTACACTAAACTGAGGGTATGTTACACTAAACTTCGTGTTACACTAAACAGTGCTAGACTAAACAGTGTTACACTAAAATGAGTTTATGTTACACTGAGTGTGTTGCACTATTTTGTGTGTTACACTAAACTCGTGTGTTACACTACACTGTGTGTGTTACGGTAAACTGTGTGTATGTTACACTAAACCATGTGTGTGTTGCACTAAACTGTGTGTATTACACTAAACTGTGTTACAATAAACTGTGTTTGTTACATTAAAAGGAGTGTTACACTACCTTGAGTGTGATAAAATTAATTAAGTGCATGTTACACTGAGCGTGTGTTACACTAAAAATGTGTGTTACGTTCCCCAAGTTTTTCCTGAACAGCAAATACACACACTGTGTTAAAGAGCTTGGTTTTGGGGAAATAAATAATTTACATAACTAAATACAATCTCTGAGCGATTAACACCTATCACTGTGCAGGTGTTAACGCCATGTCAATAAGCATTAGCAGATTAGCTTCCCTAAAAATCAGACCTGAATGAATCCTTCAGTTCTAACTGAACAGTGCTTTGCAGTTTAAATAGAACAATTTATATCTTACAGATCTGCACAGTGAAACCCTGAATAAAGGCGTGTGCGTGTGTGTGTAATGTGTAAATAATATGTATATTCAAGTTTACGTCATTAGAGTTCCTGACGGTTTAGCTTGTACGAGGCGTTTGTGTGTATATGTTGTTTGTGTGTATATGTTTGTTTGTGTGTGTGAGTGAATGAGGTGTGTGTGTGTGCAGGCAGTAGTGAGGTTAATCGCAGTACTGAGGTTTAAAACCGTTTCGAGGCGTTCAGCGTTGTCCCTGAGGTTCCTGGTTCTGGTGGGCGGAGCTTCTTTTTGGGTGGAGTCTTCAGTGTCCCCATACGCTCCTTCACTTTGTACTCGAGCGTGCTGTGCGGCACGCCATACACACTCTGCGCCTTTGACACCGTCATCTTCCCACCCATTACCATGGCTATAGCCTCCTCCAGGATGTCATGGTCGTACTGGCGGTAACGCCCACGCTTCTTACGCGGCTGTTTGTCACGCCGCTCGCTCTCCTCCACACATTCGTCTGCACTTGCGCTCCCACCCGCGCTCCTGGCACACACACACGGCGGGGGAACATCCCCCTGCAGTGGACGGGACTCGAGAGTGGAGCTACAGTCGCTGTGTTTGGGGAGGAGGATCTTGACACGATCTGAGGTCTTGCTGTTGAGGTAAACGGCGTCAACAAGGCCGCTGAGGTCAGAGGGCGGAGTCGTTACGCCCGGACGCACCTGAGGGATGCGGAGCAGCGCAGAGCCCCCTGCCGGAGTGTTACATGCTTCACCACGTTCTCTCAGCTCACACACCAGCCGGTGAAGGAGCGATGCTGCCGCTGCACTCTCCGCCGACGGTTTACCGCGTTCTGACTGGTCAGACCGGGCCCGAGTCCAGGACGTTGCCGTTTTGGTCTCACCTGTGTGCAGAGCTGTGCGGGACGGTGTCACTCCGTTGTGGTTGGCGAGCGCGAGAGGCGCAGCGCCGGAGTGTGTGTGATCCGCGTGGAGGCGTAGTGTGTTCTGAGGTATTCCGTATAGTATGGCAGCTTTGTGAAGGTCCAGCGCACCAGAGCGAACATCCTTCACGGCTTTAGAGAGCAAACCGTCAGCAAACTGAGTGCTGCGGCCCAGACGCTCGTCTCTGATTGGTCTCCTGGTGGGTGGGAGGACGAGAAACGCACGAGTGAGCTGACGAACGACAGGAAGCACTCAGGGTCCACTCCTTTACCGCCTTGTCTTTGGTAACATCACTCGCTTCTTATTTGTGTGTTTAACACACAGCCTCACTTTGGGCCGTTCAATATGTGTGTGGACCTGTGTTCATGTGTTTGTATGTTTGCGTCTGTGTGTGTTTATGTTTGCGTGTGAGTTTGGTTCCTGTTTATCTTTAGTCTGAAAATTATAACGAGTAAACGGAAATAAAGCGATAACTTTTGGCTGTGCAGCCCTTTGAAGCCCTGACACACACACGTGACGTTACCGTCCAACAAGTGAGAAAAGAGTCAACCCTTCAGTGCAACACAACACTCTCCGCATTAACACACACCTGATTAACACACACTCAGTTTAAAGAGCTCAAAAAATGTTCACAACATTAAAGACATAATCAGAGAACTAGGACACTCACGCACGCACGCGCGCACACACGCGCGCACACACACAAACAGTCAAACAACATCTATTAGTATTAACTCACTCACCCTGATAGTCTTTGTTGCGCGAGCGTGTTCAGAGATGGTGTGTTTTTCTTTGAGAGGTCGAGAACGCCGTCTGCTGAGACAAGAGAACATCAGTAAGACACACAGGCTCTGATTTAATAAGATCCCAAACAACAAGCACTAATTTGCATGTGCAGTTGGATAAATGGACAGACATACTGTTCAAACCGTTCAAGATACAAAATAAACACAAAATAAAAGTGTGTTCTTTTCAAAACAAGGTGTGTGTTAGTCACCTTGTGCACACTGTGTGTTGCGGCTGAGTGTCAGGTCCAGTGGTCCATCTGGCTCTGTTTGTGTGACAGCATTCTGGTTTTCGGCTGTTTGAATTTTATGCGCATATTCAACGGCGAACTGGCGAATCATCTTCCTCATCAACTCCTGCGCAGCCAACGGAATAATGGGGTCGCAGCTCTCAGGGAATTCTGGGTAATATAGTATGGTATACCGATTAACATACCAATTAACAATTCCTGTAAACAATGAAATATTACTGTCATGCCCTACATGCCCATCGGAAGGCGCCCAAGATCAAAAAAGTTGAGGTGTCGCTCCTTTTTAACTGCATTGTGTTCAGGACTGTGGAAAAACAAACCTTAAGATCTCACTTATTTAGTTTAAAACCTTGACAAATGCTATTAATTTACTTTTATGTTGTACTGGTGCTCATGCTCCTGCCAGAACCCAAATTTTTTTTTTTTTCCCCCCATTAGTTTTAATTTTCAATTTTCATGAGTTGTAGACCAAAAGGCCAATGGATTCTGACTTACTTCAGCCAGCCTGGAATTTGTTAGGGAGGTACAGAGACTAGCTAACCAAACGTAAATAATGTAATCCAAGTATGCATCTTGTGTATTTGTATCCTCTGAGATGCCTGCCTCCTTGTTCACTATGGTGTAGCTATCCTATGCTGCGCAGTGACCCAGTGGCTATCCAAGAACTACCATTAACTGGGATGTGTGTCCTCTAAATCTAGCCTTGCCTCCCAGCCATGTGGTTGTAGACTTAGCTTCTAATGTGGTGCCATCCAGCTTCTAATTAAATAATGGCTTCAGTGTTAGCCTGTTTCTAGCTCTCACCATGCCTCCACTGGTTGCTGTTGCTGTTCTTATCCATGCCTGTATCTCTGCTCTGGCTCCTAGACCACTTGCTGTTCTGCTCCTGCTCCTTGCTCTCTAATCTGTCTCTTGGCCTGAAATCTACTCCAGCTAGTTACATTAGGGCCTTTCGCAATGTGGGAACCTTTTCATAGTATCTGAACTAATTGTGGAACTTCCCACTTTTTGGCGTTTTCGCACCTCCGGACCTGGGTGCGATTTTAGTACCGGACTGCCTTTTTCGAGAACCAAATTAGCTCCTACTCCGGAGCAGGGTCTAACCAGCACAACTGGTACTATCCGTGACGTAAGTAGACGTTGATTGGCTAAACGCGTACGAAAACGCCCTCACCCGCCATGATTTAAAACGCCGTGTAAACATACTGTAGTGTCAACTTATTTCGCAAGTATGGAGAACAGCGATAGATGGACGCGAGACACAACAAAAACGCAGCTCCGATCACAGCGTCCTCCATCCTCCGGTTGTTTACGTTGTTCTTCTTTGTTTCCGTTGTTGAACGCCGCACACAAATGACGTCGCTGTCGACCGGCTTACGTCACTTCCTAGTGCCCACTGTCGGTGCGAATGCAACCCTTTAAACGGTACTGGGAAATAGTTCGCGCAAAATCGCCCAGTACTTTAGTACTGTAAATTTAGTTCTGGAACTAAAGCGGTGCGAAAGGCCCTGTTGTCTCTCGGTCTCTATTCCTGTTCTTGGCTCTGCTCCTTTGGCAGCCTTGATGTCTTGATGCTATGTCTGTCTCAGCTCTGGCTACGGATCCTTTTCCAGTGTTTTCCCTTTGATCTCTGTCAGGTTAAGCCCCTGAATCTTTCCCTAAATGTGATCCCCTGGCTTTTTTCCTACTCAACTGTGATTAGAAATGTAGTTTCTTTCCAGCATAATTTACTCCTTCTCCAGTGTCACACATAAGTTCTGGTCCTCCCATAGTGTCACTCACAGGCCCTGATCCCTCCCTGTTGTCACTCATGGGCAATGGTCCTTTGGCAGGTGTCACTCACACGCCCTCTCCAGTATTATTTGCAGACAGTGAGGCAGGGTCACTCACAAACATTGTTCTTTTCCCCAGGGTCACTAACAGGTCTTGGACCTTTCCCAGGGTCTCTCAAAAGACCTGATCTTTCCCCAAGGTCATTCACAGATGCCTGGTCCTTCCCCAGGGTTTCTCACAGGTCTTGAACCTTTCCCAGGGTCACTCAAAAGTCCCGGTCTTTCCACAGGGTCACTCACAGTTCCTGGTCCTTCTCCACAGTCACTCACAGGTGGTAGCTCTTCCCCAGTGTCTCCCTAGGACCCTGGTCCTTTCCCATGCTCACTCACAGAACCCAGTCCTTCCCCATTGTCACTCACAGGTCCTGGTCCTTCTCCAGAGTCACTCACAGGTCCTGGACCTTATGCTGGGTCACTCACAAAAACTGATCTTTTGCCAGGATCACTCACAAGTCCTGGTCCTTCATCAGGGTCACTCACAGGCCCCTGTTCTTCTCCAGGGTCACTGACATGTCCTGGTCCTTCCCCAGGGGCACTCACAGACCATGGTCCTTCCAAGGTCACTCGCAAGTCCCGGTCTTTCTCCAGTGTGACTCACGGCTCCCAGGCCCTCCTCTGGGTCACTCACAGGTCCTGGTCCTTCTTCAGTGTCACTTCAGGGTACCTTACAGGTCCCGGTCCTTGCCCAGTTTGCTCACGGATCCCGTACCTTCCATAGGGTCACTCACAAGTCCGGGTCCTTCTCATACATACAGGTACCAGTGACATACAGGTACCAGTCCTTCCTCTGGGTCACTCATAGATCCCAGTCCTTCTTCAGTATCACTACAAGATCCCTCACTGTTACTGGTCCTTCCCCACTGTCACTCACAGGTCCCAGGCCTGTCTTACTTCAGTGCCACTTTAGGGTCACTCACAGGTACTGCTTCTTCCCCAGGACCTGTGAGTTACCCTGGAGAAGGACCGGGACATATGAGTGACCTTGGGAAAGGCCCGGGACCTCCCCCACGGTCAATCACTAGTCCCGGTCCTTCTCCAGGGTAACTCACAGGTCCTGGTTTCAGTTGGTGATCATTCCCCAGTGTCAGATACTGCTAATGCCCTAGATTTTGTGTAAATCTCTAAATGAATGGGAGTCTTGAGCCCTAGCGAGGTCTGGAGACCTTTTGATCCGTTTACAGTCCTGACCCCTACGCCTATCTCTGTGTCCTCGCCCCTGTCTCAGGCCACGAGCTGGACCTCGGTTCCGTTACTGCATCAACTCCTTGTGGTCCCACACCCTTTACTGCTTGAACTCTGGGTGTGACTCTGTCTAGGGTTCAAAAGGACACAGGCTTGTGCTGTGTGGGGGCCCCCATTCTATTTTTAAACATGTCAGGAGATTGCTATCACTAAGTCATTAAGCTCTGATCCAGTGACAAGGTGCCTGTGATGGTTTTGGAGATCCTGCCTAATCTCGAACTGTTTCGTGTATTCCCACTGCAGAAGAGGCAGTCCTTAGGCAACAAAATTGATTCAGCTGCAACACTGAAAAATAGCTAGTCTTGAGCCAAGAGTCTGTGACATCAAGGGCATTTAGATATTATTATTTCATCACCATGACAACTCAAGCAACTCAAGTTATTTTTATGTCAAGCTCCAGACGAGAAGAGTGAGAGGTGGCAGTCACATTCAAGCTTATTCCATGTTGTGTCTAGATATGGCAAGTAATAACCTGCTCTTAGCTTTGCACCAAGTGGTTCTGCAGTTTTTCCCCACTGAAAAGTTTTGCATTTGTTATTAATCACATTCACCCTGAGATGTCCCCCTTCCCCATTCTCTCTCCCTTTGTGACAGGCATAGAGTTTTCACTTTCACTAATCAACAAGAGCTGTTCAGAGGGACATTCAGCTTCATCGCGTGAGGATTACGCATGTGCCGATAATCAGTTAGACATTACATTGCAACATTCAGTATGTGCTATATTATTCTTGTCAATTTTTCAAATTAGTCATTCCCTCTGCATCATCTGTACCTGAGCTTGAAATCTAGCAAGCAACCAATTGTCCATTGTGAGGTATACAGCTCTCGCAGTGATCATGTATCATAAAGCTGAAGCCTGCGGGGTGTGAGTGTGTGTGTGAGATAGTGTTTATTACCTTTCTTGTGTAAGACTGCATGCAGAAATTGGTCTGCTTGGCACTGGAGTGTGTCTGAGGTGTTGATGCCCTGAGGGGGGGTTTCGGCATGGGGGGGCGAGTCAGGCAAGCGGTCCTGTTCCAAGAACAGACAGAGACAGTATTCAATAAACTAAATAAAATTGTTGTTAAAACAAACAATTAAACATATCAGTGAGATATACATGCACACTGAGGAATATTTATAGATGAGGTTTAAGTTAAAGGTAGCAGCTAATCTGGAGCAGTCACATAAGGATTTCTCCATTAGAGATTAGACACTGCGTTAATGATAATACAGTAATACACACACTGAACACCAATGTTTTCACTGAATTTACACTGTGACATTTACTACACACTTACACTGATTTTTTCGAACTGTAAGTTACAGAAGGAGCAGCACGCATCTGTTGACCAATCAGCAGTTGCTTCAGGCTCACAATCTGAGAAGCAAACACACACCCACAGAGGCACACTCGCAGATGTTAAAAATAGCAAGGAAAGACTCTTCTCCCTGAGTAGAATTGCAATTTGTTCGAAAACCACTGCTGTGTTTCAGTAACATGTTAGCGCCCTTGTCAATTTGCAGTTAAAAAAAAAAAACCAAAAAAAAAAAACCTCAGAAGTCTGCACCACATAGGTCATTTGCAGCACAAGAGCAGGAGGGTGTAACAGGAAGGAGATTGTTCAGCACTCAAAAACAAAAGTCTGACCGGTAATTCGTTAGTAGGGGAGAGCAGAATGTCTCCAGCTTTTATGTACAGACGGCAGAATCGGAGAAACACATCAAATCAAGTGCTCCGGTTTACACCTATAAACAGCTATATGTGATATTTTTTAACAGAAACAGCATCAAACTGCAGTGATAAGTTCTTTAAGTGTTGCTTAGGTCTACAATCTCAATTCTTCATCTAATGAACTTTATTCGAGTCACTGAACAGCCTTTAAGAGGAGCACAGGAAACGGAACCGAAACGAAGTAGATGAGGGCATTAAAAACAAACAAATTAGAATAAACAGAGTTCTTGTGTGTAATGCATATATGTAACATAAAATACATAAAGAATAACTCACTGTCGAATATGCTGAGATCTTGCAACAGCCTCGGCCCATAGATTCCTTCCAGTATACTCTCAAACCCTGAAACACACACATACACACATATATAAGGATATAATAAAATAGAAGGAAAAATAAAAATGACATCCCCTCCTAGATACCATTTGGGGGAAAAAAAAAACTGTATTAAGATATTACCCAGCACTAACAAGCAAGCTACACATGCCCTCTGTCAATTAGCTAGCTAAGTGTAACCACAGTAACAATTACGGCCAGGAATCAAAATAGAAAAAAAAAAAAAACCATCCACTACGACACAGACAACATCAGTAAATGAGGAGTGTCCATCATTATCATGGTGTTATTGAGTTTCACATTATCGGCAGGTCTGTTCGTCAACGTTTTGTGTGTGCATGCATGCATATGTGTGTGTGTGTGTGTTACATATGTGCTGAAGTACCTTTGTACTCCAAAGAATGATTTTAATGGGTAACTACCCCATGATGGATGAATATGATTATATATGGTTACAGTTGATGCAACTTTGTTTCTTTTTTCTTTTCTTTTTTTTTTTAATATCTCAACCAGAAATGTTCTCAGTACTTTCATAAAAATAAGAATGCATCCAGGCATTATGTTGCACAAAAAACAAGAACACCAGTCCATTGAAAAACAGCCAATGTAAAAAATTAGACAGCCTGTGTGCTTTGCAAGTGGCACGGATGAATTCTTTGTGCTGTTTCCGAGTCACATTACCATGCGCAAATTACCTTGTCTCGATTTTAGGCATAAAACAAAGTGTTAAATAGTTGAGAGTATTTTTAGCACTAACTAACAAGTGACACATGGCAGCTGTGCAACACTAATCCCTGCATTTTTGATGAGTGTAAATGTGTAGAGATGTTCTTAAGCCCTATTTGGACGGGATTAAATTTACACGGGGTCGTGGAGTAATTTCACCGGCCATGTCGGTGTTTTTTTCCGTCCTCCTCTGAGAAAATTACAGGCAAAATTACATCCTGATTTTCACCAAACTTAGTGGTTGTCTGAAAATTTTAGTCCAGATGCACATGTCCGTGATTTTCTACACAGTTGTTGCTTCATGTTTGAAAAAAAGATGTCTGACTGCTGCTACTTGCCGTATTCAGTCTTGTAGTGCGTGTATCAGTGCCCCTCCCCCTGATATTAAACACTTCCCGAGTTGCAAAACGAAAAATGGATGCTCATATACTTTGTAATCATTGTTTTATTGTATTTTCACATTGTTGCTGCAATTTTCATTCACCCCAAAACAGCGTCTCTTCTCTACTTCAGCGCCTTTTTGACCGCCGTGTTGTGAACTAAAAGTGATCATGTGACCGCGTGACCCAAAGGTTTGTAGAAAATACAACCCGCTAGAAACGTGCTCCTCCTGTGGTCATTTTAATGCTGTCTGGATGCGAGAGTTTTATCACTGAGGAGAAGTCTTTAAAAAAAAAAAAAAAAAAAAAAAAAAAAAAAAAAAAAAAAAAAAAAAAAAAAAAAAAAAAAAAAAAAAAAAAAAAAAAAAAAAAAAAAAAAAAAAAAA
>CM040481.1:6232687-6246265 GCA_022758105.1 Pangasianodon gigas
TGCAAGAATTTATGATGAGTCCAATCTGGAGGTGACAACGAAGTTCCTTGAAATGCCCATATGCAATGTGGGTAATGCAGAAAACCTATATGAAAAGCTGTCCGAAGCATTGAGGTGAGGGAAATGCACTGTGTTTACCTAAGTTTGCATTTAATTATAACAGCTAGAACATTTTTTATTTCAGTTTCACGTGATCACAGTTTACATAAAAGCTTTTGTCAAATAGATTATTTTGTAATTTTGGGCATATTGTTTTGATTTCCTGTTTTCAATAGCAAAAGAGGCATTCCATGGGAGAATGTCATTGCCTTCAACTCTGACAATGCAAGTGTAATGAAAGGCAGACACAGTTCAGTGATTAACAGACTAAGAGGAAGCCAGCCTAATGTCCAGGACCTTGGCTGCATTTGCCACCTTGTCCAGCTTGCCACTGGTTGTGGCATCAAGGCACAATACACCCACTTTGACAAAAGGTAAATGTAAAATAAAAGTACTCACTCACACACACATAGCTCTATATCTAGTAATTACACCATGAGCAAACTGAGACCACTTACTAAACTCAAAATTATTCTCTCATTTCAGTGCAAAGAGATGTGAGCTCTACAAGGGGTTTGTAGAGTTCACAGACTCTGACAACCTTAAGCTCCTGAGGTACTGCAGTACCAGATGGCTCAGTCTGCTTACATGCATACAGAGAGTACTGAACCAGTGGGATGCTCTACAGGTAGGACTGTAATGGTAAACTCCACTTAGCAGATATCTCGAAAATGTATTATGGTATGTTTCCATTGCATTTTTTTTTTTTACCATATATTCCCACCCTATATCTCTAAATCTATAGGCATACTTTGACAGTCATGAGGAGGTGGAGAGGAATGCCAAAGTTCGTGATCTGGCAAGCCATCTCCGTGATCCAGTTATGAAGGCATACTTTATGTTCCTGAGTGTTGCCCTTAAGCCTTTAGCTGAATTTAATATTGCCTTTCAGGTGGGTGTCATGACCTCTTGGGATAATAATAGATTAATAATCACATATGATAATATGTATTATTTCAGTTATTTTATTGTGGCTACATGTACTGTCTACAGTCTGAGGGAGTACAGATTCACAGGCTTGAAGAGGAGATGTGCAGGCTGATCAGGCGGTTTTTGGGCTACCTCATACCAGCCAGGGCCATCTTGGATGTGCCTCTCAGGGAGGTGAACTATGGAGAGGGACATCAGTTGGAAGATGAAGACCTCTTCATTGGAGCAGAGACAAAAGCATTCATCAGAAATGCACAGGTCCCTGTTTCATCCAAGAAAAAAATCTTTCAGTGGGTATATTACTCTGTAGTTTAATATAATTGTGATCTCATCTTTTGACAGCCTGGGATAACTCTTATAGTGTGCCTGAAATGTTTGCTACTATCTAATGCATATTGTTGTTGTTTTTATTTGTATTTTTTTAATTTTTTTATGTTGTTTAATTGTTTTTACTATTATCCTGTTGTAGAACTGTGAGAACCTTCTATGAAGCAGTTCTGAGAAAGATGTTCAACTGCTTTCCACTTGACTCCCAACTCCTGAAGGACCTGAGAGCGCTGGACCCTGCATCTCGGCTTGATATCACTCCAGGGACAGGTAGTGATTAGGGACAGTTAGAGATTAGGGACAGTTTACAATTAACATGTTATATTTTACAGTGACAAGGCTAGTAGCCCTGTTCCCTCAGTTGAGCTTGAATGAGGATAGGCTGAGGGAGGAATTCACTGACTACCAGGTGACAGATAGCAAGCATCTCCCCCATGAAGACAGAATTGACAGATTCTGGGGCCTTCTAGGCAAGGACGTGAGGTTCAGTGAGCTGACAAGACTTATGAAGGCTTTATTATGCATTCCACACAGCAATGCCAGTTCTGAAAGGGTATTTAGTATGGTGCGAAAAATTGTTACAGAAAATAGAATGGCATTGGACAACAGTACTGTTTGTGCTTTACTGTCATGTAAAATCAACCACACTGGTCAAGCTCACAAATACACTCCTTCTCAGAAGGTGTTAAGGAATGCACAGTCTGCAACCTATGTGTATAACAAGTCCCTTGTAGATGCAAGAGAGCCTCACGACCAATAAAATGGTATCCCCCATTGGATTTCCCTTTTTTTCAAATCCCAATGTTGGCAGGTATGGAGGAGACTCTTCTCTCTGCTCAGCTCTCAGCACTGCAGGGCTTTGTAGTGATAGGTCTGGGGGTCACTGTGTTTTAGGTGGAGCCAATATTTGATAGATCTTTTCTGAATTTTGAGTAGTAGTGGGAGTAGCCGTTTTTGAGTAGCTGTTTTTTGTTTGTAGGATGGATTTACACAATTGTGTGTGCATAATTTCAGCCAGGTGTTTATCCAATTGTGTAAAATTTTAGTTTGTAAGTGGCACCCAGACCTCACTACCATACAGCAGAATTGGTTCAATTACTGATTCATATAATTTGAGCCAAATTCGAATTGGAATTTGAATGTGAATTTGTGTGTCCTTAATGTGAAGTGTGATGTGTTTCCCTGACATCTAGATCTTTTTTGAAAAATAATAGTTTTGGTCTTGTTGAGGTTGAGTGTCAGGGCCCAGGCCTGACAGTACCGCTGTGGCAGGTCCAGGTTCTGCTGTAGACCCTGAGCACTGGGGGACAGCAGGACCAGGTTGTCTGCATACAGAGGGAATTTGACCTCTGAGTCGTGTAGAGTGAGACTGGGTGGTGCTGATGTTTCTAAAATGGAGGCCAATTCGTTAATACATATATTAAATAGCGTTGGGCTTAGGCTGCAACCCTGTCTCACTCCATGCTCCTGAAGGAAGAATTTAGTTCTTTTGTTGCCAATTTTATTTCCGCACTTGTTGTTTGTGTACATGGATTTGATGATATCATATGTTTTACCTATTTAAGAATAGCTAATTGGAATTTTTTACTTGTGTACGTAATCATTTCATTTGGGATGCCATCAGGCCCACTTGCTGCAGAGGTGAGCAGAACGTGTACCTTCCCAAAGAGTCTCCTCGTGTCCTACAATGTACAGACCCAGGCTTTGACAGAGCTGCAGCAGGTCCTTTCCATTTTTCTTGACCTGCAATTCAAAGTTGTTTCCCCCTCTCTCTCTCTCCCCCTCTCTCTTTCTCTCTCTCTCTCTCTCTCTCTGTCTCTCTCTCTCTCTCACACACACACACACACACACACACACACACACACACGGAAACTCCATAACACCAAAAATGGAGAACACTATAATCCGTCTTGAATTCTCCATTCTGACTGGTCAAAAGCAACGTTTATTTGTTAAGCAATAAAACCCTCAGTGTCGTGCTGTTTCAGAAAAATAATCCAAGACCGGATGGTGTGATGTGGCAGGGTTACTGTTACCATCCCTAAGTCGATTATTTTCCTATAACAGCACATCCTGAAGTGTTTTATCTCTCCTATAGGCTACCATGGTGATTTACTAACTACAGGGTGTCTCAGATGTCTCCATACATAAGGAATTGTTTGCCAGCACCATGTCAGTTGTGCCTTTGTCAGTGGATGTTCGTGGACGTCCGCTTCTCAGTTGGTCCGCAACACTTCCAGTCTTTTTGAATTTGTTAATAAGTTTGGCAACAGTGTCATGTGTGATGTGTGTGAAGTACCAGTTCCTTCCCTGTTTATGGAGTGATGTCAAATCAACATGGCCGCTCACACTGTGAACTACTTTTAAATATTTTTTTATAGCGGTATTGGCTCTAGTTAATATACAGACACAGTACTTGGTTAAATCTGTAACACTGACCATACCAATCCCTGTTTTGAGACGGTAATCATGAACTCATCAACATTAGAGTTATCGCTAACGTTAGCCAGCTAGCTTGTTGCTAAACTACTGGCTACTGTCTGCTGTTGTTGCTGTAATTGCTGCAATTTCAGTCCAAAATGTTGCATGAATGTTCACTACAGTAGAACAGAACCAGTAGCCACTCCGGCCTGTAACTATAAAAGTGCCCTGAAAGTAGTTTTTATGAGCTTTACATGCTCTGACAGAGCAAACAAAAGACACGCTTTCATGGTGGCGTCCATGATTTTAATAGTTTTTTCACTTCACAATTATTACCTAGAGAAAAAAAAATAGAGGCTGGTGAGGGAACAACTGTTTATAGCTGCTGTAAGTGAGAACAGGAACTAACTTGTTTCTTGGACATTCCACAACATTAAATGTAACTATAGAAGGTTAAAAAAATCATATTGTTTATAAATAAATTAAAAATTGTAATTGTTGGCAAATTCCTGTGATATAAGAGAAATAAAATATTTTGTGACATGTTGCTACAGAAAAACAATCCACTTATTTCTTACATATTCGGTGCTATATCTTTGAATCACTTTAAAAAAAAAAATGAACAGAGCTATGTACAAAAGCTTTTTGCAAAAGCTGCACATTTTTGTAAAAAAAAAAATCCTTATGGGAACATTTTCCCCATAAAGAGATAAAAATATAACACACACACTTGGCAAAACATCTCCAAAACGCTCTAAACTCGTGAACCACTGCACACACCCAGACCATTAGGAACTATTCTTTTGATCTCTAGTGCCTTATCTCTATGGCAACCATATCAGAAGCAGTTAAAGTGGCCTCATTGGGACTGCTGTCTGTGTGTGTGGGTGTGTGAATGGTTGGGGGAAGGGAAGGCAGTGGTGATATATATTCCAAGGTTACAGGGTTAACAATCAAAGTGAGAGTGAGACAGAAAGCATTTAATTTCTTCAGGTAGTTTATGAGAAGGTTACCAAATGCTAATTGGTGATCTTAAACACCTTATGAAGATCCACACATGCTAACAGTCACTACCTACAGCAGGTAATTTACACTTTTGCACTGGTGAGGGTAGTGATGTAGATTCCTAAACCTTATCTGGGGTGTTTCTCATGATCCCTCCTGCTATCACTGCTCAGTAAAAATCTTAATGTCTTTTGAGACTTCATTAAGTTTGATCAAACTGTTTCCGAGCACAGGTGTGGTCACAGGAACTCATCTGTGGTCCACCTCAAATGGTGGCCCGGATATGTGTGAAAGCATCATAAACCCAAGCCACGCATTGTGATTGGCTCCACTTGTACACACTGCTTCCTGTTTGAAATTTTTCAGTGGCAGTGTAAGGGGAGTTGTGGGTGGGAAAGAAAAGAATGCTTGCTAGATACAGTACTGTGCACACCGTTGCCAAGGGAAAATCATTCGAAGATGATGATGACATCTTAGACTAATATTCACAGGAATATGCAAATGATCATGACAATTCTGTGAATATGATCTTGTAAGGAATAACACATGACAGATTGTGTGGTTATATGAAAATAATCCACGCTGGGGTGGTGTGATGCCTTTACCACCCCGTAGTGGATTATTTTCATACAACAACACAGTCTGGAGTGTGTTATTCCACTTATACCACAGCGATTTACCAACAGTTACAATGTTTAACATATTAATGAATGACACAGTGCATTTTATCAGTTCATAGTTAAGATTTAGTTATGGAATGTTGTGGAGACAAGTTAGCTCCTGTTATCACTTACTTTATAGCAATGATAAACAGTCATTCCCTCAACAGTATCTCCTTCTTTCTCTCTCTCTCTCTCTCTCTCTCAAAAAAAAAAAATGTGGCTTGTTATTTTACCAAGAAAACAGAAAGCATAAACTCCTCTGTCCTGAAGACTTTCCCCGTGCTGAGAAACTTTCCAAAGCACCGTGACTGTTACAAAGCGCTGACGCCCGAGACCATAAATGTCTCCTAATAAACAACTTCACCACATCAGTAATTATACATTTTTCTTTGTTAAACGTTTTTAAATCTGTTTATTATTAGTCTTAGTTTATGTAAAGCATCCACCATACAAGTCCCTGTGTATGAGCTATTACTATAAAAACAATAATGTATTAGAATAAGCGCATCAATATTACCCTTACACGCCTTCTGACCAATCAGATTTGAGAACTCAACAGCGCTGTGGTATATATATATATATATATATATATATATATATATATATATAAAATGCATGCTCAAAAGTCACTAGAAACTGTCAGATGACATCACAAGCTCATTTTCATATTCACTAAAGTGTATTTATATTCATGATCATTTGCATATAAAATGTGATACATGAAGAAAGACGATTAGCTGAAGAAAGTAGAATAGAATATGTAATTATACAGTATATAATTGTATAAAGAACAAGTTTATGTGGCAATGGCACCACAAACTATTGCACATCAATTCACGCATTTACGAAATAGTCAAACCAATTATTTATGTATTTGCAAAATGTTATAATTTGAAAAAGTCTTTTTTTTTTTTAAAGCAATGTTCTTTTGATGTGAAATGAAAAATAGTGAAATGAAAAGTTTTTAAATATCAAAAAACATACAAGGGGCATTAAAAAAAAACATCTAAACTAAATCAATATCTGTAGTGACCAATCTTTGTCTTTAAAATGGTATAAATTTTCTTAGGTACACTCATAAAAAAGGGTCCTTAATTGTTCATAGGATAATTAAGGGCTTTTAGCTTCCAAGAAAGGGCTCTACATGGAAATCTTTTCTAATAGGGAAACACACTTTAACCCTTAAAGGTCAGAGTCGTGCTGGTAGGTTTTTCCAGACACCTTGGAGAACAGTTCTTCTGCAGATCTATTTCTTGTCTTTGTTTAATAACAGACTGGGCTGTATAGCTACAAAGTACTCAAGTCTTTTTTATCTTGAAAAGAAAAATGGCTGTTTAATAGTTATTTTTTAAATGATTTTTTTTTTCTTGGTAACATTTAAATTTTTTGGAAAATGAGCATTCTGAAAGTTGCTATGGTGACATGGAAAATACAATGTTGCCAGCTTACAGCTCCAAGGACCCCTGTTTGATCCTGAGCCCTGGTTACTGTCTGTGTGGGTTTTTTCCAGGTTCTCCGGTTTCCTCCCACCTCGCAAAAACATGGAAATAGGTTCATTAGCTTTGCTAAATTGTCTCTAGTTGGAAGGGACAATGGAAGAATGTCCCATTAAGTACCTATTAACACTTCACGCCTAGTAGGATAGGGTTCAGATTCACAGCAACCCTGACTAGGTTAAGCGGTTATGAAGATGAAATAATTTTAATTTCTAGCAGGATTTGTACTCACATGGCTGGTTTTCACATACATTCTGGAGAGAGCTCTGAAGTTTGTGGAACAAAAAAATGCCATGACATCATGGGGAATGTTGAGTTGTCATGTCCCCATCAATCTCAGTTAAACACACACTCTCCAACACTCAAAGGAAATATTATTTTCTGCCTCATCACTATGGTAACTGTATCAGAAGCAGTGGTTTCAATTGGTCACAAACGTGTGTGTGTTTGGGGGAAGGGAAGGCTATTGTAATGGTGATTTTTATTCCAAGGTTACAGCACCAAAGTGAGACTATAGGGTGCTGTAATTTCTAAGTAGTTTATATGTAAGATGAATTCTGAATGCTGTCTTTTTGGTTTTTGGATCATCATTGTTTAAACGGATTTTTACAAATTTATGCTAATCATTGCATGATTAATATGTACACATATGTCTAGTTTTTTTACATTCTTAATTTTTTGGCTCAGTAGGATTATTGTGTAAATTAGTGCCACCCTGTGGTGATTTTTCTGCTATTTCATCAAATTATTACACTCGTTGCTGCTCAGGAAGAGTATACAGGTAGGTGGACTGACTTCTCTAAACTGACCGTTGCTGTGAATAAGTGTGTGGTATCCTGATGCCAACATAAGAGAAAATATGGTTAAAGATGAACAAACAATCTTTGTTTCAATTACACCTTCAAACTTCAGGGGCCTCAGGGGAAGGAAGACGGTAGAAGATACACAACTGTGCTGTTCATGGTGGAGTTTCCCTTGAGGAAAATTAACCATGGTTTTACCATGGTAATGGAACCATGGCTCCCATAGTGATTTGGTGTGGAAAATCTAGTCAGCGTGGGCCACCCAGAAAATCAGCTTACGCACCTGCGTAGGTTGACTTTTTCCCCATGCAAAAATATTGACGTTATCAACTCACCAACTCTGAACCACTAATGTTACAACATAAAACTAAACCAGCACAAACACAAAAATACAATCCACACAGACAAAATAAGTGCACAACACAGACAAAACAATAGCACCACAAAGAATATAAACCCAAAATAAGACAAAATACAATCAATGTATCCAACACCGTTTCAACATACACACAGTATAAAGACAGAACATAAAATCAGACACACAACTTACACAGAAACTGATCACACAATGGACTCTTTATTTAAACTAGCATTATGGCAGCACAACATAAACCGCACAGAGCAAAGTGTGTTCCTCTGACTGGAAGTAGAATACTGACATCTGTAGGTCACAGTGTGAGAGTGTGTGCAACTGAGTGTATGTGAATGGTGGAGAACTGTGTTGGAGGTTGTACAGGAAAACAGTGACACTTTACCTTTACATGCATGAAGCGATGAATCAGTCTGATTGGCCGATATCAATTCCTCGTCGTGATTTGCCAAAGATGCAAATCCATGACAGATAGCCTTGTATGTGTATATATTTGTGTGTATTAATAGGATTATGAGGGCCTAATCCATCTTAGAGTAAACTGTAAATACAGAAACACAGCGCTGAATGGCAGCAGCACTCAGTAAGTGGTATTTCTGTTTTCACTGATGTACCATTAAAAAATTACTCACTTTACTTACACATGGGTACATAATAAAAGCCAAGACTCAGGTGCCACTGTGTCCATGATATCTTGGCTTAGAGTACACAGTGTACACGTGTCCATGATATCTTGGCTTAGAGTACACAGTGTACACATATGTGAATACAGTAACTTGAATACAATGAACGGCTTTGTCTTTACTTCAGTGTAACTGGCACTACTGAAACAATTTTTTTCATGGCCAAGCCACTACAGTAATGGTCTTTGACAGTGCTACAATTCTCTTAAAACCTTGTGATTAACTGCATGAAAAACAGTGTGATGACAACAAAAAGAAAACAGTGGTATACTCCACACAAGTGTGTGTGCGTGTGTTAGTATGAAAATAATTTATTCAAGCAACAAATAATTAGTAAGCTGTTGTTTTGTTAAGCAAATTAGATATGCCCATATTAAGGCTAAAAGGAAAGATATTAAAAGGTATTCATAATTAAAATAGTTATATTGTATTAAATATTTATTATTAAATTTAATATTAATAAAATACTAAATAGTACAATAGAACAGAACATTTTTTTTTACCCCATTTTCTACCAGATTAGTCATTGCCAAATTCCCACCTACTAGCTAATTATGCCTATTGCATGATAGCTAACAACCAGCGAACACAATGGTTAATACATGATCCCTCCAAGACATGTGAAGCCAGTCATCATATTTTCAATAATTCAACAGAAAGGTGAGTTCTACTCCTACTAACCACTGGGGAAGTAAGAATCAATTGGATACATTCATGTGCAAGCATGACAAAACCTTTCAAAAAAGTCACAAAGTGACTGTATGATGTATTTGCTATAAATCTTTCTCTCCCACCTTATAGAGATTGTTATAGACTCCTATAATCTTCCATCAGCTCTTCGCCTGCAGTGAGTGTAATTTTCCTACTTCTTCAGAATAAAACCTTTGTGGCTTGAGTTGGGTTTTCTCTTTAGCATGCTAAGATTGTTAAATATCACTTACTGTCCTGTCCAAAACTAGTTAAAAATTTTGCTGTTCTTCAGTATGGCACTCACCTCTCCGTCCCTTGCCTGGTGGGGTCTCCCTCGATGCTCTGAGTTTTTCACATGGCCCACTGTCTACAGCTCATGACCTGCAGGCCTGTGAAAATGTACAGCTAGCATGGTTGAGCAGTCTTCCCTCACCATACCATGGCCTTAACCACTGTGCTTGCAAAGTTAGCTTGATATGGCTAACGTGCATACAATTGCTGGAGTCTGCACTGCATCCCATTTCCATTCGTATCTCCAGCGAGTGAGGTTTCTGCTTTGGCTCAATCCCATGGCCGCAGCAGTCTCCTGACTAGCAGGGCTATGGCTAGTGCAGCTAATGCGCAAAGTGCATCTCCATCACTATGCTTCCTGATGCTTGCCCTTGAGCCGCAAACACACAGCACTGGTGCGGGAGTAAATCAACCTTGTGAAATCTGCCATGTGCCAGAGTTGCTCTTTGCTGTCTAAGAAATAGCCCATCTCCATGTTTCACCTACCACATATACTCTGCTGGACTCTAACTAGCCCTAAAACAGACAGAATCTCACTCTGAGGTCCAAAACAGGCACGTGACTGCCCCCATTTACCTGTGGACCAGACCCTAAACACTTCTTGACAGCCCTGTCAACCTCTGATAGTCAGCGGCATCAGGACACAACAGTATTTGGATGACTGGCTCCAATGTGCCATAAGAGAGAGCATGAGATGTCCATCCAGGACACTCAACATACAAGCAAGTGCTTGGTCTTATGGTGAACTCAGAAAAGAGCTCCCTAACACTGAAACAGACTATAAAATTCATTGGCATGAGGCTCTTCATTGAGATTGCTAGCCACACTGTCATTCCAATGTGTGGCAGACATTATCACCCTTGCCAAATAATTCCAGGCAGGACACTATGTGTGATTCCAGCTGCTGTTGAAGAAGCCAGAATCGCTGACTGCAGCAACCTGGGGCCTGTTGGAACTGGACTTCCAGAAATGGGTTATCAGTGGCTAAATCCCCAACACCACGTCATATCATGTACTTGTCTCAGTGAAAGGGCCACAGACTCTAGCTAGCTTGAGAGACTAGACTTTTCTCAATAATGGGGTCTGCTTGGTATGGATGTCCCATCAGAGACACCATGGACATAGTAACCACAGACACTGGAACAGGGTGTACTGGCCCACGACTGGCCTCAATGTCTACTATATGCATTTCCTTCACTAACACTGATTCTGCCCACATTGCACAGAATTCAGCAATTTGGCCACAAAAATGCCACAAAGACCTTAAGACGTCATCCCTGAGCATTGTCGCAAAAGGACAGAACAGAGATTTGTCACCCTCAGCCATGGTATCGATGGCTGTGGGTTTGGACTTCATGGCGAAGTGCAGTGGAGGACTGCAACCTAGCAGTCAGAAAACACTCCTGAATGGCAGAACATCTAGTACATGATCCCTGTATACTCTTAAATGTAAATTATTCCTTGAATGGTGTGCACCATTTGGATACAGTGCACTTCCTCCAGGGATAGCAGAAAGTCCCAGTATACGCTAAATGTGTATATGATCCCCAAGAGCCCAGCCCCGTATCTCCTTCTACTGGAGCCCCTTAAGACCTCTCCATTTGAGCCCCTGAAAGATGCTGAACTGAAATAGGTGCCTCTAAAATGACTTGTCAGCAAACTGATGGCCAATTAATTTGATGGTGACCTTGTGGTTGAACCAGGGTTTTTTTGCCCAAGGTTATATTACCCCCCCCCTTTATTAACCAATCGACTGACGTTACAGTGACTGCAGAGGATGAAACTGCATAGTGATCCTTGTTATACCCAGTACTCACCCTGAGATACTATGTGGACTAGACAGAGATGATCATCAGATCGCACACTGAGTTATGGCCTACAGGCAGGCCAGATGTCTGGCCCCTACAGAAATATACCACATTACAAGGTGCCTGGATGTTCTTCTACAGGTTACACATCACCCCTCTCAAGGGTGTGAGTGTGGTGATCATCTCTGCACACCTTTTCAGACAGTTCTAAGATGGGTTGGTTCCTGAAGACACGGAATACGTTACCCACGTAATATTCACCACCCATGGAGATTAAGAAGGGTGAAATATAACGCTAGTAACATATGTAACTGTGGCTGTATGAGCACGAGATAAATGTTTGGGTTCCCTGTCACATGAACTGATGCCCATCCAGAGGGAACGCACAGAAGGTTCCATGGAGTGATGGCTGTAGGAAAACAGGATTTATAGCAAATACTACATCAAAGTCACTTTGGGACATTGTTGTAAGATCTTGACATGCATGCCCACAAGCAGGAACCCAGGTGATATTCACCACTCCTGGAAGTTATCGTGTTCATATAACCACAGTTACTGATGGCTCCATGTTAACACACTTGTGCGTCTTTAGCGTACTTGAATGTGGGAATCTCCTTCCACACTCTGAGCAGTGATACGGCTTCTCTCCAGTGTGAATGCGTTGATGTATTTGGAGATGACTCTGTCGTCTAAAACTCTTTCTACACTGTAAGCAGTGAAATGGCTTTTCTCCTGTGTGAATGCGCTGGTGTAGTTGGAGAGTGCCTTTTCGACTAAAACTTTTCCCACACTGTGAGCAGTGATGCGGTTTCTCTTTTGCGTGAATGCGCTGGTGAGCTTGGAGATGACTCTGGTGAGCAAAACTCTTCCCACACTGTGAGCAGTGATACGGCTTCTCTCCTGTATGTACGCGCTTGTGAACTTGAAGGTGACTTTCATAAGGAAAGCTCTTCCCACACTGTAAGCAGATATATGTCTTCTCCCCGGTGTGAGTGCGCCGATGTGTTTGGAGAGTACTCTTTCGGGTAAAACGTTTTCCACACTCTGAGCAGCAATGCGGCTTCTCTTCTGTGTGAATCCGCTGGTGTATCTGGAGATTACTCTGCCGTCTAAAGCTCTTCCCACACTGTAAGCAGCAATACGGCTTCTCTCCCGTGTGAATGAGCTGATGTTGTCGGAGGTGACTCTGATGAGTAAAATTCTTTCCACATTGTAAGCAGTGAAAAGGCTTCTCTCCTGTGTGAAGACGCTGGTGTACATGGAAAGCACAATGGTGAGCGAAACTCTTCCCACACTGCGAGCAGTGATACGGCTTCTCTCCTGTGTGAATGCGCTGGTGTATTTGTAAATTACTGTGGTAAGTGAAACTTTTCCCACACTCCGAGCAGTGATACGGCTTCTCTCCGGTGTGAATGTGTTGGTGCCTTAGGAGATTGCTCTGGTGAGCAAAACTCTTCCCACACTGTGAGCAGCGAAACGGCTTTTCTTCCGTGTGAGTGCGCTGGTGTATTTCGAGATTACGCTGAAAAGCAAAGCTCTTCCCACACTCCGAGCATTGGTACAGCTTGTCTCCTGTGTGGATGAGCTGGTGGGTTTGGAGATGATTTTGTCGGGTAAAACTCTTCCCACACTGTAAGCAATGATACGGCTTGTCTCCTGTATGAATGCGCTGGTGTGCTTGGAGATTGCCTTGTCGGGTAAATCTCTTGCCACACTGTAAGCAGTGATACGGCTTCTCTCCGGTGTGAATGCGCTGGTGTGCTTGGAGATTACTTTGTCGAGTAAAACTCTTCCCACACTGTAAGCACTGATATGGCTTTTCTCCGGTGTGAATGCGCTGATGTGCCTCGAGATGATTCTGTTGAGTAAAGCTCTTCCCACACTGTGCACACTGATACGGCTTTTCTCTTTCGTGAACGCACGGGTGCGTTTGGAGAGAACTCTGGTGTGCAAAACTCTTGCCGCACTGTGAGCAGTGATACGGCTTCTCTCC
>CM040481.1:6259835-6274835 GCA_022758105.1 Pangasianodon gigas
AGCAACTTACAATTGAGACAGGATCCAACTGAGGAGTTGAGGGTTAAGGGTCTTGCTCAACAGAGTCAGCTTGGTGTTCAGTGTTTGTGGGCCCCTGACCATCACACCCATATGTGGTTCTTCTCCAAACTGTTGACACAAAGTTTGAGGCACACAATTGGATAGAACGTCTTTGTATACTGTAGCATTACGATTTCCCTTTACTGGAACTCAGAGGCCCAAACATGTTCCAGCATGACAATGCCCCTGTGCACAAAGCGAGCTCCGTGAAGACACGGTGTGTTAAAGTTGGAGTGGAAGACCTTGAGTGTCCTGCACAGAGCCCTGACCTCAACCCCACTGAACACTGGAACACCGACTGCACCCCAGACCTATTCACCCAACATCAGTGCCTGACCTCACTAATGCTCTTGTAGCTGAATGAACATAAATCCCCACAGCCACACTCCAAAATCTAGTGGAAAGCCTTCCCAGAAGAGTGGAGCTTATTATAACAGCAAAGGGGGAATAAATCTGAAGTGGGATGGGTGTGATGTTCAGGAATCCTCCTTGGCTGTATAGTGTATTATTTGGCTGTGTGGAGTTCCTGGACACTTTCTCCCTATGTGCATGTGGGTTCTTTCCGGGTTCTACATGTCCATAAACATGCCAGTAGGTGGATTAGCTGTGCTAAATTGCCCATACTGGGGTGTGTGTGTTTGTTGTGCACTGTGATGCACTGGTGTCCCATCCAGGGTGAATTATGCCCAGTTTCCTTGGGTTAGGCTCCAGATCCACCATGGATAATCAGCCAGGATAAACTGCTTACTGTATAGATGAATGAATAAATGAATGAATGAACTATTATTGAAACTAAGAAAACACACATTTAACCACTCAAGAACAATAACTCAATGGAGGGCAACAATCTCCATTTTTTGAACAAAGTTTCTTTTCTGACACACAGCGTTTTCATTAAGGACATTTTAATGATTTCCTGAAAGTGAATTTATTTGTCAGTCAATGTCACAATATCATTGAAAAATAAGAAACAGGAAAGAGAATGTACTTTTTCTTCTTCCCATGATCTTCAGGAACTTCATGTTGAACATGTGACTTGTGGAATAGTCCAAATACTTCATAGGGGTGAATTTGTTCAGGCTTGAGTGAGCGTTATGGGACACTAAAATGTTAATTTGTGAATTTGTTGAAAGCATGTTTATATGTGATTTTGAAATACCATTGTGACCAATCACAGCGAGGATCTAACTCATTTAGGCCATCAGAAGATGGTTTCTAAATCAGATTAATTATCTGAATTGTTTTTTTTAATTGAGTTATTGCTTCATGTATATAAAGTGTCTCCGTTTTCCTTTTCAACATTCATCAGGCTTCTCACACACACACTCACACTGTGGCCTACAGATGTCAGTATTCTCCTTCCAGTCTGAGGTACATGGATATATCCACTGGCCAGTTCGCTCTGTGTGGTTTATATTGTGCTTCCATATCACTAGCTTAAATAAAGACTCCATTGTGTGAACAGTTGTGTAATCTGTTTTTATATTTATGTTGTTTGTATGTTGATTCATAAGTGCTGGATAAATTGACAGTATAATGTCTTGTGCATAAACAATTGTGTCATCAGTTTGTATTGTTTGTGGCATTATTGTTTTGTCTGTGTTGTGTGTTATGTTATATTTTGATATTTTGTATTTGTGTTTGTTGTAATGTTAGTGGCTTAGCTTGTGTAGCTATAACAGTTGTACAGTTGGTTTTAAATTGTGTTTGTGCTTCAGGTTGTGTTATATTTTTTAATATGGGTTTTTATTTTGTGTCGTTTCCTGTTTGTAGATAATGTATTTGTCGATTTTTACTATTTGGGTCTTGCTTGTGATCATTTGGTTTGTTTTTTATTGTAGCTTATATGTGGGTTTACAGCATGTGTAAAATCTTTTGTGCTTTATAATGCTTGACTGTAAGGTCAAATGAAGCTGTAAGAAAATCTCTCAAAGTCTCTCTGCTATTTTGAAAAAAAACCCAAAACAACAACGTTGCTTTACTCGACTGTGTGGGACGGTGATCTTCACTGACATTTCAATTGAGTGCGATAGAAAAGCTGGAAAGTTCCATTTGCTTTGTGGTTTTCACCTAAAACTAAATGGTGTGTGAAAATTGAATCAGACCTTGAAACTTGGATTAGTAATCTGCTGGTAAAATCCTTTTTGTTTTGTGAGTTTTAAATGTTATGTTTGTGAGTTTGTGAATGTCTCCGTTGGTTGTACATTGTTTATTTTGTGTATTTGTGTACTTCATTCATATGTTTTTACCAGAATGGACCATGACGCACTGCACACTCAGCCGTCGCCGCATTGCTGACCAACTATTGAACTGTGAGAACACAAAAGCAGGATTTAGCCCACAGGGGCAATAGATAGTTTTGTGTGTGTGTGTGTGTGTGTGTGTGTGTGCGCATGTGTGTATTTGACTGGTCATTGGTGTTTTGCTTGTGTGAGTCCCATGACTGACCCACAGCTCTTCATACACTTCATTCATTATTAAAAAAAAAATACTGAGAACACACACACATGCACACATTTATTTACCCACACACTAACAGTTTGAGGATGTTACTGTCTGAATCATCACACACACACACACACACACACTCACAGACAAGCAGAAATGGATGAGTAAGTTAATGCTGATGGACTAGAAAATGCTACAGCACTAAAAACAAATCCTGACCTGTGCATTAATCAGACTGCTAACAGGAGTGTGCGTTGAAGGATGTTTGCTTGTGACAGTGTCAGTCATTGAGGTGTGTGTGTGTGTATGTGTGTGTATGTATTGTTGAGCATCCTGGGCATTCCTGGGATTTGATACCATGATTACCTTTATGAAAACATCTAATTTTACCAAATATTGTTCTTCTCAGAAGTGGAAAAGTAGGTGTTTACCTGCTCTAACACACCTGACTAAACACTTTAGTTTATGCACAACCGCTCCACGAGGTTTAAATTAATATCTTTGAGTAGAAAATGGTTCAAATGAATCCTGAAACAACACTGGGAAACCCTGACCTTCGACAGAAACTGATTATCTTTCTCCATCAGTGGAACACTGGGTTTTAAATTTTTACCATGTTTTTGTGAATTCTGTACAAGGGGAAGGAAAACTTTGTGGTGAAAAAAAATGATTATTCAGTTGAAATAGTTAAGATGAATCATAGTTCAGAATCAGTGTTCTTTAGGGAAGTGAAAATGGTTTCAAAGAACTGTTATTTTCAAGAATGTGGTGGATTGTAAATGTGATTAGTGTCTTCATGTTGAAAAAAAGACCCTGCTTGGTGATTCTTATCTTCCCAGTGAGTCATGAATCAAATGAATCAATACTCGCTTCACTTAAGTTGGTGTTTCAAAAGAATCAAATCCCTAAAGTGAGTCGCAATGTAATGTGTATGAGCTAGCTTGTGAAAGTAATAAACACGCTATTCATTAGTGCTAGAGTTTTGCTTCAGAAACCTGTTTTTTTTTAAAAATGTGTAATTTAAATAAATGAATAATGAAATTAAGGTGAGATGAAAACAGAATGGCATTTCAGTTATGGAAGTAAAACTCAGGGTTGCCAAGTCAGGACAAAACAAACCTCAAAACCTTAAAATATCTTTATATAATGGTATACAGTGCTTCTAAAAGTCCATTGTCATGACTATCACTGCAAATCGTATTGTAATTTAAAAGCTGGCTAACGTTATTCTTACAAAACAAACAACAAAACTTTAGTCCATGCAGAAAAAAAACTTTAAGTGCTTTAAGTACTTTCACGTTTTTCCATATGCACTTTTTAAAAAAAAAATAATAATAATGTTATTTTTATTTACATGTGTTTATATAATTTTATAGGAATATATGCAAATAAATAAAGAAAATTCATAAATAAAAAATAAGCATAATTTATTTAGCCTACTTACACATTAATACCTAAGAATTTTTTTCTAAATATTTTTTATAATTTAAATAATTTATATATGAGCAAATCAATATATAAGATTATTTATTTATTTATCACATTCATATATAATTATATGACAATTTTATGAATATGTACAAAAAAATAAATAAAGAAGATTAACAAAACAAACAAACAAACAAATAAATAGTCCAAAAATCACGTTTTTATACAAGGACATTCTTTCACTAATATTTCCCTAATAAATGCTCTCATATTATGACATAAATATTTATAAATAACACATAAATAAGTAATAGCAAGGAGCAATAAGCTATTTACTGTCACTGGTGTGATCTTTTCCTCCTGTACTGTGTATGTTTTCCATGGCAATGTGAATGCACCTTTAAAATGATTTAAAGTACTAAATAGTTGCACCTTTAATGATTAATTATATAAAGGATACACATCTTCAGTAAAATATACACTCTCAAGGTACAATAGATGTACCCCATGAGGTTGCTACACCTGTGGCAAGGAAAAGTACAGGTTAGTACCCTGTTTTTTTCTGAGAGTGCATCATATCATATCCATGCAGTAGGCAAAGCATGAGGCTGATGTGTGAGAACTGTGGATCTGGCAACAAGGCTATGCACAGAGGTATCTGGTAAGGAAAGGAGGAACGGGCTCCGCCCCCAGACAACATCATCACCATCACCATCATCAGCAGCATCAGCATCGCTCAGAGAGAGACACACGCACAGAGAGAGAGAGAGAGAGAGCTCCTGGGCTCACAACCTGCTGCTGCCGGCGCTCCTCTCCATGCATGTGAGTACTGTCCTGCTCAATACTACTCATCTTTAATAACTAATGCATGTTTCATTCATGGATTTTAATATTTTCTTTTTATTGTAGTGAAGCATTCTTTAATACTGCTGCTTATTCTCGAGATGGATACTCATGCCATCCTTACTTTGCAATATTATAGCCTAATATTCACGTGCATGCACTAAATATTGTGTTACATCTTGGATCTCAGGGTAAATGTCATGCTGGGGGTTTTATTTTTAAACCCTGCTCGAGAGATGCCTCTTTCTGCTCCAGGTAGCACACACTATGTACTGCATGCAAAAACAACCACAATAACAACAACAACAAGAACAACAACAACACACACAAACACACACACACACACACACAGCTCATATGTGTGTGATGCTAGCCTGAACCAGTGTCCCGTGTCCTCCAGTCTAAATGTGCACATCCTGAACCATGGCTTCATGTTACACAGCTGAAGCTATACGCCGCATGGGTTTAGTGGGTTTAAGGTGAAAAAGCTTTCCTCTAATCCCATTATAATGCAGCTCTGTCACACATCCAGATCTGTTTACACTAAGAGAGACGTTTGGACAGTATATTTTTTTAAAGTGATGCTCATTAAAGCTGCAGCTGATGCACGTCAGATTGCTGTGAAAATTTTAGTGGGAATTTTTGAAAAATGTATTCAATTTTTTTTTTTCTTTTTTTTTCAAAAACGTGAGATGCTTGTCAGATAAACTTGGAGGACAGTGGCGGTTTGGAGGGACTCACTGTGAGGGGGGTTGTTGTATTTGATTTGATTTTTTTTTTAATATATTTTACTAGCACTCTTTAATTTTTTTTTTTATATCCAATATACAAGAGTGAGTCAAATAAAAACCTTGTATATATATATATATATATATATATATATATATATATATATATATTTTTTTTATCTTGCATTGTTGCTTGCAAATCGGTGTGAAATGTTAAAAATCATTAAGATTTTAAAATGTTAAAATGTTTACTTTTTATTTTTAATTTTTTCTCCTTTTGGTGTTAAATGTCACACTTTTAAGATTTTAATTTAATTCACCTTCATATATTTAATCAAATATTTACAGATATTTACTAGAATGAGAATATTAAAAAGCACTTCTTCTTTTTCTTTTTCTTCTTCTTCTTTTTGTACATATTTTGAAGCACAGAACTGTTTTTTTAATGTTCAATTTATTTATTTAATGGGAACATTAACTAGTACATAACTAGTTATTATTATTATTATTATTATTATTATTATTATTATTATTAATACATATTTAATAGCATGCAATTTTTTTTTAATTTGGTAAGATACTTACAAGAATATTAACTAGCACATAACTATTTTTTATTTTATTATTACTTATATATTATTATAACTTACTTAATAGAATGAAGTTGTTATTTTTTAAATACCCTATTTATTTATTTAATAAGCTATATACTAGATGGGAATATTAACTGTCACATACCTAGTTTTTATTAAAAAGTTAAGAAATTTACAACAGCTGCTGTTATACATTGACCTGGCTGGTTAAAAGGCACAGACACCTTGAGAGATGCTCTGGTGTTATTCCTTCAGCTAGGTTTCATGTCAATTGTTACTGCGAGCACTGAGTCCTGCATGGAAACACAGCACACACAGCGGCGTGTGTATGGCACACATACGCATCTTGAACTGTCAAATAAATTTAAACTCCAGGCTCATTTGGGTGGGATGTGGCTGCTGATTCTGACTAGCACAATTTAAAAATGCAAGTTACATCCCTCAGTAGCTAAAGTGAATCAGCCGGTCGTCAGCCGTTTCTACAGTAACGTGGAGGAGCTGTTGTGCTGCTCCTTCACCCTTGACTTGCACCTGTCCTCCAGCCCATTAATCTTTTCAATATTGACGCCTCCTCAGACGTATAGCTCAAGACGGTCACGAATGTTGTGGAGTGATGAATCTGAAGGAACTGGCTTCAGACGGATGCAGTTTTGACATTGCATCGTTTCATGGTGACCTTGAGTGTACATACGCAGCTGAGCACAAAAGCCAGGCAGCGCTGTGGGACTTTCCCATGGGCCTGTGCAGGCAGTCTCTCTCTCTCTCTCTCTCTCTCTCTCTCTCTCACTCTCACACAGATAACCTTTCACTTAAAGTAAACCTTACAAAAATCTGTGATTCAAAATATTGCCATGCAATACATCAGGCTAGCTTCTTCATTTTTAGATGTCTGTCTATAAAAACATGGCTGTCCCCCCAGCTGAAGCAGAACACCTTAGTCCTGTCCCCTGTTTTTCTGTAACTAACTAACAAACTATAGGGTATCACGATGGTACACTGGGTAGCATTGTCACCAAGGATGCTGGCTCGATCCTGAGCTCAGGTTACTGTCACATGTTCTGACTGTATCTGTGTGGGTTTCCTCTCCAGGGTTCTCTGCTTTCCTCTCACCTCCCAAAAGTCGTGCAGTAGGTGGATTGGCAAGTCTAGGTGTGAATGAGTGTGCTGATGGTGCCTTGATATAGACTGGTGTGCCATCCTGGGTGTATTCCCAACTCATGCCAAGTGTTCCTGCAAACCACTGAAATCCTGACCAGAGTAAAGCACTTACTGATGATGAATGAATAATAATAATAATATAGATAATGTGATTTGACAGACAATTTACCTCCCAGGCAGCAGAGGGCTCTAAAAATAACAAGCTATACCTTTAACCACAAATTTGACAGGCTAGCTGAATTTGTAACCACACTATTGGTGAAAAACATCTAGAACTCTAGAACCGAAAGTGTTTTTTGGTTTGTCTGTCTAGGGGAAATCTTAAAGCTTGTTTGCAGAACCCTTCAAGAGAGGTCAAGTCAAGTGGCTTTATTGTCATTTCAACCCTATACAGCTAGTACAGTACACAGTGAAATGAAACAACGTTCCTCCAGGGCCATGGTGCTACATAAACCCAGAACTACATGGGACTACACATTCCTACATAAAGTGCACATGCAAATGTGTGCAAACAGCACAAGACAGTACAATAACTACTAAAACAGGACAATAGGCACAGTAAGAGACAGTGCAGCACCAACCAGTACACAGTTCTAGTGCGGAAGTGTCAGATATAACAGGTACTGCAAAAGAATAACAATATGATAAATTGCTGTGAATGTAAACATAACTATGACATAATATTCAGCAGATAAGCTTCTACTATATATGGACATAGCAGTTATTGGGGTAGCAGTCAGGTAGAGAGTATAGTAATGATAAAAATTATATACAATATTTTTATAAATACATAAGTATGAGTGTGTGAGAGAGAGAGAGAGAGAGTCTCTGAGTATTGAGGAGTTTGGGGGAAGATGGCTTGGGGGAAGAAACTGTCGCACAGTCTGGTCATGAGGCCCCGAATGCTTTGGTACCTTTTACCAGTTGGCAGGAGGGTGAAGAGTTTGTGTGAGTGGTGCGTGGGGTCGTCCACAATACTGGTGGCTTTGCGGATGCAGCGTGTGGTGTAATTGTCTATGATGGAGGGAAGAGAGACCCTGATGATCATCTCAGTTGTCCTCACTATCCGCTGCAGGGTCTTATGATCCGAGACGGTGCAATTTTCAATCCAGGCAGTGATGTAGCTGCTCAGGATGCTCTCGATAGTCCCTCTGTAGAAAAAGGTTGTTTCCCTAGCAGGGGTCCAAGTACAACCTGTTGACTAACCTTTTTTCTTTCCCTCATTCCCTTGTTGTCATTTCCAGGCTACTATGAGGAAGCCACTGGAGTGCTAAAGGTCATCCGGATTTCCTGCACAGCAGCAGCATGTATCGTGTGTGCTAAGACATACTAGCTGAGTGTTGCATCATGGGTCAGCAATCGCACCACGTCATCAGGAAGAAGCTACGTCCAGCACGGGTGCTCGCACTCCTCCTCGGGATCTTGGCAATAAGCTCCGTTTCCTTCTCCACCCTCGGTGCCTTCTTCTCCTCCTCATCCACCTCCTTGTGGAGCTCCGCCTCCCAGCTAGAGGAGCCTCATGGCCCTGCTCCTCACAGGACTCTCCTCTCGGTTAGTATTACCAACGCATCAGGGAACCAAGGCGAGTATCCTGAGGACTTGTTCACGTTGGAACAGCGTCGCCAAGGTGCAGTGATCCTGCACATGCTTGGCATGCTGTACATGTTCATCGCATTGGCCATCGTGTGTGACGAGTTCTTCGTGCCCGCACTCACGGTCATCACCGAGAAGCTGGTCATATCAGACGATGTGGCTGGCGCCACCTTCATGGCGGCCGGAGGATCCGCTCCTGAGCTCTTCACCTCCATTATCGGCGTGTTCATCTCGCACAGCAACGTGGGCATCGGCACTATCGTGGGCTCGGCCGTGTTCAACATCCTGTTCGTGATTGGCATGTGCGCCGTGTTCTCACGTGAGATCCTCAACCTGACATGGTGGCCACTTTTCCGCGACGTCTCCTTCTACATCCTCGACCTGATCATGCTCATCGTCTTTTTCCTGGACAACTACATCAGCTGCTGGGAGAGTGTGGCCCTGCTGCTGGCCTACGCCGCCTATGTGCTCTTCATGAAGTACAATGCCCAGGTGGAGGCACTGGTCAAGGGCTTGATGAACCGCAACCAGGTGGTGGAGGTGGCCGAGACGCAGCCTAAGGTGAGCCAGATGCCATTCTTCTCCTTTTCCTCAAGGTTCTCCTTCCTTCCTCTTTTCTCCTGTCTTTTCCTCCCTCACCTCCCTCTTCTTCTCTGCTCACCAGTACCTTCTCTTCTCCTCCTGTCCTCCCCTCTCTTCTCCCCACCTCAAAATTCCTTCCTTTTTCTCCTTACTTCCTACTTGCACTTTCTTTCCTCTCACTCCTTCTCCTTTCCATACATCTCCTTCATTCTGTCACGATTCTCCTGCTTTCATTTCCCATTCTCTCTTTTCTCCTTCTCTCTCTTCTACACACTATATTTACCATTCCCTCATGACTGACTCTGTCTGTCCTTCACTCACAATCCAGTCCTCTCTTTCCTTCATCTCCTTTTTTTCTCTTCTCCTTTACCCAAACCTCATTCCACCTATCATTTTTTCATTTCATATAATTTGTTTGCGCTCACTTTTTCATGTATTCACTTTTTTCCTTTTTCAGCTTTATGACTTACTCTTCTTGATTCCTTTCCTCTCCCTTTTGGTACCTTCTTTCTCTTCTCTTCCTCTCCTCATATCTTCTTTCTACCCTCATGTTTCTCTTCTCTTCTCTTCTCTTCTCTTCTCTCATACTCCCAAATTGAATACTCCCCCTCCTGTGATCTCTCATTTGTATCTCACTCTTCTCCTCTTTTCTCTAACCCTTCCTTTGCTTTCCTTTCCTTCCCTTTTCTTCTGCCCTTTCTGTTTCTTTCCTTTCTCCTTCTGTTCTCTCCTCTCCTCTCCTCTCTGTTCTTCCTCTCTTCTTATCTCATTTTCTGTCCTCTCCTCTCTTTTCTTCCTCTCCACTCCTTTCCTCTTCTTTCTTTCTCCCTTTCCCCCTTCTTTCCTCTCCTCTCCTCCTCTTCCCTCTTCTGCCCTCTCCTCTCCTACTCCTCTCCTATCTTTGTTTTTCCTTCCTTCCCTCAAAATTCACTCCTCACCTTTCTGTCCTTCCTTTCCTCCCCTCATGATTCACTTCCTTCCTCTCCTCCCTCTCCTTTTCTCCTCCTCTCTCTATATCGCTTCCTTCATGCTGTCCTCTCTTCTCCTGTACTCTCCTCACCTCTCCTTCCTTCTCTCAAGACTCAGTCTTCTTCTCTTTTTTCTATTCTGTTGTCTCCCCTTCTCCTTACTTCTCCTCCTTTCTCTCAAAATTGACTATTCTACTTCCCTCCTTCTTTTGTCCTTCACTCACGTCTCCCTCATGATTGACTCTCCTGCCCTCCTAAGTCTCTCCATTCCTCCTCTCCTCTCTCTTCATGACTCCTTCTTTCTCCCTTTCTTCCCTCTCATTTCCTCCAATCCTCTAACCACTTTCCCTTCTTTACCTTTTCAAACCCTTTTTTTTACCCTCCTCCTTCCTGCTGATTAAAATCTCTCCTCCTCACTCCTTCTTGTCCTGTCCTCACCTCATGTTTCACTCCTTTCCTTTTTATCTTCCTCTCTCCTCTTGCCCTCTCATTTTCTTCCTCCCTCCACAGTCCACTCCTCCCTCCCTCCCTCCCTCCCTCCATCTTGCACTGATCTGCATGTCTGCATTTCAGGATTGAGCACCTGGTAATGATGGAGTGAGACAGTGAGAGAGAGCGAGAGAACGATAGAGCGATACAGAGACAGATTGATAGGGAACGATGGAGCCTTAGGGTGACAAAGTGAAAAAGATTGAGTGATACTGACAGAGCAATACTGATCTGGTGGTGAAATTTCACCCAGTGTGCTTCTTTTTAATTTTGCACTACATTTTCACCAACACACGTCGCACACCAAAGAGTCGACCCTCTAGGTTGCCTGGCAACAGGTAGCGGTTTGGTTAGCAGGCGAGACGGCTCTACTTGCACTCGAGTGCACACAAGCATGCAATCATCAATGATTATGTTTCTTATAGTGCAGTGCGCAGATTAAATACTCCAAGCTCCGTCTGCTTGTTTTCATGAACGGTAAACACATCCGTATAACATTTCATGCTTAAGTGCAGCTGGAGGAAGACTACCTGCTCTTCTTAAGTGTTTGTTGCTAATGTTTAGCGAGGTCTAAGACGAGCTCTGAATGTCATCCTGGAATCATTTTGTTTCTCAGAGCAAGGCTTTTGATATTGGACAGTGTTTTGCCTGATCAGCTAATTATATGATTAAATAGACAATTAAATCACAAAATATCAAACTTGAAATGCACACAATGCATATCGAAATTTATACAGGTGTGCCAAAGTACAACCTTTTAGGAAAATTTGGATATTTTTTGGACATCATTACAATGTAGTGCTGCTGTTAACATTTACTCTGTCTATAGCAGTATAACATTAGAGCCTGAAACATCCTTGAAACATCCTTGCTAAATTGTTCAAAGTAAAATTGGAAGTTTGGCATGGATATTGGTGTGAGATGAGTGTGTGTGTGTGTGAATGGTGAGAGAGAGAGAGAGAGAGAGAGAGAGAGAGAGAGAGAAAGAGGAACTCCATGATTGTGCACAGGATGTTGTTGCTTGTGTGGGAGTGTGTGAAAGTGAGAGAACATCATATCAGTGTGTGTGTGTGTGTGTGTGTAGAGTGGCAGGTGAACATGGTAGCATGTCGTCAATGCTCTGTTCTTTGGCAGCTGCAGAAGGACGATCTGTTCATCACAGTCTGATCTGCTCCAAGAGTTTGTCACACTTCAAACTAAAGCTCAGAAGCACTCCTCACTCATCTGGCCCACACTCTGCCATGTAATGAATTTTCAGAAGGCATGATCTTGGAGTTAGAGTTAGTGTTGCATGATAAGGGTGTGGCCTGAATTAGTGGAACTGAAGACCATGAAGCCGCTCTCAGCATATCTAGGCTCATGTGGGATTACTCAAACAAACACCAAACGCCAGAGCAGCCACTGTGTCTTAAGCTCAACAAATTGTGTCCTACTTAAAACAATCCTTAGAGACATCACGACTCTTTGGTAACAGTCTATCGAGCATATTTTCTCTTTGTCCAGTTCCGAATGCTTGGACGAGGTTTTTTTTGTCTTGATGAGCTTGAACTGGACGTTAGCAGTATTAGCTCAGCTTTGTGCTTGCTAGCATGATTAAGTCCGAATCACAGAAGACATCAAAAAAATCTAACTCCCTACAATAAAGTGTTTCCCTTTTAGAACTCATTGAGGAGGCTTAAAAACTCCTAAATATCTTAAGAACCCCATTTATTTTGGAAGGTTAGGGGTTCTTAGCTTCCTAAAGGGGTTCTTAGCTTCCTGGTGGAGGTTTCTACATAAAACCTTGAAGGGTCACAGATTATGTTTGATGTTTTTTTTTTTAAATTTGGACTCACAGCTTTTTAGTAACTATATTAATGTCTAAAGTTACAGGAGAAGAACACCACGGCCAAGCACTGGGAACTAGTGATCTGTCTAGTTCCCAATACATGGCTAAGGTGAAAATGTAGATATGCTTGAACTTTAGTAGACCTGCGCTAGTGATGGATGGTTCCCAGGAATGTCAATGAGTACATATATTATTTTAGGGGGCATTAGGAAGGATACAAAGCTTCATCTACAAATGTATGGATTTGGGCATGTTCACTTCTATAATGAAAGAGTTTCGATGTCAAGTCCTGACTTCAGCATCAGCTGTTATGTACAGCTGGTGTTGCATCGTGCGTAAATCTCTAGAACGCTAGAATAACAAGTTCTGGCATGATCCAAAGATTAAAAAAAAGTGTGTGAGCACGTATTATGTCCCCACAGACACAGGAACACACACTGTGCTGACATTTTAATGGTCCTCCTGGGACCAAAGCACAAAATGCTTCTCTCAGTTGTATGAGTCAAGAGTCAGTAGGCATTGTACTAGATAGTTTAGATACGGTAATAAAAAAAAAAACACAAACAAAGGAAGAATCTTAACAAGCCAGTGTATAACCGGCTAATTACCAAATCTTTTATTATGATTATAAAATCATATTTTAAAATGTATTAAAGTGTCTCACTGAACAGTATTTTAACTCAAAAGCAATCTTTGTATTGGTTTAATATAAGGGTTCTGTCTAGCATGCATCAATAGTAGTAATTATAGTAAGTACATTGTTTTGAATCGATGCAAAAAATGATGCAAAAGTGTGTGTGTGTCTGTGTGTGTGTGTGTGTGTGTGATGACAACATCATATTGTAAAAACATATAGCAGTTCTTCATGGCAATGATCCTCCTTGGCGAGATTATCCCAGATGGATTTAGGTTACATGAGCTGGGATTGGGTTTTTGAGATATGATTCGTAAAAGCCATACAGTGAAGCTTTAAACAAATCAGGATTTATACTTAGCACGTAAAGAAGTTAAACCAGACCTCCCCCCACCTCGATTGTCTGAAGTGTTGATGAAACACTAAACTGTATGTCGCCATGAAGTGTAAAATAAAATGTGCAAACGTTCACAGCAGTGAATCACCAAAGGTTTATGATGATGACCTTGAAATAGAGAAGGTGCAAGGGATATAACATGAGTGAGTGTCGAAATTTTATTTTATGCATTTACACCCCTTTCGCATCAGCGTGTATAGAATATTATGGCTAGTTGTGTATTACGTCTGTCACGTGTTTTCATTTTTTTCAAGTTTGTTCTAGTTTATATTCTCCATCTTTGTGGAACCTTAGCATCTAAAAAAACTCTAACAAAGTCTTAATGAACCTTTTTAGGCTTTATAGCAAATCTCATGTGTGTCTCATGTGTGTATAAGATACCGCTGTAAAGAAATACATAAAGCAAAAACAAAATGAATATTATGGTTTTCAATTCACTTTCTAAAATTTTGTACCTTGTTGAAGACCTCTATAAGTGAAGTATATTGGATGCTGTTGCTATAGGTTGCTAGGAAAAATATGAGGGAATCAATTGTAGACTGTACGTGACCTTGGGCACTCAAAAATGAAGGGATAACATCTGTGTGTATGAAGCTTCGACAAAAAAGTTTCCAAAGATCTAAACAGGAGGAAATTCCACAATCTAACAAAAACAAAAATCTCAGCCATTTTCTTACTTTCACACTTCTTTTCCTACACAGTTGTGCGATTATAGCTCTCTTTTAAGATAATCACTTGTCACACTGTACGAGATCTTAATAAAATCTCGGCCGAATAACATAACGTGTTCTCCATGTCACATTATATGGTGAAGATCCTCTAACGATAGACCTGTGATTAATGAAAAGTTACTACGTTCTGCTCCCGTCATCAATCAGCGTGATCTATAGTTTTGCTCATGCGGGAAATAGGTTCGCATAAACGAAAACATCGCTCAAAGTGAGGTTGTGAATTAATACTGAGATTTTTTCTGTCTATTATCATGTTTCGTTTATGTTTCGCCATCAGCACTAGGGTATTTGTAGCTGTCCTGTGAGTTTCATCCTATTAGTGGCTTTTAAACAAGCGTCGTAGCAGCGTTCACACTCATTTTAATGCTCACACATTAAAAATTTCCAACACTGCCAGAACGTTGTTGTCGGCCATCTTTGTTCGCAACGGCAGTAAATCACACACTGGTGAGTATGTCACATTATGTGTTCTGAAACCGCACGATGTGTGACAGCAAAATCAGGAAGAAAATCGTACGGT
>CM040481.1:6277335-6325731 GCA_022758105.1 Pangasianodon gigas
TAAAATAGAAAAGAAATTCAATGTATAGTCCAGTTCTGTTTCTAAACATTTGACGGTTTGTTTTCATTTATAAAATATATGTTCTTTTTATAAAATGAAAATGGTAACAAATAACAAATGGTCAAAAAAAAAAAAAAAAGACATTTGAGAAAAGATGGGCGTGTCTGAATGAAGGTATTTTACGAAATAAAAACATCGGAATGGAGGCGAATGAGGTGTTGATTGTATAACATGTAACAAGCTGGCCATTTCTGTTTGCTTGTTCATTCATCTATTCATTTAAGCCATGGATTCTAATCTTATGGATTTAAAGTATTATGCCTTGAATAAATGCTTAAAATGTTGAAGAAGATACAATAAAGTATGAAAATTAAGCTTAGCTGTAGGGGAGGAGCTAAAATTCCTACCTTTTTTCTGTCTTTGTTAATTGGCCTGAAAAAAAATTGTGCATTTTTTTTTAAAGACATCAAGTTCACTGTGTAACAAATTTCACAAATTGTTCCATGTGACAAAGTAGTTCTATCTCTCAAATAATGACTATAGAGATTTAAGGCTTCAAAATTTATTGATTAAATTCTGTACTTAAACATTATAAGTGATAATAACAACTATTAACAATTAAATATTTGCTTTTCTCTGGAAATCTGATTTGTTTTGACAGATCTTTCATGCTAACAATAATGTGCATGTTGACTGTCTCGATTATCAACACCGCTGCACGACTTTCTAGAAGGTTCGGTCCTCGTCTTGTATGTGGTGTGTGTGAGTGAATGTGATGCTCTGGCTCTGCACTACAGAGAAAGAGCTGATTGCAATCAGGTCTGATAATTACTTCTGAGAAAGGCTAATTATCAAAATGACTGAACTGACTCACTGAAGTCGCCCAAATGGCCGTCCAGAGGCTTTAGCCTGGGCACAAGAGAGGAACTCGGACCGTATTCAAGGTGATCTCGACATGCATGTATTACTGAGAGCTCTGTGTGTGTGTGTGTGTGATGACTACAAGCTGACTCACTGTTGTGCTGTAAAATTAGTTGATTTCATCTCGAAACAGATGTACAAATTAAACCGCTAAAACAAACTGCACTTGTTTTCTTAGATACAGTGCATATGCTGCACTTGTTGAGTCACATAAAGGTTAAATTATAGGTTTGGCATTTTTAAAAAAAAATTACAGACATTAATATTCACTTTGCATAGACGAGAACTGCTCTAATAAACAGCTTTGGAGTGCAGACTGCAATCTGTCACTGTAAAATTCAACAACTGAGGCTTCTATTAATCACACAAATAAGCTAGTCTCAAGAGGAAGATTATAAACAGTAATCCAAAGATATGCTAGAAGAATCTGTCCTATATATTTATTCTAAAAAGTATAAATAGTGTCTTGGAGTTTTTCAGGATATCTTGTGAGACTTGGTTTCCAAACCTCTCTTTGAGGCGTCCCAGCTATAATCCGTTATTAATCCATTAGTAATCCATAGATTTACTGAAGCACATGCCCTGTTTATAGGTGGTGCATCATAAAAAAGATAATATTATCAGAGACCTTGGATATTCATACAGTTAAAGAATTTGAACTGGGCAGAGGGAAAGGATTTTGTTGTCGGAAGATCGTGAGTTTAAATTCCGACAACGCCACAACTATCTGTGGCCGGAAGACAAGACAGCAAAGTTGCCTGTGCTCTCTGGGTGGGAGGGGCATATCCTCTCTTCCCTGTCAATCACAGTGACACAAGCTATTCGTGGGCATCTGTGAGCTCATGTATGCAGAAGAGGGCAGATAGCGCTTTCCTCCGAGTGTGTTACGCTGCCCGGTGATGCAGCATGAGCAGCAGTTCGAAAAAGATGCGGTTGGGATCAGAGGAAGCACGTGTTAGCCCTCACCCACCCTGGGTAGTAGCTGTTGTATGATCAGGGAGACCTGGCTGGTGGGTGGGAAATGGCAGGTGACCAAAATGGGGAGAAAATGGGGAAAAAATGCATGGTTAAGAGGTGAGTAGAGACAAACTCACTATGAGCTTTATTTGGGTGAATCACATTCCAAGTCTATAGCGTGGGTCAAAACACTGACACGAGAAAAGATGAAGGAAATAAGCAACAGTCTAAACCAGAAAGAACACTGAAATATCAAACTTGGAAAACAAGGTTTAGACTTATGCAATATTCACACTACACAATTTCAGCCCCAACTACCCTGTCACAGGCTAATTTTGGGAATCTGTGACAAATCACAACTCCATCCCCTCACCCCCAAAGCTTGGCAAGCCATCACTCCAATACAGTTTTCTCCATCTGTGAGATATTGTAGTTGCACCAATATTTTCAAACATATTTGATGTCCTCTGCAATGAGCACCTCTACGCCACGTACCAAGAACATCCAATGAGAAATTATTTGGCATGTCATAACCTAATAGTTGTTAGGAAGTGCAAAAATATAAACAAACAGGATCCCTGGTTATGCACAGTATAAAAAGAGCTGTGTTCCTTTGCACTGTGCCTCCAGTTCTCTTTGCAGAACAGACAGTCCTCACTGCCCGTGTACAAAATAGCACAGAAACAACTACCACATCCAGTTTCTCAGGCTCCATCTTGAGAAAGTCATGAGAGACAGCTCTCGTGTTTATTTTCATGAGATCTGCAGATATGGTGTGTTTTGGCAGAGATGATTCCAGGTGAAAGTAGTGCATGATCGGTTGTCTAATGTGTACACCACTACATCCAAAAAGCAACAGATCGCAAATGATAAAAGTCACATAGAGTGAGCAAGACATCAGTTATAAGATTTTGAAAGTTGTGTACTGAAAGCTAGGCATTACAGTAACTGCACAATAATAGCAAACTAATCAAGAACTAAATCAGAATCAGAATCAGAATCAGAGTGAGCTTTATTGCCAGGTATGTTTACACATAGGAGGAATTTGTTTTAGTGACAGAAGCTCCACAGTGCAACACAATGACAGTGACAAGACAAGACACAGACAATAAAAAGAATAATATACAAATATACAAATAGACAATGTACAAAATAGCAAAAACACGATATACAAAATAGACAATTTTGTATGTACAGTATGTATGTAAACACAAAATAGGTGAACACAGTCAAGCAACAAACCAATGACTGGACAGAGTTAGAGACAGGACTAGAACAGAAACCAAAACAAACACAAGCGTTTGTTACTATGGGAACAGTGACGTGAAGGGGGAAACCATGACAGATTGGTTAGCATCTGGTAGAACAGAAAGCATGGAGAAATGGTCCTTATGACAGCAAAGAATCCGTTTACTGTAGGAAGGCAAAGCAGGTTTTTCTCAATCTGCAGATTTTGTATTACATTTCTGTTTTAAATTTAATAACAGTCACACATTTTTGTGAAGGAGGGTGCCATTACTTCTGTACTGCAAAGATTTTACAGCCTGGTTGTGAGGAAGCGAGCCTCATGGAACAATCCAAAGTTCTCAACTTTTTTCTGTTTTTACTGTAGCAGAAAGACAAAGCAGATGTGTTCATCACTCTGGTCTTGATTTTAATTGAAGCACACACTGTACTACACAACAAGCACTGAAATATCACAGAGTAAAAATTATGCCTGAACACACAGCTGTTTTTATTACTCATTTATTACCCATCTGTTTTCTTTTCCATCACAGATAAATTAACACAGCACGAGCTCTTCTCCTCCTTTCCTCATCCATCATTTTAACCAGCATAAAGTCCAATTTTTTTTAGTCTGGCTGTAACCTTCGACAGCTCAGTTGTTGTTTGCCTTTGTCTCGATTTACCATCGGATTTAGCCACAATACAAAAAAACTGTTGTGATTGTGAAATAGTGTCTAACTTGTACAAGAATTGTATGGTGAAAGCCCAGCTTAATATGCTGAAAATAAAAAAAAACAGGTTTTTGTCATTATTAGTAAAACAGACTGTGTGGCAAAACTCTTTTCACCCGAATACACTCTAAACACCATTATGACAACGATGAACACGAGTTAATGCTGAGAATTTGACCATTTGTGTTTAAGACTCCGTCCTGATGTGTGTGTTTAGGGTCTGTGGTGTCCTGCGCTGCTTTGTTGGCGATGAGGGCCGTAATTAGGTACCATAATTAGTCTCCTATAATGAGTTCTACTTGAAGAAAATCAGGTCATTAATTAGCGAGTGACTTGATTTGTTGTATGTGTGTGTTTTCTGCCTCTCGAAGTCGTTGATTGTCCGCCAGGAGTCTTTGAGGGCAGAATGGAAAATCACAGTGTCTCGGAGACTAGGGCAGAGTGTGTGTGTGTGTGTGTGTTGTTACATTCACATCATATTGTAACATTCATATTGTAATAATTGACTCGCTTTGAATATGGATTACGATGTTATTAAGTTATTGTATAAAGAAATATTTAAGGCTCATACGACACAAGAAGAGAGGTGCAGGATCTGGATTAAACGGTATGTTGATGCATTTTCCGAAGTCACATGCATCAAAAGACAGTTATTAAAATAAAAAGTAAGCAGTTGTCCCCTACTTGTTCTTAAGTAAGGAGTAAAACATGACATGGTGATGTGATGCGGCCCGACGCAAAGACCATTATTTTTCTTTTGAATCATGTCCCGAGATGTTTTAATCCTTTTATACCACAGCAAATTTCCAGCACTACAATTTTTATTTATTAAAGAACCATATCTCATTATCTTTTTTATGTGTTTATTGTTATATTTAATTTATGTAACATCCATGAAACAAGCTAGTGACTGTTCTCACATACATTGTAGCAGCTATAAACCTCTAATCCTTCACCAGCCTCTCTTTTTTCTTACTCTTTAAATTAGCATGACAAAAAAAGATTTTCCCGTGGCTGACACTGGAGACTCCTTCCATAAATGTTACATAAACATGTCCTTACAGAAACTTCCCCATATCAACAGTTATAAATAACAGCTGTTATTGATAAATAACAGCTTGTTGAACAACGTCCTCATTATTAAGACTTAGTAATTAGTATTATTTTGTCTTCAACTGGTAGAAAGAGGCTTTTGCAAATTTAATACTTGCCCTCCGGACGTATTAGTTTGCACTTCTGTGTTGAAAAAAAGTGACATTTATTTTGTGGTAAATCACACTGCAGGTGCTAAATTAATTTAACTGTATTGATTCCTGGGTAGAAACACCTCAAATTTCATACTCATTGAGGCAAAATAAAAAAAAAAACCCAAAAAACCCCGGACAATATGTGTTACTTTGCTGACGTGAAAGGTGGGTGTTTGTCTTGTCAGTTCCTGAAGCACCACATTAGAGATGCAAGCTCTTAAAATACTGACATCAATCCACGCAGCCCAGGAGCATCTCTCCTCCAATAGCCTGCTGACCATAACTTTAAAATTCTCCTCCACCCACCAGCTTCTGAGTGTGTGAGCTCAGCGTGTGGTGGTTTCGATGGGTCGTGATGGGCAGCAGTATTTTTAGCAGTTATTTTTCTGCACACACCGAATGATCTCGCCCTGTCTGCCAGATTACAGCTCAATAAAAGTCTTTCGGGGAGCCGGAGCATCAAGAGGCCCGAAATTGATTTTGCTGCATTTAAAACCTGCGGGAAATGACCTTCCAGGAACCTCAGCTCAGGCTAATGTAGCACTAAGCACTAATGCTGCCTCACCCTCCCATATCTGAACTTTTGCTATATGGGGGAAAATGGGAAAAAAAATAGGAACTGGTCCTAGATAAGCAATCATTCAGGATTCTGAGTGAATGCTGGCTGGATTTCAGACTCAGCCAAACCAAACTAGTGAAATAAAATCCATATGTGTCTTTGATTAATATTAAACAATTTTGTCTGTCCAATAATTAGCATCAGTACTGCATTACTGTTAGCCTGAAATACTTGATTAGTATCAAATAAGATTTTTTTACTAATTCTATTTATTATAGCTAGAATTCTATCATTGCATTTTATTTTTTTAAATTGCTTAATGAAGCCACTAAATCAAGGACCAGAACACATAGCACTTCTGCAGCACTACAGCTCTGTCCTTTGGCTTAGTTTTGGGTTTAACACACTTAAAAGTTTGTGTTTTACGAGGATGTATTCACCTCTCCATGTCCCTCAGCTAACTTTTTTTTTGCTTTTGCTTTGCTTAATTTTGTGCAGTGTGAAAACAAAACAAACTAAATAGTGAGCAAACCAAAACTATAAACTTCGCAAAAAAAAAAAAAAAAAGTACTCTACATTTAGTTTACTGACTGTTGCCATGGTTTCACTAGTAGCTATTAATACACACTAAACGAGTAGTGTCCTGATTTCATTTCCATTATGGTTCTGCTCACGTGTGTGTGACTGGACAATCTTTCTAAAGGATCTTAAGCTTCGTCTTTTTGCCTGCTAACAGTTTCTGAATGAACACTGTGTCTAATAAAAGTGATGTGAATGATTTAAAGGAAATATCACACCTCAGTCAGGTTACCCGTTGTTGTTCTGTTCTGTGTATTGTTCTGTTTTGTGGAGTCTTTAACGGTGTACGCCTGTTCCTGTCTCACGTCCTTGTCTTCTGTTCTCTCTCTTTCTCTCTCACACCTTTATATTATTTCTGTAAAGCTTAGTCCAGTGCCAACGGAGGATGACAGCAAGCTGTCGGTAGGTCCAGTCTACGTCTTTTGTCTGCATGTTTCTGAGTGTGTTTGTTGTTTGCGTCTTTTGTGTATGTGTTATCTGATGGTTTCTTCACTTGATGCTAAAGCGTGATTCCAATTCAGAAAAATAAACCCTTGTGGTAGGAGAAGGAAAAAAAAAAAACCAAATGTTTTTGATGCCTGATGATCGCATACATATTGTGATAGTATATAAACAGTCGGCGCCTTAAGTCCAAAGTTTACGGCAATATTTACAAGGTGAAAGTTATGTGTATTCAGAATCAGGTTACGCAACTGCAAATGTTGATTTGCAGTCGGGGTTCTTCATTCAGATGATGGAAATCACCTGCATGTAGTTGACGCCTCTGACATTCCCAGATTTTTCTTGAGTAGTAGTGTCTGAAGTGGTGTTTTTCAGTAGTGTCTGAAGCACTCACCTCCAAAAACAACTGCAGGATAGAAAATGACTGAAAAAGCACATTGCATAATTTAGCCTTCATGTCGAGATTAGTCAGCTGTAATTTTTCCAGCTAATTGAGATTTCTGTTGCAAGCAGATACAAAAAACCCATCCTGACTCTGCTATTCAGAATATCATTACTGTAATGTTTATACTGTACCACTTTACTGTAGCTTAAATGAGACATTTTTGCAAAAAAAGATTGAGGCTTTATTTTTCTTGGAGTTGGAACATTTCATGCTCAATTTTTACATAATTATTGCCATTAAAACACTTCGACGTTTATGAATAAGCTCCGTCAAATACACACGCGTACACACACACACACACACACACATACACCTGCACGAGTCTCTGCAGCTGACTCCTTCAAATAGCGCTGACGTGTTGCCATGGCGGCGAGCCGAACGGTGCCCTTTACTCCCCCCTGCAGTGCTGAGCTGTGTTTCCACTACAGCAAGCTTTGCTCCCTAGGCCCTAACCCCTACACTCAAAACCCTAATCCCAAAACCCTACACCCTACCCCTTACACCCTATGACCTAATTCTAACATGGTTCATTCACTCTCAGATGTTCAGATGTCTCCTGGATCAGGGTTTCACACACTGCCATAGTTTCATGATCAGTCATGGAAGAGAGCGGTTTGATTGACATGTCTCTCATCCAATCGTAGGCCAAGCCAAGGCTGCAGAGAGGTGGAAGCTCGGCGTCTCTGCACAACAGCCTGATGAGGAACAGCATCTTCCAGCTCATGATCCACACGCTTGATCCACTTAGCGAAGGTAACACAAACACACGCACACACACACACACACACACACACACACGTTAGACCAGCACTAAATGAATCTTATTACCACTTAAACACACGTGCACTCTTAAGAGAGAATCTTTAGTTTAGTTAGAGGTTTAGTTTAAAAAAAATGTTCCAAATAAAACCACTTGCACCATTAACAAAACTTAACAAGACAAGAACCCTTGAGTAGTAAGTGTAAAAACTTCTGGAAAATGTAAGCACTTCACACTTCACAAGGTGAAATGCAATTAAAAAAGGGAGTCATTAAAACATTTTAATACTTAATTAACATTAATCACTGCTTTAGTTAATATTAACAAACCATGACCATACTCTAAGCGTCAATACACTTTATTCAGTGTTAAAAAAGTAATTAATACTTGCATTATTTTATATATATTATTAATAAATGCTTTAATAAATAACACCTGCATTAACACCTGCATTAACACAAATTAATAACAGTTTATTAATAGTAAAATATAACTCCCATATGACCAATATTAACTGATTTGTTTGTGCTGGTTAATTGCCAAGGAATTCATAATTCCGGCTGGACAATTGGTGCCAATACTTATACAACAGTCCTCAAGTTTTATCAACATGGTGTTAATTTTATTATTATTATTACTGTTATTATAATTATTATTATTAGAAATTAATGAAATAAACATTGCAGGTGTATTTAGTTTATATCAACATCAATTAGTACTGTACATGTGTTCATTTCCTTTGTTACTTCGATAACCTAATTAATAATTTATAATAATTACAATACTTTTAACAATATCTATAATTATTATTTTCTCTCTCTCTCTGGATTTTTTTTCTCTTCTTTTTAATTTTTTTCCATTTCTGTTTTCCTGGGAAATTGTTTTGTTTTCATCAACGTTCACATTCACATGTTCATAATATTTTCTTTTTACATTTTTTTCCTTCTCTTTTTCTCTTCTTCTCATAGGAGTGATTTTTAATAGTCATTAAAAAATATAACTTTATACATATGTTGCTAACAAAGTCCTCAATTCCCTTCGAGGCATGTTAAAAAAAAAGATTAATTAATAGTTCATTAATTCCCGAAGTTTATGGCTTGTCAATGATGTTAGTTAAGGGAACTTTATTGTTACTTTATTATTACTGACACTTTAGCAGGTTTAAATAATGAATAATATGCATATTTATATATACAGCGTATCTATAAATGTGATGAGTAAAGAAGGTTGTGTGAATGAGTCAGAGTGTGTATAAGAGCTGATTATGTATAAATGGAAGTGTGTGTGAGTGTGTGTAGGTGGGTGTACTGTAAGCGTGACTCGTGCTGTCCATTTACTGTTTAATTTCCCACATTAAAGAAGAGATTTCTTATTTATTTGAATTCATTTTTAGCTTATTTATGAATCTCAAGTACATATTGTTTTATATTACTTTTTTTTTTTTTTACATATTATTATTATATTTCCTTAGAAGAAGGTTTGGTGCTTGAATGTTTATATATACGTGCCATATAAATTGTATAGACACTGGTTACATTGTATACACAATTATTGGCAATATAATGTGACGTAATTATCTGTGCAGTATTGAGGTACATGGTATTATTATTATTATTATTATTATTATTAATAATAATAACAATAAAAATAATAATAATAATATGTGTCATTATACCTGCACTCACTACAGCTATATATTACATTATACATCGTATGCACATCTTTAGGCCTATCACAAAAAAAAGGCCAAAAGCAACTCGTGAGTGGCACAAAAGAAATTCCTCAAGGGCTCGCGGGTCCGATGCGAATCCAATGATGCCACAGATATCCATGGCCGGGAGTCCAAGTAAGCAAAATTGGCCGTGCTGTCTGGGTGGGAGGGGCATACTCTAAGTCCCCTGTCAAGGACAGCAACACTAGCCAATCATGTTGTCTGTGAGCTCATATATGCGGAAGAGGGTAGATAGCGCTTTCCTCAGCCCTGTGACGTAGCATGAGAAGCAGTTTGAAAAAATGCTCAGTATTTAACATTTAGCACTACTGTTTTCCTGCAGTTTGTTAGCGAACCTATATATTGTGATCCATGTCATGTATCGTAGAAATGTCCTCTAGTATCGTGATATGATATTTATGGTCATATCGTCCATCCCTACACCAAAATCTTCACTTTAATCAAAATTACAGTCTAATTGAAGCATATCTCCATGCTGCATTTACAGAACATACACTAATGCATACTGGGTTGATACCGATCAATTCATATGCATTTAGTTCTCGAAGAAGACAGAGCCATGTCATGTTAACCATGTCCTTTTAACGATCAAGTTAAATTAACGTTTCTTCTGAGAAACCACATTTTATTAACAAGCATCAATGAGAACGTTCTCAGTATAATGAGAACTACAGTGAAAACATGAAATCTGCTGCAGGGTGTTTTTCCATTTTAAAAGCTTGGTTGAAAACTGACCTCTCGGCTGGCCGGCATGTTTTGATCGGGAATTTCCTCCTGCTGATCTGAAGGAAGTTGTTCCTAAAGCAGGACTAATGGACCACACAGAGGCTTGTAACATTTTAGGCAATAACCTGAGTTACTCGTGCACTGTTAATACATATTTTTGATCTTCTTCTCGGGGGGTTTCGTTAATGATGCGCTTCTGAGCTTCTAGTTTTATTTCATCACTTTCTTCTCTCTCTTTGTCTTCCTTTCTTTCCTTCTGTTTCCTCAGAATTCGCTGACTCTGGTGAGTGAGTTATTCTCTAAATCTTGTCATCATGGCCTCCCTGTCCTTCTCCCTCCGTCCCAGTATAGTGTGTCACACTGGAGACTTTGTGCGTCTTCACCGATAATCATCAATAACGTTTTTGCTCCTCATATCACTTCTTTTGTTTTGTTTTTCCTTGTTGCCATTCATCCATGTGGGTTTTGCTTCACTGTGTGTGTGTGTGTGTGTGTGTTTATGTGGTAACCCTCATTGGACATTTTTCCCCTCTGATCATGTCCGTGACCCTTCGCTACAGCTGTTCACTGAGCGAGCACATCAACTCTTCAGTATGGAGCTCAGATCAGATTAAATCAGATTTGCTTAATAATTTACGAAGGGCACATAAAGCCGCTCGGCAGGACACGGCATGAGATCACCAACTCTGACTGTGTGAATGAAGTGAGGAAGGTTCGTCAGCGGAGACGTTCACTCTGATTTCTCACTGATTAAATGAGTGCTCCAGGGCTGGGCAGTCCCGTTTCTAATCATTTGCATATTTTTTTCTTATTCATATATTCCCTAAAAAAGTTGAACAGTATGCACAGTATGAAGTCCTTAATTTTGAGGGACAATGTCTTTTTACTGTTCAGCTTTACTATATAAAATGAAAGCACAATACAATTTTTAAAAAGGGTTTAACAATTTGAGACAAACAAATAAATAAAAAAATTTACAACATTAAATGAGGAAAACACTTGGCACACGGCAATGGCGTTGTGCACTTTATTAATTTTTTTCCATTTTATTTTCAATTTTCTGTCCAAAAGAAATGTAGAGGCCATTATATGTGATTTTATCTTGACTAGACAAGATGAAGAGAGCAGCTAAAGAGAGCATGTTTGACTATCAGCTCAGAGTTTGTTTTAAATATGGAAGCACAGGAACATTTTTTTTAATAGCATAATAAATAGAGCTGCATAATTAATGCTAAAATAACAAGCACAATTACTGTGGTCAATATTGGAGCTCTATACCACTTAATTTCCCTTGGGAATAAATAAAGTATCTATGTATCTATCTATCTATCTATCTTGGTTGAGACAAGACAATTTATATATAAAATATTATATTTATAACATATAAAATGTTTTTGTTGCCCTTCCTCATTTTAAAGCAACAGAAAACAACCTTTGTTTTTTTTTTGTTTTTTTTTAAAAAAATTTTTCATTAATTATACGCCTTTTTCTATTCAAATAGAAATAGAAAATATTTCTATTTTTCTATTGAAATAAACTAAGACCTCTCCTTATTCTTATTAATTAAGTAGATCTTTTAAACGCTAAATATAAACCCAATTATACATAAATAATAAAAAGTATTGAGGCATAAATTTACACAGGTATTATGCCAGAAACTTGAGCCTATTAATATGATACGGCCTCACACACAGGTATCAATAAACGATAACACTGAACACCCTCTCTGAAGAGGAACTTGTGGCCCATTTCCTCCATTTTGGATTCTTTTTCACTACACATTCAGGAACCAGCAGAACTAATTTATTTTCTGCCAACCTGAGACATGATTGAAACAGTAACAGTGATGACAACAAAGCGACTGCGTCAACATTTCGGTGCAAGAAACTGCAATTTTTTAAGCCCTACATGGAAGAGTGTATCTTTAAAAGTCCCAGTGGTGTCGACTTGTGGAACTGGTGGACATTTTCCTGAAAAGAGCAGTGTAAAAACAAGCACTCTATCGAAAACATTTGAACATCCCTTTCTAGAACATACATTATACCATTTAAAATGATGATACGTACATTTTGAATCATTTCATTTTATAAGTATAACCATGATTGCAGTCATATCCCAGTTTGAACAGCAGGTGATTTGTTAATGGTATATCATTGGGTCAGTCAGGATGAGAGGACAGATCATGTTGGCAGAGGATGGGACATGAGCAGTTTCCTTCAGCTCATTGACTCTGTCAGTCATTGCCAGTCGTGACCACCAACCAGTGGTACACGCTGTCTCGGAGGTTCAGCTCATCTTGTGCCGGCTTTCTTACACATCCAGATGTAGGAAAAGGTGCTCATTACCCTTTTTTTTTAGAGGTCCAAAATAATAAAAACATTGAGAGTGTTGTATTATATATTCAAGCTTTACCTGTTGGAACCCTGTCATTTTTGTTCAAATTTTTCTTCTCCTTCGCTAAAACAATGCATGAAGCAACAACCTTAAGGTTTAGAAACACCAAATTTGGTGGAAAGTTGCAGAATGCCTCCCACTTACCCAAGCTTCGCCATTTTCCTAATGGTGGTGCTATAGTGCAACATTTTACCTTTTGGTCCATATCTCCTGAACTATATAACCTACTCTCAAAGTTCTTGTTTTTCTTGATTCATTGGATAGTTCAAAACACAAGAACCTCAAAATCCTGTAAGCTCCACCCACTAAAACTCAAGCTACTTGGCATAATATGTGGAAGATGCGAGTCCTTGGATTTTGAACAAATCATCACAAAAGTGGAGTCAAAACACTCGTAAACTCAATAAGTTGCCATTTGTGAACGATATGGCTGGCATATGCCAATCATGGCTTCTTGGGCAGAGCTTGGCTGGCTTAAATTTCACCAACTAGTAAGTGGTTTGTTGGGTTCTTATCGAACTTGAAAGACACCTTCATGACGTGATTCTGAGCAGGATTATTTCTCCTCTACATTTTGCTGAGAGTGCAGGCAATGGCACTTAGCAACAGTTATCATTTTTGTCAAGTGTGTTCATCATTTCTTTAAAATCCCAGCTAGTTTTTGTTTGTATTTATTGGACACATCTTTTTGCCAGATGGATTAGAATTATTGCTTGGAGTTTACAGAATTGTATTAAGCAACATCTCATATGGGTGAAGGGGATTTTGTGTGGTAAGTGCAGCCTTTTTTGCCTTCATGCATTCTTTATGTTGCACTTTGTGCTGCCTTTTCACATGGTTGAATAGCTTAAAAGTTGTGTCACTATGCAGCACTGACTCCATCCTAAGGCACACTTTGCATCGAGTCTGTATCTACCCAGTAACAACATGCGGCTCAGCAATAAGGGCTCTGGAAAACTGTTGTGATGTCCAGTCCTGGGACTGCCAATGTTGGGTCCTCTTAACCCTCATCTGCTGGATCAATAAAGTATCTATCTATCTATCTATCTGCTCAGCTCAAATATAAGTCACTGCCAAATGAGTAAAAATGTAAAATGCATAGTCCTTTTACTTGATATTGAATCAGTTGCCCTAAATTTGCAACAACATATAATGGTTTAATTCTAGCAACTACTTTCTCATGTTGCTTGTTCTGCCATTTGTTTGGCTGTTTTAAGATCTCAGCTACCTTGTGTTGCAATTTTTTATTTCTCCCTTCTATCCGAATGAAGCTGCAGCAGGAGCATCCAATCTTATCTGCCAAGTGCTCCTGCATGGCTGGAATGAAATCCTGCAGTCACAGCTGCCCTTTGCAGATAAAACCGGACACACCTGGGTTGAGAAGCCATGAAAAAAAAACAGTTAAAGTTAAAGCCAAAAATCATGATCACTACTAAAATAGTTTTAATATTAAAGTTTATCCACAAAAAGCTTGACTGTGCCTTTCCACAATTTCAGAACAAGTGGTTCAGTCAGTGTTAATTACTTGCTATTGTGTGAAAAATTGACAGTGTTTCTCAAAATACTGGAAGCAGCAGGGGATTTGTTTGGGACGGTGGATGATGAATCATCACATGAAGTGCCGTCTTTCTTTTTCACTGATGGTCCTAAAATAGAGCAATCTAAACTTTTAAACTTCTAACAAACCACATAGCATTTCCTTCCAGCCACTAACTTTCTTTAGGGTTTCATTTTCTTGAGTCTCAACATTTCAGCTGCTAAAATATAAAACAGAAAAAATGTCAATCAGGAACCTACTGTCTCAATCCAATAGTCGATTAAGTGATTGATTTGCCATGTGAGCTTCATGACAAAAAAATGAGATGGACCTATTAAAAATAATCTTCTTCCTACTTCTACTTAAATCTTAGGATATGTATCAGGTTTGTTAAACATGCCCTTCTTCAAAACTTTCACCCGTTGGGTGGTTGAAACTCACAACCTTCACAATCTGTAGGCCAGATTTTTAAACATCACTGCCCTTACAACCTTGCTAACCTCAAAGTACAAGCTAAAGAAGGTTGTGAGGTTAAATCCCAGAAGAAATAAGAAATAAATTATGACAGGAGGTGATGTGATTGGGAAATAACCAACATTACCGTGGTGTGATATGTTTTATTCCTCTTATACCGCAGCAATTTGCCAATGATTACAATTTTTTAAATGTATTAAAAGAACGACAGATCATACTTTTTATCCATTTATAGTTATGCTTTACTGTTTTTGAACGTCCATGAAAGAAACTAGTTCCTGTTATTAATTACATTATAGCAGCTGTAAACAGTCAATCCCTCACCAGTCTCTTTTTTTTCTCTTTTGAACTCTTTTGACGAAAAAAAACCCCAACACGCACCTTGTCATGTTATTGAGAAACCCAAAAACGCAAAAACACCTCTGTCCTGAAGACGTACTGACAATCACAAAGCTCTGACACTGGAGACTCCTTCCATAAATGTTAAAAAAAATCTCCGTACAGAAAAAAATCACCACCTCAAAGATTACATGTTTTTCTTTGTTAAAATAATAACACATTTTTAATAAGTTATTAGCCTTAGAATATAGAATTATATACGTAGACATCCACCATACAAGTGCCTGTGAGTTAGCTGTTACTATAGAAACAAAAATGAGCGCATTAATGTAAACCTCACTATTGTCAGAGCTGATGTTACAGAAAATGAGTCAAACACCTTCTGACCAATCCAGTTCAAGAATTCAACAGAGCTGTGGTCTGGTCTAAAATATCCTTTTGTACCATATCCTTCCTCAAATCAAGCCCTATTTACAAATATGGAAGATTATACAAATGCGAAGTTTCTAAGAGACCACAGCATGTGGTTTCGTTCATGTGGAGAGTTTCTGCGGCCCACCAGGACTCATTTAATGTTGAATCTTGTTAACTGGTGTTGAGTCCCTCATGATTAATGAGACCAGACTGATATTGACGCTCAGCACACACACTTTTACATGCCCATAGCTGGGTGCGATGTTCCAGAATAAATAAAGCCGGACTGTGAATCACAGACAGTACAAACCAGACAAGACAAACACAACACACCATGGGTGTGTATTTGCGCATGCGTGTACGTTTCAATCTCTGGCCTCTTGCCGAGTAGTAGATATTGATCTTTCTGCTTGACCCCTGAACTGGCACTCCATTTATCTATTTTTAAATGACACACACACACGTGCACACACAAACGCACACACACATGCACATAAACGCACAGCCCGCCTCCAATCACTTTGTCATTTGTCCCCCTGCATTTACACACATGTATACACAAACACATCCAAACACTAATAATCGTCTGATTAATGAATCAACTGATTACTGGGTTCGGTCGTCATTATGCCACATTTCTTCACACGCCCACATTAATACACACTCGCAAACACAAACCCAGACACATACACACTCTCCTCCTGTGCGGCTGAATCAATATTAAAAGCTTTGTGCCTCCTGGCGGGCTGTAACTCTACAGGTCGTTCTACAAGGTCATCAGCATCACTGTTTAACAACGACAAGACACACACACACACACACACACACACAATGTCGTTCTAGTTTTCTGTTTTTTTTTTAATGGCTTGCAAATCTGGCTTTGTGCATTGCAGTTCTTCTTGTTCTTCTTCTTTTAACTCCAAATCAATTTGTATCTAATTATTAAGTTGTAGTAGCATCATGGTTTGTTTTCTATAAAAAATGCAATTTAAAACTCAGTACAACCCTTTAATGCGTCATTCTGAGTAAATTGCAACCTCTGTAGACCATAATCTTTTAGTCCAGCCAGTGAACAGCCTAACCCAGGAACTAGTATTATAGCAAAACAGGCTAAAACACGACCTAGTGTTACAGTAAACATGCTAAAAGATAAACTAGCATTACAATAAACAGGCGAAAAGATAAATTAGCGTTACAATAAACAGGCTAAAAGATGAACTAGTGTTACAGTAAACAGGCTAAAAGAAGATGAATTAGCGTTACAGTAAACACGCTAAAAGAAGATGAATTAGCGTTACACTAAACAGGCTACAAGATGAATTAGTGTTACAGTTAACATGCTAAAAGATGAACTAGCATTACAATAGACAGGCTAAAAAATAAACTAACATTACAATAAACAGGCTAAATAGTAAATGAGCTAAAACCTGAATGAGTATTACAGCTGAACCATGAACTAGCATTACAGTAAACAGGTTAAAACATGAACTAATATTAAAATAAACAGGCTAAATAGTAAATGAGCTAATACAATGACTAGAATTACAGTAAACAGATTAAATAGTAAACAAGCTAAGACATGAACTAGCATAACATTACAATAAACAATATACATATGATCTAGCATTGCCACTAAATTATGAACTAGCATTACAGTAAACAGCCTAAATAGTAAATAAGCTAAAACATGGACTAGCCTTAATAAGTTTTAAGATTTAAAATTATTTCTGGTTGGATGATTCGTTCTAAGGCAAACGTTTCCTAACCTTTTGGTAAGAATACGCAAGGATTGGAATCAGAAACAACTAGCTTTTAGAGCTCTGTAAGGTTAGCTATAGCTATGATTAATCAAGACAGATCAAGTTAGAGGAATTGGAGAAGTCAGCCATCTTGTGCTGCATTTTGGCATTACAGAAAAGACGCTAGCTCCTAGACAGCTAATTATCATTATGTCTGGACGATTGTACTACATTACGAAGCTGCCTGGGAGTAAAACAGAATTACTATGCAGCCTAGAAGACACTAGCTTTATCTACCTTACATTTATGTTGCCTATTATCCTGTAGCTGACTTATTATGAATTCACCTCACTGCCTTTTAGTCTGATAATGTTATTGCATGGTCATGAAGACTCTTTGTTATAAAGCCTGAGTTATTTATGATCTTTGAGCAGCCTGGGAGTTTAGCCAGTCTGTCTGGCAGACGTCCATATCTATACACAGCTAATAACATTAGCCTTGGTATTTTTGCTTTGTGATCAATCGTGACATGTTAAATTTGGATTTCGATCTCTAAAAATCTGGCAGTAAACAAAGAACAGAGCATCTAACAGATTAGGGTTTCTGAGCTGAGGGTGACATTGCACCGGGTTTGTGAGACTATGATGGAAATGTCTATGTTACATTAAAATAAAGTTTAATAATCTTTTATTTTTCTGTGGTCTAGCTATCTCAGCTAACACATTCTTAGCAGATCACATTTTATGCCATACAATTAGAAAAAAATGCAGAAAATTAAAATTTTATACTGTATAATATACTGTATATTTCAAAGGCTAAAATGCTACCTACCACTGTAGTAAAAAAAAAAAAAACAGGCTAAAATCTAAACTAGCATAACAGTGTACCGGCTAAAACGTGAAACGTTAAATTGTAAAAAAAAAAACAATGATTATTATAGAAAAGAAACTAAATCATGAACTAGCATCATACCAACCAGGAAATCGAACTAACTAGCATTATAGTAAACTGATAACACATGAACTAGCATTGGAGTAAACAGGCTAAACCATGAACTAGCATTACAGTAAACAAGCTGAAACATGAACTTGCATTATATTAAATACATAAAAACAGTAACTAGCACTACAGCAAACTAGCATTGGCATCATGTTAAACAGATAAAACATGAACTAGCATAATAGTAAACAAGATCAAACATTATATAAGACCACACTAGCATTATACTAAACATATAAAAACAGTAATTAGCATTAAAATAAGCAGGGAAAAACAGAAACTAGCAATATAATGAACAAGCAAAAACATGCTAAAAATGAACTAGCATTATATTAAACATAAAACAGACAAAAACAGTATCTAGCATTATAGCAAACATGCAAAAACAGTAACTAGCGTTACAGCGAACAAGCAAAAACAATAACTAGGATCATAGTAAACAAGCAAAAACAGTAACTAGCATTATAGTAAACAGTATTTAACATGAATTAGCATTATATTAAACATATAAAACACTAGCTAGCATTATAGTAACCACGCTAAAATCTAAACTAACATTGTAGATTATTTCGTTAACATGCTAAAACATGAACTAGCATTATACTAAACATAAAAAACAGTAATCAGGCAAAAACAGTAACTGGCATTAGGGAACAAGCAAAAACAGTAACTAGTGTTACAGTGAACAAGAAAAACAGTAACTAGCGTTAGTGAACAAGCAAAAACTGTAACTAGCATTACAGTGAACAAGCAAAAACTGTAACTAGCGTTAGTGAACAAGCAAAAACAGTAACTAGCGTTACAGTGAACAAGCAAAAACTGTAACTAGCTTTGGTGAACAAGCAAAAACAGTAACTAGCGTTACAGTGAATAAGCAAAAACTGTAACTAGCGTTAGTGAACAAGCAAAAACTGTAACTAGCGTTACAATGAACAAGCAAAAACAGTAACTAGCGTTACAATGAACAAGCAAAAACAGTAACTAGCATTAATGAACAAGCAAAAACAGTAACTAGCGTTAGTGAACAAGCAAAAACAGTAACTAGCGTTATAATAACCAGGGTCAAATCTAAAATAACATTACAGTGCACAGATTATTTCGTTAACATGCTAAAGCATGAACTAGCATTATAACAAACAGGCAAAAACAGTAACTAGCATTACAGTAGACATGCTAAAACATGAAGTAGCAGGAACTTAACTAAAAGCTAGTGTTGAGTATTAAAGTGCAAATCACAGAGGTGATGTAGAGTCACGTGTTCCTCTTTAACAATAACATCTCATAACATCAACGTCACATCTCTGTTCTTAGTTTTCCTCCTTATGGATGATTCTGGCATTCCAAAGGGGTGTGTGTGTGTGTGTGTGTGTGTGTTGTGGGTCTGTTAAACATATTTGTGTTGTTGTACTCCCTGTTCTGCACTTATGTTAGTGAGATTGTGTTAAGGAGAGAGATTTTCCTGAACCATGTACATCGCATTGCTCTTTCATGCTCACCTCCACCTCTTTGTGTGTGTGTGTGTGTCTGTCTTTCAATGTGTGTGTGTTGGTGTGTGTTGCCTTACACTTGTCTCTGTGTGTGATGTTGTAGAGCTGGGGACTTATGGCAAGCTAAAATATTATCACTCAATGACTGAAGAAGGTAAGATCCTTTCTTTCCGTGTGCAATTCATCATCCATGCTCATCTTCCCTCCTCACCTCTTCCCTCATCACGCTTTGTGTGTGTGTGTGTGTGTGAGTATGTGTGTCTTGTTTTCACGCTCCTGCTTTGACGGCCTCTCTTGGTGAGATTTCACTAACATAAGTGCAAATCGTGTATGACCATTTCTTTTTCTTTGTTTTTCCTCCCCAAGCATCCTGCACCTTCATTTCGTCATTCGGATTCTTTTAGCATTTTGTTGGTGTTTCCGCTCCTGTAAATTGACAACCTGAGAACACGACTATGTTCATATTTAGAAGCTACAAAACTCTCTCTCTCTCTCTCTCTCTCACACACACACACACACACACACAAAACATGCTTGTCACGGAGCTGATGTGAAGAATAGTGTGAGTCACTCTGGGAGGAGTTATGGAGTAGCAGCAACATACAGCTAATGTAATAACGACCTCCCCTCCCACCTCTCTCTCTCTGTCTCTCTCTCTCTCTCTCTCTCTATCACTCACACACACACTTTCTCCCTCTCTCTAAATCTATAATGGTACTTCTGGGATGTCTGGTTACAGCTGAATTGCTTTAGTCTCTTTGAGGACGGGTTAGGCTCGCATCATGGCCAGCACGGTGACAAATCGGCTTGTGCGGTTCCTATGATGTTGGAGAGAAAGAGCCGACGCACGCTGGCTTCTAATTTTAGCTCCGTCCTCATCGCTACACACTCTTCACACTCTTTGATGTTGCATAATAGAGCATCATTTCACCTGCTAATTTTCCACACGAAGGAAAGAGGGGTGTTTTTCAATAACGCGTTATTATTTGCTCTTGGGTTCTCCTGTTCTCGTTTGATGTCATCTTCTGTGTCTCGAATTCAATTCCTGTACTGAACCAGTAGCGAACCTGAAATCATGAGGAATGGGTACGAATGAGAACAAACGAGAGCAACATGGTCAAGTTTATACGGAGATGTATAGGCTAAACTTTTCGTACAAACTGAGTCATGCGAATCGTTACAAATTCGCAAGTGTGAAACAATGTGACTAGCCAATAAGAACAAATAGAAAAACTTAAAATTTGTTGTGACAACATCACAGAAATAGACCATGTGACTTTACTTCAGCTTAACAGTGCGTTAAAATCTGTTTCTGAAGCAAACGAGGTGAGAACTGGGTATCATAGTCATGATTGGTCAGTAGGCACGGATTAATTTTCGTATAAGCACAGTAGTTTGCTAGGTTTATATTAATCCATTTTTTCTAATACGTTATTGTTTATACACAGGGACGCTTCAGATAATCTGAGACTAATAGAAAATGGATTAAAAAATGTGATGTTTAACAAAGACAAATGTATAATCATTGATGTGGTCAAATTTTTTGTTAGGAGACATTTATGTAACCTTTACCGAAGACGTCTTGGATGTCAGCACTTTGTAACAGTCAGGGTGCTTTGTAAAGAAAAAAAAAAGCCTTCCGGACAGAGAAGTTAACGCTTTCTTGTTTATTGGTGACGACAAGCTGCACTTTTTGTCTCATTAACCTCAAGAGAGAGAATATAGGAGAGGCTGATTTTCCCTGAGGACGTCCCATAACGTTAAAAGTAAATACAAACAGTTAAAAAGTTGTTCGCTAAAGTAATCGTTGGCAAATCGTTGTGGCATAAGCGCAATAACACAATTCGGACCAAGATCATATGAACTGTAAATTTGAAAAGACATCCAAAGCATTCACCATTCCCTGATTGTGATTGTCTAGACCTTTCTGTTGTTCTGTCGTCATTCCAAGTGGGTGATGCTTCAATATGATTGACAGAGTCCACCCAAGGTCCCGCCCACTATGGTCTCCAAGCTGCAGCATTCTGAGCAAAGTTACGATGGTTGGCATGAATTAGAGCGTCTCTAGCCTGAGGACTTTATCACCCAAGCTCACTGACCCCCAAAAGGTCATATGATGCAGATGTGCACATCTGTAGGGGTTAGATTAGCTGGTCTGGGCCACCGCTGATGGCTACAGACAGCCTGATGGGCCGAGAGCCAACTGGAGTTAATGATTTTGTCAGGAATGTCATGGAGTGATAATCAGGGCGTTATCGAGAAATAGAGTTTACACAGTGTGTGGGTGTGTGTGTGTTGTGAATGTGCTAACACTCTGACACATGCTATTCCACTAATGCTAACACACCTTATATCCTTTAGGGAGTGCTAGTTATTACGCTAGCATTACATGCATTTGTTTGAGTGAATAAGTTATCTAAATACACATGAGCTACTGGCCTGAGTAGTACATGAGTACGCAAACATGAGTAGTATTAAATTAGCAAACATGAGTAGCATTAAATTAGCAAATTATGTAGTATATATTAGCATTACTGATATGATTAGCTAAAACACCATAATCCAAAACTCTGTTCTAAGCAAGCTCTCATTCTTCCGTCATCTTTCAGGAAAGTTCCGTGAAAAGGCGTCAATCCTTCACAAAATTGCCAAAAAGAAATGCCAAGTGGAAGATGCTAATGGAGTGGCTGGTAAGTTAACCTGCTAGATTTTGCAACTAGCATTAAAAACCATAAATCACTTCATTAATTTTTTTTTTGATACAAACCAGTGTATTAACACCTGCATTACATCCACACAAAGAAGATAATGCCTAGCAATCTCTGCTTACTAGCTAAACACTAATATTAGCAGTTAGCATTATCATAGATTAGCGCTGTCAAATTTCTGTAATATTGTAGTATTTGAACGTGTTTGAATATTAATAAGACAACATATATTAGCTACAGTTAATGTAGCTATTTTTCCATGAGAATCAGTGATCTCTTTGGCTATTCATACATTAATGTTACTTCAATGGATAAAAACTTGTACGAATTCTAACATACAAAGGTGAACGTTATTCTATTTAATATGAATAAAGTTGTAGAAAAAAAGCAACCAACATTAACGTTAACCTTCATAACTTTTTATACAATCTGAGTTACGTGATAAGTTCCAAATTTGTAAGTGCGAGACCAAAAGAAAAAAACTTTGTCCCAGCTTTTTAAACTGAATTTAGTTAAAATTGTAAATTTTATACTTTTATATACATTTAAGTGTGGATAATTTTTAACTTTCCCTCAAGTGTAAGTGCTATTTGAGATTTCATCCTTTAATTAAGTAAGATTTTTGCAAAAAATAACCATATATGTTCACTTAAGTATCATTTCTGCACTTTTTCTATCGCTAGGAGTTAGATGGTTAAACATAAACTAGCCGTAATTAGCCTTAAGTAGCACAGTAAAATTAGGCTAGTATCATGAGTCAGAGTTTGAAAACCAAAATATCGTAATAAAACTTAGTAAATTATGGCTCATTTTTGTAATTTATAATCTTTTTTTCTCTCGTCTGATCCACATTCATCCTGATCAAAGTGAACACACACGTCTCTTATTTCCGCACACCAATTATGCTAACAGAGCCACATTACCATATTAGCATCTTAACACAACTCAAATGGCACGGCGCCATTCACACACGCTTTCTTTGATGTTCTGTCTGACCGGTATTATCAGTGTTCAGACTTATTTTTACACACACACTCACACACACACACACACACACCTCCTGCAGCCGACTGTGCTCTAACAGTCTGTTGTGTTTATTTTAGATAAGAACCTCCCGAATAGCTCCAGCGTGGAGGTGGAAGTTTCTCCACCTCTGAATGGCACTGCGGGCCAAGAGGGCGACGCGGTGAGTCAGTTTAACAACACACACACGCACACACACACACACACACACACACACAAATCTTCAATAAAGACTCTGATATACTAAACAATTTGTGCCTTTTTTCAGTCGCAATTTTGTTGCATTCTGCACAAAAAAACAGAAGATGCAGAAAAAAAAAAAGTGGGATGTCTGATTACATATTCCATTTGATTTGATGAACTTTTGAAATTTTGACTATTGTACTAGACTATTATCGGCAGCCATTTTGTGCTAAATTTTGATTTTGTCTGCTTCCCAAGCCCTTGCAGCGGTATAGACGGTGTTACCAGGTGCAAACTTTTAGCAAAATTGATCATTTTGTCCAGAGCCCATCATGATATATGTACACACCGAGCGTGTGGTTGTTTCTGTAAAACCCTCTAAACTGCACACAAGTTTAGTGACACCACACAATAATCATGGCTTATTAAGATGTAGCCACGACTTAATTATCGCGTTCCCTCTCATTGCTAAGGCAACACCTGGACTGCTCTAAGTCCAGGTGTGAAGGCGGTCCAGTGTGTCTCGGAGACGCATTGTGATCCGAACAGTCAAACCATTTTCGAATGTGGTCTGAGACGCGTATGACCACATCACATTTGCAGTGTGAACGCAGAAGCTTTCGACACGTCCAGGACAGCACTGAAAGACGCCTGATCGACAGCGTCATTACCCTGCTTCAAAATACAGTACATAATCAATGGGATCTGTTTGGAAATCGAGTTCTAGGCTAATAGAGAAAGGCAATGCTAAAACAGCAGAGATGAGAGCAGGTGCTTTTTGTAGTTGCTTTCGTCATCTGATCTCCCATTTGTTTATAAGACCACATGATTGAAACCTTTGAAACAGAGCACACATTTACATGAGACAGGATTCCAGGACATGCCAAGTGTGAACAACTATGCGTTTCAGCTGTCCATTTGTACTCAGATCACTCGAGACAGATGTTAATACCAGGTGTGAACAGGGCCTATGTCGTTAGGATCTCGTTGCTACGCGGTAATTAGTCGTAGCCACATATTATAATTTTTTTAAAGTAGGGAAGGCACCAGTGGGGAGCTGTACAAAAGTATCAGTTTTGCAGTACTCCATACATTTGGACTGTTGATGCAGGTTGTTTTATTTTTTGAATTCATTCTCATTAATGACAAATGTGTAATAACGTTTTAATACTGCCTCTGCATTGGAGGTTTTTTGTGCAGATCTGGCAACCCTGGGCATAGCACATATGTCAAAATATTCACATTTATTGAAAGATTTAACACACCAAACAACAGTATTTAGTACGTGTGAACGGTAACATCACACATTTTACAGCTCACGTGTTGGATTCCTCCTTTACAGAAATGTCACATGACCTGAATGTTTTTTGATCATGAACATTTACACAATTATTGACTGAGTTTTTTTGTACAATTCCTTTATTTTCACGTGTTAATCCTTTATGTCACGCAGGTTTTTATTTTCACGTCACTTGATGTTCACATGTTTACTTAACGTGGTGAAATGGACCATAATGTGTTTTTCACATGACATGTGATCACAATATATATGAAATATTTGTGATCTGTGTGTGCGTGTGTGTGTTTGAGGTGACTCGATAACTTTGAGGTCAAGACTAACTGATAACAGAAGGTAATGAGTTTGCACTTTATACTCAAAGGGGAGAACACTTTTCATATTTAACCTTCCTACTGTACCACACACACACGCGCACACACAGATACTCCCTGGCTTCCCTCTTGTTTGGTTGATGAAAAGCCTACCACCTCCTGCCCCCTGTTGGCGCAGCACGGTGCCAGGCGAACAGATGGCGCAGCTTGCGTGCAGACAGGAACAGTGCCCTCTCAATGTCACCGTGACAACCGGGTCACCAGGGGCCAGAAAACACACACTCTGTTCCAGCTCTCTTAGACACAACATCAGTTTATACGGCCTGCCACTCACACACACAACACATGCCCTATCAGTCATTTACTCTACACACACACACACACACACTCTCTCTCTGGAATCAGAATGAGTCTTGGTGCAAAAACAGGAAGTGTGTATCAGTCTGATTGTAATCCCTTAAATTAAACCTTTACAGACGTCCTCTAGACACTTCCTAGTTTGCTTTATATGAACTATATGGTGCAAAAGTTTGTACACCCCAAACAAAAATGTAGTACGGAATGAAATGAAGGCATGTTCTACACCAAATCTTCAAATGTAGACTAAATACACCCCTCTTCACCAAGCACTTATGAAATTGAAAAATGTAAATTGTACACAAGTCAAAGTTTTGCCTCGGATATGAAAAAATCAGAGGCAGTTATAAAAGCATAGGGTGGATATAAACGTTTACAAGCTAGAGAACATTTCTACCCTACTCTGATAGAGGGGCAGGGGGTGTAAACTTTTGAACTGATCACCATCCTTTTTGTTGTTTTACAATTGATATCTAAAGCTACACTATTTTTTGTTTTTGTGAAGCCAAACACACAAAACATTTATTTACAGGTATTTTGCCTTCTCCATTTTGTCCTAAGGGTGTACAAACCTTTACACTCAATATATACCCTATATATAAATTTAATCATTTATAGCATCAGTACAGTAGTGAAATCTACTCGAAGTAGTGTATTTCTTAAAAAATGTCCATCTTAAATGTTAAATTGAATCTATGACCTGATAATAAAGTAAAAAAAGTACTTCAGAAAAAAACAGATAACATCACCAAAGAAACAAATTAAATTAAATTAAATTAAATGATTTCTGTTTAAGAGCATACGCTGAGAATTAAATTTAATGCAGTAATGATATTATTAAATATCATTAAAAGACAGTTCACCTCAGTAGATCAGTAGAAGTTTGTTTAGTACTGACTTTTTGTACGTATTGTTTTTTTTTTTTTTTAATCATTATTATCTGTTTGATTTAATATTTATAGTTACTGTTTAAATAATGTGCCCAGAAGAGTAAAAGTACTCTTTCAGAATGTGGCTTATAGGCATACGTTCAAAATTTCAGTTTTTAATTTTTTTCGTGTACTAATTTTAGATTTTTTGAGCTGGATCGTTTTAGGGCTCTTGTTTTGCAGTGACTCCCATCGTTTTCTTTCAAAAACCGCTTCATTACTTTACTTAATGCCAGAGAAAGATGAATTCTTTTCGGTTTTAAGTTGTAAGTTCGTGCTTCATGTCCTGATTGTACGAGTACTGCTGTTTGCATCTGCAGCAGAAACTCAAATCCGTCTTGAGACCATTAGTCTGAACCTTCAGTGCCTTCATGTTATCTCTGACACTCTTCTGGGTTTGTGTGTGTGTGTGTGTGTGTGTGTGTGTGAGAGAGAGAGAGAGGTTTTGCTGACACTTTGCTCTCCCCTCTGCCAAACTCCCGCTGGATCTATTTTCAGCGGCCCACGCATGCTGCCGTCCCATGATGCACCTGTGTGCGTCTGGCAGGAAGCGGCGGCTTGGCACCTGTGAGTGATGCAAGTTATCCTGCTTGATAATTACAACCACTCCTCCTGCTCACTGCCCCTGATCACACACACACACACACACACACAGATACCAGAGGAGCTCAAGGTCAATTTAAAAGCCAACACCTCAAACTGCAGCTATTTTTACTTGAAAACGGCAAAGAAACGAGCTCTCACCTCCGTCACCACGGAAAGGAGCGAAAACGGATTTAGAAAATAATGCAACGCTGGTCCACATCAGTTAGCGCTGAAGTTTCTGACTCCTCTCTGGAAATTCACTTTTAGTTTACCGTACCGTTTTAATTCCCAGAGAACGGTTAGTGACCTTACGTGACCTTGCTGTGACTCTTATCTGTGGATTTTTTTTTTTCCCATGGTGCACTTCCAGTGCATATTCTTGGATGCTTTTCCCATCTCATGCAAACCAGGAGCCAGTGATCACCTGGGAGTGTGTTAAAGATGGAGATCTCACACACACACACACACACACACACACACACGCACAGCAAGCTGACTGTTCTGATTCAGCAGTTCCCTTAATGAGCTGCTGCCAGAGAACAACAAGAAGAACAACAACAATGTGCACCATGTAACGTACAACGCACGATGCATAACTAATGAGCGCAGTGTTCACACAAGAGCCTGTGTGTGAGTCGCAAAGAATACTCACGAACCAGAGTGTAACCTGGCTATAAAAACAACATAAAAATAAAGAAATAAATAAAAACATGGGGTGTTAAACTCATTTTAGCTAACAGGCCACTTTACACTAAGTCCAATATCAAACCCCAGCCAGGTCTCAGGGAACAAGTAGCAACATGTTATGTGTAAGATGTAAGAATTGAGAAGTCAGGGGTGTAATTTCCCATCTCTGACCAGGAAAAATCACCCCCTGAACTCGGAATTTCTACTCAGGAACTCTGGGTGGTCTTCTCAACCCCGAGCTCAGCAAGTGCCATCAAATCAAAATGGCCGCTCACAGCATCAGCAGTGAACAAAGTAGCTCTTCTGACCTTTAAATGAGTTAGACAGTATATACAAGTATTAGCTTTAGATCATCAACATACAGACATATTTACTTGTTAAAGCTATAACACTGATGATACAGTGCACTGTTTTGAGGAGGAAAATATACTGCATGTACCCCCACCTCCCTGCCACACCTACCCAAGGTCAAGCATATGTATTTACCCCATGAACTTTTTCATTCACCCGGATTGCTGTGCAATCCCTAAATTATTTCTTTTGTAAAGAGACATGGTTACAGTGTCAAATTTTTACCCTGCTAATGAACAAGCCCATACCATTAGCAAATTTTGTCAGTAGTTGAACTTATGGTACTGAGTTTATTGCTTTTAAGTAGCGCTTTTTTCAAGTGTGGCCCAAACGTGTCACAGCAATGCCGAATCGGCGTCCAACTACAACTCCCAAGAGACATTGCAGCCTACAAACATGGTCGCCAAGGACTCCAACTCCTGATACACACGTTCGATTTCACTTGATTACTGATCAATCTCAATCTCAATCTCTCTCTCTCTCTCTCACACACACACACACACACACACACACACACACACTATAAATTACGCACTCAAACATTCAGTCAGTGTGAAGTATTGTTCAGTGTAGCCTCGTTGTTTATGATTGTTTATCTGGTTATGATCTTTGTTTGTTGCCTGGTTTGTGAATCTAGACTTGTCTTGTTTTGCCTGTTTGCTAATCGCCTGACCACTGTCTGTTTATACCGAATTTCGACTTTGCTTCACGATTCGGATCTCTTTGCCTGTTAAAATTAAACCTTTTACCTGCACCTTTGACCGTCTCTGGTGCCCGACAAAATGACGAATTCAATTTAGAACACGGATTCGAAATTCATTTGAGCGAATACAGCAACGCCTCAGTCGAGTAAAAGTCATTATTTTTATTTAAAAAAATATTCAACTAGAATGTTACTCAGTTTACAGGATCTGATTTAATTTTCAGGACAAGCAGTGGTGGTGAAGTTGAGAGAAAAATAAATTATATCTATATTAAAATATACATAATATTAAACATAATTTAATATCGATTATTACTTTTTATCTCTGAAATAATGTTACATAAAGCACTCTGTCTCTTGCTAGCAACAACTGATTAGCATTATCATAGACTAGCACTGTCACTTTGCATTGAAATTAAATTCACATTTAATTACTTAAAAGTCGTATTCGGTTGTGTTCGAAGATTAATTAGTCTAGCACAGAAAGAATGAACATTAGCAGCACTGCTACACAAAATTAAAAAAACAATTGTTGTCTTCTTAAACTTCAGCCACTTTGTGCCTCAGTTTCAGACAGACTTCATCACACATGCAACCAGACTGAGTTTGTCCTGTCACACCATCTGTTTTGTTGCACAACTTTCCGTGGCAGTTTGCTGACAGAAAGAAACGTTTCATGCTGACAAACTGTCTTGCTCAAGTTACAGCAATGTCTTGTGGATCACAGCAAAAATAGGATTCAGCAAAAAAACTACTTTTTGAACTTTTTAAACTGTTTCTGATTTTTTTCCCCACAGCAAACAATCATCTTCAACTTATCTGCATGCAGTACTAAATTTACACTATATATGCTCACTACATAGGGCGTAATATAATAACGTGAGGATATACTTAGCTATCGGCGATTATTAACACGTAAGCAGGGACGTAAACACGCAAACTTCAACAGACGTTCATTTTGGAAAGGAGCAAAAAATTTTGGAAAAGGAAACTAGACAGGTGTAATTTAAAACAGCTTGTAAAACATGTATATTAACCCAAACAATATTTAAATTTTTTATTTACATCTACTTATCCCATCAAATAAGAAAAATAAGTCACACAATGGAGTGATCACATATGAGTAGGAAAGACATTGTTCAAGATATTGTACATGCGGCTTTTAAATATTCCTACATTTTTAATTCCATATGAAAACAATTTAGCTGTCTAGTTTTGTGTCTACCTTTTGTAAGACGAGGATGAAAGCAGAAAACAGCGTCCTCAATGAAAAACAAGTTACCATGACAACCCAGCGGTAAAAACACATTCGGTGTAATTGGTTATCACAATTTTTTTTTTTTTTCTAAAACAGTAACCTTATAATTAGTTTTTAGCCTGCTGTCCAATCAGAAGAACTTGACATAAAGGAAGCCCGCCCCTTTAATTTGCATGTTAAAGCCTGAAATCCTTTAAAAAATCATTAAATAAAAAATGTAAATGTTTAAATAAACTATTAAGTAGCTTTAATGTAGTTATTGATGAATTTGTTGATAGATTCATTTATTTATGCATTTATTAAAGTGATTTAATTATGTATTTAATTATATTTTGTTAATTCGGCACTCCATAATTGGCCAGCACTATAACTATAGTGATATAATAATGACACTGAAGGGTCTACTAAGAAGTGAGTGTGTGTGTGTGTGTGTGTGAGAGAGAGAAAAAAACCTCCCCTGGGAACATGTTCATGCTGTCAGAGTTGCCTTTGCACCGCCTGTTCCAGGCACTTGACCCATTTTTGAAGATGCTCAGTTCCTTCTGTCAGAGACGTTAATGGAAAAGTGAATGCGTATGCATTTGCATCTGAGACTGAAAGAGTGTGAGGATGTGTGTGGGTGTATACGCAAGAGTGTGTCAAGCTTTTTTCCCTTTGGCTCTGATCACCAAGGTTACAAGTAACCAGGTGACCAATCGGCTCAGCAGGATGCTCCTACAGGATCTATTCTACCAAACCATACAGACAGGTGACGAATTAAAGGAAAAACCAATGTGACGTGTGTTAGTAAGGTAATAAGGTAACGTGGTTAATAACACGTCATTCCAAAATCTCATCAAACTATTCAGTGAGCCCTCGTGCCCTGTGGATGGGGGCGGGGTCATCCTGGAAGAGACCACGCCCATTGGCGTAGAAATGTTTCATCATAAGATAAAGGGGATTAGTCAGAAGAACTTTGTATTGATTTGCTTCTGTCTAAGAGGACAATTGGCAAACCTAGCACACCTAGCTTATGTGGCATGCTCAGACAAGTGCTGGTTGTCCAAGTGGGAATTTACACCACTCTAATTGGAGATGGTGTGTGTGTGTGTGTATGTACGACATGACACTTCCTCTTAATCCTCTTCAAACAGGGTGACGAAGATGATGAGGAAGATCAGCCCCTGAGCCTGTCGTGGCCCGAGAGCAGCCGTAAGCGATTCACGTATCTCTTCCTCCTCCCCATTGTCTTCCCGCTGTGGATCACACTGCCCGACGTCCGTAAGCCCGTGAGTGTGTATTTGACGGATAGCTAACATCCTCCAACTGTTCTGAAAGACTATGAAGGCTCAGGGTTTTCCAAATTTAGTTTGAGAAGCGTTTTGACAAAGCATAAACCAGAATTTAAAGGTATGCAGTGTAACTTTATGACCACTAGGGGTGCTGTAGAGCTCTGGAGGGGAAAGCAGGACCTTGTATACGTTGAATGTAGAGTTAACGTAGAACATGTTTTTACAGTGAAGGAAATGAGGGGTTCTTGTCATGGACTGCTGCAAACATTTGAAGATACAGAAAAATGTGGAACAAATTTATAGACCAAAGTAAACAATGAGTTAAAATTAACATTCACAAAAAAATTCTCGAAATAAGACTTGTAATACACGACAGTGCCATTTTTTTTATTTCAGTGATCAGACTGTGGCACAGTGAGCATGTCAATGAAACAAATGGGTGGGGCTAAACATTGTATATATTAACATTATGGATTCTTAATACTGATGGAAAACCAAAAGTCCAGTGGGTGGAGCTGAACTCCTCCTGTAAGCCTAACCTAAAATCTGCTAACCTATGAGGCACTCGGAAAAAAACACGGAACAACAAACCCAGGCTGAAACACGACTTGTGTCCAACCCCCTGGGCTTTTGGTTTGACTCTGTGCCAGGTAGGAGGAGCTTGGTCAGGTCTGACTCCACCCCCTGGACTTCTGGTTCTGCAGCCAGGGGTACTTGAACATTCCAGAAAAGGACTTTTAAACAAAACCACTTTTGTTTATTTTAACATCTGTTTAACATATCGATAAACCTTCAGAAACAAGAAAATGGGTTACTTAACTAACTTAACTAAAAAGGGGATTTAAGCTAACTACCTGTTTCGTGTGGGGTTTAGTGTTTGGATGTCTTCCAGGTAGTCTTCTTCTGGAAATTCTTGGAGTATTGCCGTATTTCTAGAGCATTAATGACATTTAGGGGAAATGTGTTAGCTAAGCTAACTAACTAAGCTGACTGCCAAGCTAGCTAAGTATTATTATTGACTCTTTAAAGGTATAAACTATCATTTCCACTGATCAGGTACTGGTTAAAAATGAAACTACTTGAGGGTGATTATTAAGTATTACGAATAAGGCAAATTGAAGTGTTAAAAATTCTTGAAAGAATAAAGAATGAAATTGAACAATAATGATCATTATTATTTTTATTATTGCAGTCATCCAAGAGGTTTTTCCCCATCACGTTCCTGGGCGCCATCTGCTGGATCGCTTGCTTCTCCTACCTGATGGTGTGGATGGCTCACCAGGTGCAGGAAACAAAACACACATGAGACAAAATACAAAAGTGCTTGAGTCAAAACATGGCCAAAAGTGTTGCCAGTGGTTTGTGACTCAGTGACAACACACCTAAACACTCATCTCAAACACACTCATACACACACACACACAGCAGATACACAACACTATGCAGGATATAAGTAATGCAGAAAAGAGGCTTCTGGAACCTGCAGTTAAGGGACTCGATGTGAGCAGATAACAAAGTATGGGAAGATCGTACTGAGCGTGAGTTGCAGTTCTCGACTAATTCTAGAAAATGACATCAGCTGGATCAGCGACACCTCTTCCTGCGGCTGCCAAAAATGCCAGCGCTGCTTTGTGACTCATTGGCGCGTGGAAGAATGACTCAACGATTTAAATTGGCTTTATGAGCAACGTATCGACGCCTTTTTCTTTTCTCTTTTGTCAGCAATGGAGTGTAGGCCGATGTGTCTGGGGAGGAAAGTTTGGCAGTTTGTGAAGTTGGGAAGCAGCAGGAATTAGGACAGTAATAACAGGATTTTTATCCTCACAGGAAAACTGTAACGGTTTGTGCGACTCGTTTTGTGGAGTTAATTTTTTTTGTGCATTTTAATGTTTTTTTTAATGCTCTAAAAACCACACCCAAAACACATCAAGCATCAGTTAATGAATTTAAACACTCCTGTATAGTGAAGCTAATGGTCTTCCTATAAATAAGTTTTCAAAGCTTTTAAGTATATAATCCAACCACTCAAAAATATTAATGCAGATACAGGATACATCACCATGTTTATCACGGACATTAAAACTTTATTTCCGCCAACAAATCCCAAAACAGTATCTTCACACCATTGTGTATCATTAACACCTACTGTGTCCTAAAATCTTTTTTTAAGAGTAGAAACTGATCTAATGATGTTTATGATAATAGTGAATAGTGGAAAAAAAATCCTATTTATTATTTATTAAAAACAGCCTGCAGGTCTCCAGATCCCAGTTTGATAAGGTTTATGTCTAAAATAAATAGATAAAATAATAAAATCCATCGCTTCACCACGATTGTGGGGAATTAAATAGAAATAATCAGCATATCAAAGTCCAATGCTTTAAGTGGTAGTATGGTATTAAATTGCAAAAAAAAAAAAAAGGAAAGCCAACAGAATTACCGATATTTGTATATATCTACCACATTATTGATATATGAGCGTTACTCATACTCAACACTATATCTCAGAACTGTGTTCATGTAGCTTGGGTGTGACACATCCAGACCAGGTTTGTTAACATTTAATTTAGATTTTGTGGATTATACGATCAATGAATTCAGGCTGTATTGTCTCGTATGCAACGTTTCACAAACAGAATAAGACTCGTACTGAAATCGATACTCATTTACACTATTGGTTAAAAAAAAACAAAAAAACAGAAGGCCTGAAATGATCACATACTTCAAATTCATAAGACATATAAGAAGCTAACTTATGGATAATGTTATTATAAGGGGCAGGCTTAGCAGTCATAGCTTTCTGTACAACTACAGTATGTTCACGAAATCCAGTTAAACAGCTCTGGTTCGAATTTGGAGTGAATCATTTAGGACTTTACTCTGGAGAAATTGGCTTGAGTGGATCTTGTTCCAATACCACGCTGTTGGGCGTCTCCTCCGCAGGTCGGCGAGACCATCGGCATCACGGAGGAGATCATGGGGCTGACGATCCTGGCAGCTGGAACCTCCATCCCAGATCTCATCACCAGCGTCATTGTGGCCCGGAAAGGTCTCGGGGACATGGCTGTGTCGAGCTCGGTCGGCTCCAACATCTTCGACATCACCGTAGGGTGAGAACCATGGCACACTGGCTGCCTACGAGCTTCTTATGATAACTATTATTAGGGCTTTAATTAATAGGGGACCAAAGAAAAACGGAGTTGTATTTTCGTTGTTGTGTGTCAGCACAGATACGGTATTAGTATGGGACTCACTGACAGGAGAGGGTCAAATGTCCTCCCAATCATCCAGTGCTTACAGACATGTTTTTGCAGATATTTGGAAAAACTAAAAGCTCAAGATACTGAGGTTAAGGTTATGTTTAGACACTGCATCAATTATCTACAGTAATAAACATGTCAATCAAAAGTCCTTACAAAGAGGTGAGATGAGTGTGAAATGCATATAAGGTGTAATATTAAACCCCTGCATTCACACAGTCCATAACAACCATTAATGTTGTAGAAAGCATGATAAGAGAATGGCAAATACACTGCTAATAAATAAAAGTGAGATTTAGTTAATTTAACAAATTAATTAAACAAGTAAACTAATATTATAGAAGAAAATCAGTTACTTTATCAAAGAATGGTACATTTTACTATTTATGTCAGAGGTTTATCTAATGTTTTGCATCCTGGTACACTTTTCAGGGCAAAAAAAAATCTGCAGCACAGACACGTCTTATAAGAATGCTCATTTTATATCAAGAAAAGTCCTTTTCAATTTAACAGACTAATTCCCAGTGCAAGAAATTGCCAGTTTAGCTGAACCGCAAGAAGGAAAACATGTTCCATGACAATGCTCACCTGTGATTTCCTGTCTCTCCTCAGGTTACCGTTCCCGTGGCTCATGTACACTTTGGCAAACGGTTTGCAGCCTGTGGCGGTGAGCAGCAACGGCCTCTTCTGCGCCATCGTGCTCCTCTTCCTCATGCTCATTTTCGTCATCATCTCCATCGCAGCCTGCAAGTGGAAGATGAGCAAGCTGCTGGGCTTCATCATGTTCCTCCTCTACATCGTCTTCCTGGTGGTCAGCGTCATGCTGGAGGACAAGATCATCATCTGCCCCATTTCCATCTGACGCACGCGCATTTCAGTCACGCAGTCCAGCAAAGCACCCTTTCGGCGAAGCTCCGCCCCTTTTCATCAAGGCAGGAACTTGACATTGAACCTGAACCTCAGCTGTAGTTCCTTTAAAAGCTACCCCTTTAACACATCAGTGACTGTTTTCACCCTGTCTTTTGAAACATTCCCCATATCAACGTATTAGAGCGTCCTCTCCAGAAGCCTCATCCATGTCTATCCAAACCCTGCTTTCATCATATAAGAGCCCACTTGTTCTTGGCCTTCAACCGGGATGGCTGGATGTGTGTGTGAATTTCTAGATTTTCTGGATGCCGGACCTTCTGTAGTGGAGTTTTCTGGAAAGCTAGTTAGCTACTAGTGCTGAGTGATGCATCAAAATCTCAAAGGTTCCTTGACCTGCAGATAAAAAGAACCATCAAAACCAGTGCAATTAGTAGAATATTCCTTATTTAACCTCTAAATACATGCTTTCTTTCCATCAGACAGATATAGAAGTACAGAGCTGTAAAAAAGCAACTTTTTATATTATTTTGCTATTTACTTTTTCTTCCCTTTTTTTTTTTTTTTTCTTTTTAAACTGAACTGAACACAGAACTTAAATGTAAGGAAGGCAAAAGTGTTTATTAGGGCAATTCTTCAAAACCTAGGTGTAATGGAAAGCCTGGAGTTAAACAACAGAAGTTCTTAATTATAAACCTGGAAAACAAGTTTTAAAAAATATTTTAAAAATAACAGCCATAAAACAGTATGAACAATACACAGAAAATAGAAAACCACTAGAAAATGCTCCCTACTGGGAAAAAAATACTTCCTAATGGTTTCCATTAACCAACAAAATCATTTCCCATCATACCGATGGGAAATGGGCCAATTTCCATTAGACAGTATGTTTTTTTTCCCCAGCACTAGAGGTGCTAAAAGCATGACAAGACATCACAACTACACTAAGTCAGGGGAAACAAGAGGCAGGTAACAACAATCAGGTAAACAGATTAATGACAAGAATGAAACCGGAACATGAACAAACAGCAAAAACACACTGTGCTGTTGCCATGGAAGCCATGACATGAATTACACTAATTTACACCATTTATTTTCTGTAGTAAAGACAGAAAAGTCAAGAGTCCATTGTGTTTAATTCTATGGAGACTAATAATCATTAGTGACGTGATGAAGTGAATTACGAAACAGCAATAAATAAAAGAAAAAGTAGTTACTTATTAATTCATAGTTATGCATTATTTAATAAAGTGCTTAAAAGGTGCACAAGTGAATAATAAGCTGTGACTTTAGGGGGTTAATTCTATGATTCTACTAAACAGTGGGATGTTTTCTACTCAGTTTCATTCTTTTTATTAAAATAACAATTTGATTACAGAATTCCAACAAAAGCAATTATATACTCTTTTCTATTTTACTTTTAGCTACTGAAATTATACTATATGGCAGCGTAAACCCGTTTAGTCTTTGACCTGGAAAAATATTTTGTTTCAAACTAGCAAAATGGATGATGGAAAGGAAGGAGGTGCTGATATGCGATTTTAAATCATATGAAAAGTAATCTTCTGAAATAACCCAAAACCAAGCAGTTTATTTGTTTAGTTAAGTGGAAAGTGATTTCAGCATTTTTGCTCATTTAAAAAAAGGTTAAAACTGCCGATCAGAAAAGCTTTTTTCATGTAAATTTTTCCCCAATGGACAAATGTTATTGCTCAGCACTAGTGGTTTAACTACAAGCGAGACAGAGAGATAATCGGGATGTGCTATGCACGGCATTTGCTGAAACTGGGACTTTTCTCCACACCCGTCTCACGGGCAGCTTTCTGAAGTTGAATCCGCAGCTACATTTTGCGTGAGTGCTAAACTGTGCAGTTTCCCATCGACTGGAAACGTTCTCAAATGAACAATCCCGGGACACCTTGATGTTTTTACTTTTCATGAAAACATGAATGTTTCTGGTCAGACAGTCTCAAAAAACAAACAAAAATGATGACTGAAGACAAGAAGGCTTTGCGTGAATTTGGGGCACCATTTTGTACGTCCAGATTTTTGTTTTTTCTTAACCACCTCAACCCCCCAACTTTACGATTCATCTGCTCAGTTATTCTTGCTTGTGTGTCAAATGGCCGAGTAAGAATTCTACCTGGCTGTTGCTATGATAACCGATATAGCGAGTAGACCTAGTCGAAGTGCAGTATTGGGGGGGTATAAAAAAAATTAAAAAAAAAAGATTCATGGTCTGTAACGCAGCACACCCCCCATTTCACACTTGAGTATGTAGTGGTATATTCAGATAACATAGATTAGCCTCCTAAAATAGTATGCAAGAGGAAAAAAAAAAAGAAAAACAACAACAAAGGAGCGGACTGTTGAGTACACGCTTATAGACATAGTTCAGTGTCAAACTAGCCTGTAGATACTTCTTATATATATAAATATAAATAAATATATATTATATAATCTCTCGCACTGAAGAGGCTACGTGCAATAATCTCATTAAATATTCAAAGCATGGAGCGCAAATGGATTTTCAAAAGTATTTCCAGATCATAGTTAAAAATACATGTGTGGACACTGATGTAGCCTAACTCATCAATGCTCATTAATATTAACATTTAATACTCCAGTACAAGCCACTTTTTCAAAGGAGACTTCTGAAAATTTCCTATGTGTTTTGTACATCTAATAGTACAGCAAAGGGAAAACATCTGTTCAAACACACTTTAGTTTTAGAGCATAAGGTTTGGACTGACCAGGACCGAGTCTCTGACCTTTTATCCCATTACACTTTCAGCCCTAGACTCCATTACCGTCTTACTGATACACTATACAGCACTCACAACATATCGGTACAAACTCAGTCATTTAGACTCACTCTGCAGTATAGAGACTCATCTATCAGCACAACAGCATGACTAATCACTAATACAGAGTGGTGTATACTGACCTGATACACACTGATATAGAAGATACACTCGTTTCGATACTACTCCATCACCGACATGCTCACTTTTTATGGCACAGGGATGAAAGTGTGTCCTGTTAAACACCTTATGGAAAATTCCCTTAATATTCCCATTGGAGAATTTCAGAATTATGGCTTTCCTATGAGTAATCATGGGAAAGTAGATTTAGGACACTAACATTTCATCATTCTTCCTCTTAGGTTGCCATGTTGGACCTCAAAAACCCAGAATGCAAGTCTGTGGAACTCAACGTCTGAGACTTGTATTAATATAATTTGCATAAACGAATGACTAGGCCAATAGGAACCTCCTGAAATGAGACTCTCCCAATAACTAACCCATTAAAAAAAAATCCCAAAGAACAAAATGGCCGACCTATAGAAATCCACTAAGAACCTTCTAGATAATCCGACCATATTCTAATCAGTTTCCAATGCAAATAAGAACCTTATAGGAATCGGACCATATTTTAACAATATGCCATGAAGATCCAGTAGCGTCAATTACAATTACTGACCCATAAGAATCGAGATCATATTCTACATCACTAAACCATATTGAACGTTTCAGTGAGAAAAACAATAAGGAAGTTACTGTGCACGTCCGTTCCTAAAGCATTTGCGATGGATCCATTTTTAAACGTAAAGCTGTCAAAACAAATTGACTAGCTCGTACTTGATGAATCTCCTGCGATGCGAACAAACAAGAAATATACAGAAATTAACAATTTTCTAGATCCTTTAAACAAGAACATGAGAAAACAGCTTTTTTTCTTCTCCACGGACTTAAAACTTGTGCCTGAAGAAACGACTTACCCTGATGCACATCATTACCTTGTTGATACGGAGTGTGTTTACACCAGAGAAATGGTGAAAGTGTATCATAGTTTGGATGCTTAAAGCTATTTTCTAAGAGGAGAAGTGTGAAATATTTGCTACTATAATGCAGCTTCTATATGTATTATACAGTTGGAGCAAGTCAAATACTTTTATGATTACGTCACGCGGAATCTCATTCTTATTGAGAATCTCAATAAGAATTATAACAGACTGCAATATAAAACGTGTTCATGTCAGATTATATGACGAAGATCCTAAAGATAGGTACTATGTTCTACCATATTGGGCGCACAGCGATGGAGCATGGCTTTGTAGCTCTTCAACTGGAAAGCATGAGAGGAACACATTGCCGTAATAGAAATTAAACTCGATGAACAGAGTTTCCGTGCTACATTAGCTAGCTACACACCCGGATGCTGTAATTCATTCTCTATTTCTTTCCATAGGACACCCCTTTTTGTCTTGTCGTGATATAACTGATAAGACATGATAGACTTTTTCCTCTGCTGCCGCTTGCTCTTCTTTTAAGAAGAATGAATGCATTAAACAGTTCAGTATTCACGCGTTTATGATAGAACACACAGTTCGTATTGGCCTTGTATTGGTTTTAAATATCTGGGATTATCAGGTTAGGTGAAGTTTGTAGTAATTTTGCTGCAATTCTTGTGACTGTGGAAGAGTCTGTAAGGGAAAGCTTAAATGCCTCGTTAATGACCTGAGGGAACATCCGACAACAAAACAACACTGTCCTAATTTTAATTTTGACATCTTGTCCTTAAATCAACCATCTCACAACTGGCAACTCAAACAAACAAAACCTATAAAAATGCAATAAGAAACACTTAGAAATAAGATTATATCATATTCTGTTAACTTAGCTATATAATTCCAATAAGAATCTTATAGAAAACTGGACCTTAAAAATACAATAGGAACCCAATAATGATTCGAATATGGCTTGGATTCAAGCTCTTAACAGTTCAACAGGAACCATATTACAACTGGTAACCCAAAGGAAAAAAAGACTGACTGAAATCTGCCCATAAAATCCACCATGTACTATGAACTCTAAATAAAAGTCACCACGGTCTTCAAATTGAATATCCAAAGGAAATTTGGGAATCTAACAGGAATTTTCCATAAGGAGTGGACACACTGGGCTGCATTACATTCTTCATCCACTATATGCATAAATGATTGAAAGCTGAATTTTATTTTGTAAATCTATGATATACATACTGTAGAATAGATATATTACAGGTAGAACCTGGCGAGGTTGGCGTAATGTACTCTACGTGTATTTATGTACATGGACCTTGATTATTTCCTGCCCATTTTTAACCCATGACATGCACAGTGAGATTTAGATTGTTTTTAACTCAACATCTCAGTTTGATTTTTACTGGAATGTGCAGCTAGTGTATTAAAAGGAGAGGTTTCTGACCTCATTAGAGAATGCAAAATCAACTATGGTGTTAATTTACTGTCAAAAGTAATCGCTTATGTAACCTCTAGATTATTATTAGCTATATTTCCCTCCAAGGATTTTTTTTCGGAAAATGTTTTAGCACTTTAACATGTGTGTCGATTTAAGCAATGGAAATTAACATTTTGTAAAATATTATTGTCAAAAAAACTGTGTTAATCTGTAGCAGATAAACCATTTGTTGATACCTGAAATGTTGCTACAATGGAAACATTTGTCGAGAAAAATAAAAAACTTGCGCATAAATTAAGAATTGTGACAAAATTCCCCTCACGTATTTCTTACAACAAAAAACAAGCAGCATGGCGGAGAAATGATCTTGGACGACAACCTCTTGAAACGTCATAGCGATGCCAAACGGTACACAATTTGCGATACAAGTTGAATTAGAGATGGAAACATGTCATGACAACAGAACGATGAAATCACGTAAAGCAGTTTGAATTGCTAAAAGTAAGTTTGATGTAAACAGGCTGCTGGGGAGCAAAATTTGCAAATCTATTTTCACGCGTTTTTAACTGGTAAAAGATTTAGGTTAAGCTCAGGCTATCTGCAGCTACCTGACTGGCCCCGCCCACTCCACTCTCTTAAACCATACACCTGGCCACACCCCTGAAAATACTACTCTAGTGAGATGTTTCAGTTAAAACCAAGAATTATAATCGTGTATTTTGGCTCATGACTAGTACCAAAAAAAAACATTATGTCCTGTGTACATGAACATATATAAAAAAAAAAAAAAGGATTTATAGCTGCAGTATGAGGATTTGTTAAAGTTAATCAGCTTTGCAGACTGATAAAATTACGATCCTCGTGTCATGATTTTTTACGATTTATTAATGTATTTTTTACAATGTATGATTACTTTTGACAGCAAAATAGCTCAATAGTGGAAATTCACTCTCAAATGTTTGGAATTAATGTTCTCAATTTATTGTACATTTTGTTTTATTATTATTATTATTATTCTAGCACTTTGGTTGTGACTTTACAGGTTTATAGATCAATTTCTTTGTAAGAAGTTAAACCCTTTTTTAGATTTATCCAGTATGAAATAACATTCAGAACAATATCATATCATAGTAAAATTAATATCCAGAACACCCTTTGTTTGGAAAATTAAATCTTGAGAGATCATTTAGAACATTTATATAAATAAAGATTACTCCAGAACATAACTCGACAATTGATAACACTTATTTTTGGGAAAACTTTATTAAATAAAACATACAAAACAAATGTGTTAAATAAAACATACTCGTCTATGGCATATGAAATGTTTCGGTTTCTAATTTCTATTATTTCAATTGATTCAGATTCCAAACTTTTGAACTGCAGTGTATTTGTGATATTTTTCTTTCACCCTCACACTCAAAGATTGTATAAACACATTTTTTAAATTTTTTTTTTTTTTTTAGGACTCCATATTTTTCTCCATTTGCAGAAACTGTAATATACTGCAGATCATCGACGTTCACCTGGAACGTAGCGTCAAACTCGGTTCTAAAGTTCATTAGGAGCAAAATTACTTGACCTTCTGATTAAGTCACTGCTGCATTTCAGGCTCGCCTGGACACGAACCTACATTTTTCTACACACTCACGACTGTGGGATTTTCTTTTCGGCACGAACACAGAAAGACAGCTCACGTGGTTCATCATCGTGATCGCAGAGACGGGATTTAACACTAACACCTCACACTTGTCATTTTCATCACTGAATGTGTACATATATACATATACACACTGGATCATGTAACTTGTGTAAAAGAAAAGAGTCTATGTATAAATGCAAAGTATGTAATAAAAGAAATAAAGGTAAATATAACGATAGTGTTCAGTTGAATTTTTATCAAGTAACTACTTGAACTGTACACAACTTTCCACCAATGAGAGATCTGCAATAATAACAGTAATATTTAAATTTATTACATTTATTTATAACTAATTTTTTCTTCTCAGGATAAACTCTCTCTAAACACTCTCTAGGGTCATTATTATATTTTAAGTAGAGTGAAGGGAGGATTAGCTGCCCTACAATCACACTAGAGGGCAACACGTGACCAGTTTCCAGGTAAACTAAATGTTAACGTAACAGAACTTGACTTTAAACTCACACAGTGTGATATTTAAAAAAAACACTTTCTTTTATGGTTGTTTGCCTGTTTAACTATAATAGGCCGCTACTTCCAGTGGCATAGACAGGAATTAACTTCAGCAGTGGATGAGGAAATAAACTAATCACTGTGAAAAATCCCTACAATTACACTGGAATTTGTTACTTAATTGTTCAAGACACAATCTACCATCAACCAATTCGCCATATTAATGTTGTCATAGTGACCGTTCTACTGTGATGATTAAAATAACATGCTAGTAAATGAAATGAGATCAGATCCATGCTTGTATTTTTTTTCCTCCTCCTTAAGTACACCTTCAGTCGGCAGTTACGTCGACATCCTTGAGCTCAGAGTGAAGCTAGCTACCTAGTATCTTTCAAACATTCCTGATTGGTGAATTCTGTGTCTCACCATAGCAGCTGTAAGCTAATAAAAAAATGAATAAACAAACTAAGGGTCGTGTTTGCTGATGATGGAGGTAGTTAAATACAGCAGAACCATAATAACGGACCTATAAATTCGCAAACCAAATGTTATCTGATACAAATATAATCAGCTGCTCTGTATGTGGGTCACACAATTTTTAATATTTATGTAATACATTTATAATTGTCAACTTTTACAATTAAGTCTAAAAAAGAAAAGGAAATAAACCTTAGTTTAAAAAAAAAAACAAAAAAAAGGCATTCATTTGAGTCTTGCACAAAAATACATAATTTAGGATTTTGTGTAGAAAGTTGGTGAATTTATACCAGAGACATGGTGCATTAAGAAAAAGAAATAGTCTCAAGAGCAAAAGAAATAAAGATTTGCATTCAAATGACAGTAATAGTTTAATGTGATTTTAGGAAAATGTAAGATCTCATATAAGATATATAATATATAAGAAAAAAAAAATCCTTAATTGAGCGTACATGTTGAGGCTACGCATGAAAGGGTTAAATTGCTAGGGTTAAATAAATGCTAGAACTTATCTTTAATACCTTTGTGTATTTTCTTGGACTTTTGTGATCTTTTGCTGAGTCACATTGTTCCTGCACTCTGCATTTCTACCTCCATCCATCAGGGGACCTCATCATGAGACAAGGACCTCGTCACTCACCAGAATCTCTACACCTGTGTGTGTGTGTGTTACAGGAGACAGAGGTACTGTGATGTACGTAAACACCTGCATGAATAAATACAAACACTGGGTGTACATTAAAAAGCATGGGTGTGATAAAATTTTGGAATTGTACACCACTCACGTAAGGTCACCAGTGCCCTTTTTAGTTTTTCAGTGTTAGTTTAAAGGTCACACGTACCTCTGTGTTCACGGGGGTGTTTGAGGAGAATATGTACCTGTTTGTTGGCCAGTGGTTGTGGCACGGTGCTGATTGTGGACATGGGTGTGGTGGTGCTGCTGGAGGCCGATGACATGGTGGTTTGCAAGGGCATGTCAAGAAGTTCACTTCCCACAGAGAAAAACGGCATTGTCATCTGTTTAAAAAACAAACAAACAAAAAAAAAACAGACAATCTGGTCACTAAACTTATTCAACCCAATGGCAGGAAGTTAACCAAACATCAGTTAAAAAAAATTTTTTAATTAAATTTAAAAAAGCCCTAGTTAAACACACACAAAAACAGAAATAATAATGATTTGTGTTAAAATGACAGTAATAGTTTCATGTGAGTTTTTTGGACGTGATCTTATTTTCCTAAAAACAGCCTTACATTGAGCATGTGTGTTGAGACCATGCATGAAAGGGTTAAATAATTGGTGCCAGAACTTATCTTCAGTACCTTCATGTCCTTTCTAGGACTTATGTGGTCTTTTGCCGAGTAACGTTGTTCCTGCAGCTCCTGGATTTTTGTGGAACTCTGCGTTTCCACCTCCATCTGTCAGGGGCAGCATGATATACACCCATACCCCTGAGCTGCCGGGAGGAAAGGGGCGGAGCCTAGGCTTCCAGTAGCGACAGGAAGTCATGTGGGTGGTGCTGCAGGTACGACGCTGCACTGGGCATGCTCAGGTTGCTCTGTGTAAATATTGTACAAGAACAGTCTTCACTGTAATTAAAATCAATAATTGGACAAAACTACTACTTGAGCACACAGGCAGCAAAGTTAGACACGCAGTTTTTTAAACATCTTGTGAAAAAGGCTAATACACAAAATAATAAGAATATACTTGCATTTATTTATCCTACAAATAAGTAACAGCAAATAACCAAAAATATTTTGAACTTATGAATTCTGATTAGTGTAGGCTACAAACAAATTACTGAAGATGATGAACTGATTATGAAAATGTGACAAAATGGAACGGGATGTGACGACGTTAGCCGTTAAAGCTGATACAGGAGTTGCGTGGTACTAGAGATTGACTTTTATACCACTCAAGAGCACCAGTTCCCATTTTAGTTTAGTTTTGAGTTTCAAGAGCACCAGTTCCCTGTTTTTTTTTTTTTTGGTCTAAAGATCATCAGTACCTGTTTCTCAGCTTTACCAGTGTGCTGGAAAATTTATATAAAGATGATCAGTACCTGTTCTGCAGTGTGTATGATCAACTGTACCTGTTTGCTCTCAGGTGTATAAACACCACCTGTAACTATGTTTTGGAAACACGAGTGTACATTTCTAAAAGATCATCAGTACACATTTTAGTTTCAAAGTGTGTAAGAATTGTGACTTACCTGTGTGTTGGTAAACTGCGTACGAAGATGGCCTGTACCTGTGCAGGCTCCAGCGTGCTCTAATGATCTCCGGCATGTGTGATCACCGGCCCCTGTAACTTCTCAGGTGTGCAAGATCACTGGTACCTGTGTTTGTTCTGCATCGTGTATAAATCACATGTACCCCTCTTCTCGGGTGTGTACAGAGCTCATCTGGACCTGTGTGTTCTACAGCATGTACGATCATCTGCACTACATTTTTGTTTTCAGTTTTTGTTTAAAGCTCACAAGTTCTTTTGTTTTCAGTTTTTGTTTATAATAGTATAATAATAAATTATTATTTATTACTATTACTATTATAATAAATAATTCAGTTCTAAGATTAAGCCACAAATGTGCTCATTGGAGTCTGGCACAAAAATATGTAATTTAGTATTTTGTGTAGAAAGTTGATAAAGATACACCAGAGACATGCTGCATTAAGAAAAGCAAATCGTCTCGAGAGCAACAGAAATAATAATGATTTGTGTTAAAAACATGCTGTATTTTGGGACGCGGCAATATTCTATAGATGCGAGCGGCTAAACAGAGCCAAAAGACAGAGCTGCAGAAATGTCATGTGTCCTGGAGATTTGAACCAACAAACAGAGGAAATAAAACCTGAATATTAGGCTTTAAGGATTTAATTGTCTCTACACAATATTACACTGCTATTATATCTAGTGAAGTTCATGCAAAATTATATTATATTACCAGACCTGAAAACATTTTGCGTAGTAGCGCCGCAATTTAACATCTACGTACGTACACTAGTATGAGTTATCCTTCAAAAATACACCAGCAGAGCAGTCTTCTTCTGCCCAACGAAACAGATGAGCCAAGCCGCATGTGAATCTGGAATGAAAGCCCCGCCTCCTTCCCACAGTCTCACATGCTCGAGTGAACCTGAATGAACCTGTCTCGCTTTCTGTCACAGTAAATGGAGAACGGTCTGAGTTCATTAATGAAAAAAAAAAAGAAGAAAAAAAGTGTATTTTTTTTACTTCACTAACATTAGACAAGCGTGTATATATATATATTTCACACACCAGTTCACACACCAGTTCACACTGTTTATTAGGGATGCCACCAAAACCACCCTACAACTACTACAAAAGAGAACATAGATACACACAAACTGTCTGCAATACAGTTGCATTTACGAGTGTATTTGGGGGAAGGGAAACAAATTTTTTACTGAAAAAAATACTGCTACAAATAAACTATTTTTAAACAAATTCATAATAAATTGATTTTTATATCTAAAAATAAAATTAATAAAAAAAAAAATCAAGTAGCTTTTTAATTTACAATTTTTAAAATTAGGCCAAGTACAAAATTTCAACCTGATATCTGCTTTATCCAGCCAGTTTCTAATTATCCCATTTGCTGTTATCCAATTACTTTATTTATTTATTTTAAATAATTATCCATTTGTCATACATGTTTAATTTAATTCTTCAGTTTAAATATGTGACCTGCAAATTGCTACAACTTGCTACAAGTAAATACAACATTCTTGTCTCTAAATGTCTGAGATGTTAAGGCTATGCATTGAATTTAATTACAGTTGTTCATCTCCAAAAACTGAAAAGACCCACAAATGCCAAATACACTGCCTAAGTTAATTTTATTACAAACTACAAAGAGCAAATAGAATATACAATAAAAACTGATTTTATTTCACTCCACTGCTGTAGTTTCTAAGAATATTGTTGTACAGTGTTGTTATATTGTTGTATAAATTGTTGTACAGTGCACCTGGTTTTATATGTATCCTTAACAAAGCTACTGATTATTTCTTTAACGAAAACTATACATATATATATATATATATATATATATATATATATATATATATATATATATATATATATATACATACATACATTATATATATATATATATATATATATATATATATATTTATTAGTTGCTGTAGTTGGTAGAAATGAAATGTTGGTGCATTCAATGTTACACACAAACTATTAGTTTTAAAGTTATACTTATATCACTATACATGTTCAAATTATTTTTCTTTTCCTTTCATAAAAATGTTAATATTTATCAGATCTAGAATACTAAAGCATTTTGTTTTACATGATCAGCACCTACAGGTTAAAACCTAGGGATTTCTTTTTGTAAAATATTCATTTCAAACACTTTCACCCAATTTTTCTTTCTGTAGTAAGTACCAATAATGCATTCGTTTTTTATATTCATAGTTTCTACAGTTAAAACTTCATTCTGCTTAACGTGTAACATGCACTGTAAAAAAAAAAAATCTATAAAAAGAAAAAGAAAAAAAAAAAACATGCAAGAGCAAACTTTTAGAATAAAAAAAACATGTCCAAAAGGTGACTGGTTCAAAGAACCCGAGAGAACATTTCAGTGGTTAGGAAGTGTGAAAAAACAGCAAACTCATGAAAAAAAACAGTAAACACAACCACAAATACAAACTCAGCAAGAAAACAACAAACCACATCTGCAAACTCAAACTTCAACAGTGTGGATGGGGAAGCCCCCACAGCCGACACGTCCCGTCCTTATTGTTACTAAATTACAGGCCTGATAAAACCTTAAAATCTACTACAAACAGAGAGAAAGCAACAGAAGAAGAAAAACATCTCAGACATGTGACCCTGACCCTGTGTGGAATCACTGCCAAAATCTAATCAGTTCATCTGCTGGTTACTCTGATAATTCTGTACACTCCCTACAAACATTCAACCACTCGATCTAAAGATATCACGCTGGTGAGAATCTCAACCAGACAACACAATAATACAA
>CM040481.1:6325831-6339014 GCA_022758105.1 Pangasianodon gigas
CCTACAAACACATACACATTAATTCAGCTGAAATTAACGATACGAACTTTAAAAAGATTAAAAGAAAATTAAATATTACCTTCTGCCAGCACAAATATCCACAGGGTGATGGAGAGTTTGAAGTCTCTTATTTTGTAAAACAGCGCCATTGGAAGCGCTGCTTCTTCATTTATGGCCGTTTCTTCTTCTACGGCAGGCGACACATCGTTGTACTGCGCATTACCGCCATCTTGTGCTCTAGCGTAGAAATGCGATTAAGCGGAAATGCGCATGCGCTAATGTTTTAGGCTCGCGTTTAACCCACCGCGCATGCGTAAACGACGTGTCCACGTTAATTAAAAATTAAATGGGACGCAAACACTGCAATTTTTTTTTTCATAGGAAGTCAATATAAATATGGATCTTTATTATATGAAATTGGTATACTAACAATATTTTTTATTAGTTTTTCTTGCAAAAGGTGACGTTTTAATTCTTTTTAAATTTTTTAAATCATTAAAACATAGACTTACTTAGACATAGATTACTAAATAGAGTTATTAAAACTAACTTTTAAAGGGTTCTGTCAAGTCACATTTCCTCTCCTCACTTCCTGTTGCACAAAATGCAATATAATGTCATGAAATAACTCACGGTACATGGATCTGTACTGCATTTTTCCCATCAAACATCGTTCCTATAACAAAATATCAACAATAATAAGAAGAAATATAGTCACAAGTGGTCAGTTACATGGATTTGGAGTCCAGGGAGTGTGAAGTGCAGCCAGAGTCCATGATACTGTATGTTTTTCTTTTATTCCTCAGCACTGTTATAAAACTGACGCACCACATACTGTACACTATTCACTGGCACATTTCAGTCCTGTTTGTAAGGAGTAGAACACACCGTGTCACGCTGTTATAGGAAAATAATCAGTGATGGAACAGTGTGATGAAGCAGAGTTGCTGTTACCACCCCGAAGTTGCTTATTTTCCAAAAACAGCACATCCTGAAGTGTTTTACTCCTCAGTCATTACAATTTTTTTATTTTTTCACTCAGGTTATAGGAGCTATAAACACTTGTTCCCTCACCACACTCTCTTTTTCTCTCTCTCTTGTGATTACCGAGGAACCACAAACTCCTCTGTCCTGAAGACTTTCCTGTGGTGGAAAACTGACTGTTACAAAGCGCTGACACTGGAGACTCCTTCCACAAATGTTAAATAAACATCTTCTTACAGAAAGCTTCACCAGCTTCACTATGAATGATGAGAATAATAATAATAATAAAAAAAAACCAAACACAATCTAAAAAAACAGCAAAACCAGAAAACACATGTACAAACTAAAAAAAAAAACAAAAACAATTATAAAATCAGAAAAAATGGCTACAAAATTTGAATAAAAAACCCCCCAAAAAACTACAAACTTGAAAAAAACAAACACAAACTCGAAAAAAAACCCTAAAAATAAAACTGAGAAAAAAACTACAAAATTCAGAAAAAACTACAGACTCGGAAAACATTACTACAAACCCAGAAATAAACAAATATAAACTCAGAAAAAATGGCTACAAAATTTGAGGGAAAAACCTACAAACTTGAAAAAAACAAACACAAACTTGAAAAAAAAAATTGAGAAAAAACTACAAAATTCAGAAAAAACTCCAGACTTGGAAAACACTACTACAAACCCAGAAATTAACAAATGCGAACTCAGAAAAAAACGATTACAATCTCAGAAAAAATGACTACAAATTTCAGAAAAAACTGCAAACTAGGGAAAAAACCAAACAACTGCAAGGAAAAAAAACAACAGTTACAACCTGAAAAAACACAACAAACTGTTTTTCTTTGTTAAATAACAACACATTTTTAATCTGTTTATTATTAGGTTTAGATTATATGGACTGTCCAGCGAACAAGTCCCTGTGAACGAGCTGTTACTATAGAAACACTAAGAAGAAAAGAGAAAAAAATCCGTCCCCTGTGAAGTTTTCTCCATCGACTGTTCCTCTTTGTGAGAGATGCCAATCTCTGTGCATGCTGTGTTGCATATCTCGTCGTTTAAATTCGTCTCAGACCGAACTGTCTAACATTTCACGTGAAATATTTCTGCTTCGTCGATACAAGAAGCCGATTCGATCCTGCTGCTTTATTTGTGAAATGATCTCAGGCAAGTAATCAGCTAAATCTGACAACGTAAAAGCCATTAAAAAAAACAAAACAAGAAAATTCAGAATGTAAAACATGTCAAAAACACAACTCGACACTGCCAGGCATATAACATTCATAACACTACAGTATTTAATAAACAGGCAGGCAATGCGGAAAAAAAAAAAAAAGTAATCTGATGATCTATATTATGTGCAATGCATGCTGGGAAGGGGAGATAACCACAGTATGAAACCTCATCTGTTTCCCATGCTCACAGTTCATGCATTTCACTATCACTAATCTGAAAATACTGTTCAGTAACATTTAAAACAATCAAAACGTACACATTTGAGCAACAAATTATTTCTGTTATTTCTATCATTTCACTGACTGAAGAATAAAATAGCATGAGATCAGACACGAGATCTGAAAACACCGGTGTTGTTGTTGTTGTTGTTGTTTTTTAATCTACAGTACTGTGCAAAAGTCTTAGGCACATGCAAAGAAATGCTGTAGAGCAAAGATGCCTTCAAAAATAATGAAACTAAATGTTTCTACATTTAAAAAAATACTATAAAGAGCAGTAAACAGTAATAAATGAAACAAAGTCAAAACTAATGTTTGGAAATCTAAAAAGTTTTTGTACTGAATCAATAATGTAGAAATCATAAAATAAAAATCTATGACAAAGTTTGTACTAAAAAAAAAATAGGGTTCCTAAGACTTTTGCACAGTACTGTAATTAACTGATATTTTTATTTCCTTAAAGGAATATTTCAACCTAATGTGTTATTTCTGTATCTGTAATATATGTGTGAAAAATACAGACTTTTCTGTAGAATTTCTCTCGCCCTGAACTTGGAAAAGATTGGAAAAGTTTTACTTTTCTCCAAACTCCCTTATAATGGGAGTCTAAGGGCAGTTGTTGGAGCATGTAATAAACATACGGCATGTAAGTTGTGTGTAAATGAAACTTTATATGTGTATACTTCATCTTTTCATGGGGAGATGGGACTACTTTTTCAGAAGGAGGAGTTTGTGGTTATGCGAGTAATGTCAGTGTAGATGTGTGGAAAGCATAAAATTAACCGGAACTACTTTCCTTTATTTATTTATTGTTCCATTGTTAAAAAGTTGGATAAAGCTCTAGAATAACAGTGAATTTTAGTGAATTTTTCCTCACGTCTGCTGCATCTTCACCTCTTTATTCGGTGTAGTGACTTATATTTCAAATCCTTAGTCATGTATTTCAAATGTTTATTCACAAAGCTCGACGTGTGTCCTTAGCCTTCAATGATGTGTACGTTTTTTAGGTATTTATGTTCTTTTCTCAGTACAGGAAAACAGGATGAAATTCTTATCTATGTTAATCATACGTACACTGCAGATATGAAAGATTAGGGTTGGACTGAAAAACAGTGGAGTACTTCTCTAACACATTTGCAGTCCCACAAAACAAGCAGCTTCACTCTGTCACAAACAGGAGCAACACGTGGCCAAATGTGTTACGCTGCTTCTGTTACAAGAAGCCGCAAAAACAGTTTGAAATGAAAGAGCGGTCGCTAGTTATGTCCTGTCTGTCACAGGACACCAGGAACAAATCAGGCTTGCTGAGAAACAACAGGTCATGTGACTGCGAGCAGCGACAGCAACACCATCACAGCATGCAAACGGCCATTTCATAATAAGAATAAAAATAAAAGCATATCAAAATGAATAATACAAAGCAACACATCAAATAAACGGCCAGAAGCTTAGATAACTGAGGTCTGAAGTTTCAGGAGGATCAGCTTGTTCGTGCAAGGATCCAGATCACACTTAATGTGCTGGGAAAAAATTCTCACGATACGAATGTCACTATGTAACATCATGGCATCGTGGTAAGGGTCTTAAGCTCCTCCTTACAGTTAGTCTCCGCCCCTTTTGTCCCCTCCTCTGCACGGATCTTGTTTATAACCACGTCTCCACTCCGGGAAGATTTCACCGACATTCTCGTGAGGCCCGAGCTGCTCGTATTGATTGTGGAACGTCGTCCGGAGGTCGAGGAGTGGTCTGAGTTGGTTCCTTCAAATAGTTTGGCCATGAAGCCGAGGCCAGCACGGCGGATGTGTGAGCTGCCAGCGAACACGTAGAGCACAGGGTTCACGCTGCTGCTCAGAAACGCAAACGCCGTCACGATGGGACGAGCAGAAAGCGCCACAGTATAAAGACCAGAGCGGCCCTGCAGCAGACCAATCACCTGGATCGAAAAAAACCCAGAGATTCAAGCGTCTAATACAGTTAGCTAGATAAGATAATGACGTTAGATTAAGACTTCGGATTAGGACGTTAACAATTTGATCAAACATGACCCTTGATTTTTCTTCAGTGCTGTTGTCTGGCTTGTTACCAAGACAACAAGGGAGCTCATGAAACGGAAACATTTCAGGTGGTCACGAAATACAAATTCGTAATTTTTTTCCAACTTAACCAAGATTTAACGTATAACCTGAACAAGCTGTTTACAGGTCAGTGGAAGTAGGTGCTGGAGTTCAGTCTCTGTAATCGATAGACATTTAGAGAGAAAGGATGTGTTACAGAGACATTTTGAGATATTCTCATTATCTCTCATGGCTTTTTTGTAAAGTGACTCTATATTGCACATGTATTTTATATTTTGAATTAAGGAGACTTAAACTCCAAGCCGTTATTTACAAATTAACCAAGAGAGAAGGTTATTTTGTTAAAATTTGAGAACTCGAAATGAGCAAATTTTATTAATAAATTTAACTGTGAGCTTGAATAAAGTAAAACCTGCACAAACATTACATTTTTATGATTACGATTAGCCAGAAAAAGCCAATACTCAGCATTCAAACTTTGATATAATGTATTTTGGATGTTTTTTCCTTTTGTATGTTTTATCCATAAAGGAGATGCCATTTTTTTTTTAATTTAATCACCAGTTCATGCTTTAGACACAAAGTAAGTAAGTAAACCGTGTACATACATTATAATTTTATGACTACGATTGAAAAATAAAACTAAATAAAAAAAAAAAGCATCTCCAGAGCTCTGCATTGTATACATTTATGATCTTATAACCTTATCTTTTAGGCACAGGGGCGTGGAATTATCTCAAAAACAACTTAATCCCACTTTTTAATCCCAGTTACAGCGCAAATTTATTAACCACCAAAGCATTAAGCACTCAGCCACCACCTCCTCCATTTCACAAACAAATCAGCCTGTTTGGAAATAAATCTGGCAATAAGACAATGTCTTATTTTCTGTTTCTTCAGTATCATATGCAGAACAGCATCACGGTTACGAAGAACATTTGACCATCTGAAATTTCCAATAAAGTTATCTGTCTATCTATTGTGACCTCCTAGCTTGATATCATTGATATGTTAGCATTGGTTGGATCTTCTCCAATACACCGTACCTGTAAGATGTTGATGATGTGGTAGGGCATCCAGAAGATAGCAAAGGCCGTGATGATGAGGAGGATGAGGAGGCTGCCCTTTATACGCCCATGAAACATAGCGCTGCGCAGGCGGCAGATGACGGAGCTATAGCACAACACGATGAAGGTGAAGGGGATCAGGAAACCCAACAGCGTCTCCATCAGGTACTGGAAGAGTTCATGGCTCACGCTGTTCCAGTGGTAGGGAACGCAGAGATAAATGGAAATGTTGTTCTTCAGGTAGGGCTGCAGGTTGCTGCTAGGATGGAGAGATGACAAAAAAATTTAAAAAAATGTTTGTGTCCAATTGTGTTGTAGCACTTCAAGTAAAATTTGACTTGTGATATAATCTTTAGTTCAGCTCACCAAATTCTCATCAAATACACAAGTTACATGGGATCAGGGCTTGAAAATTTCCACCGATTCATTAGAACTGATAAAAGCCCCAGTGACGCATTGAAACATGATTGTAACAAAAACAAAGTTGCATAGTTATACTGCAAGACACGACAATGTGAAAGACACACGTTTTGCTTGCATCATCAGTCAGCATGATCGGTAGATGTGTTCCTTCTTCAAAAGTGAGCTCGAAGTAATAAATATATGCCTCCTATCCATTAGCTTGTTTCGTTTACGTTTTGTCATCGCCTCTACCGTATTTGTAGCTGTTCCGATGAGCATGTAACGTTATCCATTCTCAGACCATCGATCTCAACTGACAACAAAAGAATTCTTTTACAATGTGCCATTTTTATCTGTGACAGCGAAATCAGGCAGAAAATCATAAAATGTAAAGCTGTGTTAACGAATGCTCAAACATCTCTGCACCTGTATGTTTACGAAAAATTCAAGAATCAATAAATATATCATGCATAAATTTTTTGCGAATTTTGAAATGTCCTCCTGTGATCGCAAATACTTAGCCGGCTTGTCAATTGCTAGCACGCTAGCTTGTATTTTTCACATTCAAACACAAGTGGGAATTCAGTATCCGAGTCTTGATTTGCAGAATTAACAACAAAACATGTCAAAATATAATGTTGCCAAAGCAACCACGATTTTATTCATCATAAAGATTAACTAATTATCTAGATAGGCAGATACCTAGCACACATCCTCAAAAAGTTCAAAAAGTTCTTGGTCACGTGTCATCCTCCTGTAGTAATTTGCACATAAGCCAATGATTGGTCCAGAGTTGTTGAGACATGAAAGGTTGAGCTTGCAAAAGTATTACGAAAGCCTATGCTGTAATCTGTAACATGAAATCTGGGCCAAATGCCAATCTATCTGGTCAGAAGAGCTGAAAAGTGAAAAATCTCTTAGGATTAGGATGAGTCATTATCACTCATTAATATCCACATACGAACACACATCCACAAATACAAACCTGCGGTAGAAGGGCATGGGCAATGCCAAGAGGAAGGCCATGATCCAGATCCCCAACATGACGATGTACAGTGTCCTCTTTTTCCTCAGCCTCTGAGACAGGAAGGGCCTGATGACAGCCAGCCAGCGGTCCAGGCTCATCAGGCAGATCAGATAAATAGATACGTACATGTTTATGCAGCAGAGGTAGTGCACGGTCTTGCACATACCGGTGCCGAACTCCCAGCCCTTCCCTCCAGCCAGCAGACGCAGGAAAAAGGGGGCGCTCAGGAGCACCAGAGCGTCAGCCACAGCGAGATTCAGGACCAGGAGGCATGTAACGGAGCGCTTATGGACACGGCAGAGCACCGTCCACACCACGAAGAGATTCCCTGGAAAACCAAGGATGAAGGCAAGGACCAGGATCGCTATCCCAGGCTGATGGGAGTGCGAGAGGGATTTGGAGGTAGCCGCTGTGGAAAAGGTTGAGTTGGTGAGACCAGGAGACAGGCTGACGCTAGGGTTGGCCATTTGGATTGGTTGTTTGAAGATGGAAAGTTTGGTTTGGTTCGATTGCGGCTCGCTCGATGTTGGCTAAAGATGAGGTTTGGGAAAAACAAAGGCATCACAAATGCTATTAATAAATGCAAAACTGACATCAAACACACACTGATATAATGGATTTACTCTTTTTGTGAAATTACATTGCATTGGCTTACTAGTTACATAATGCTTCAGGATTTGATTCTTAATGGACGGGAAATTTGCTTTTTGCAAAATCAACCAGCCATCTTTCTACATTGTGGCTCTGCTTTTCAGCAAAATTAAAATGAATTATCATTTAGACTCAGTTAATGACATATAGATTAGGTTAATCATTAGCTGATCCTGTTATCAAGCCTCCCATTAGCATAGCCAAGAAAAACGAGCCTGTGTTTTTTTTTCTTTTTAAAAACAGATATCTTCATTCTAAAACCTGACAGAACCCCAGCTAAAATACTGATATGATATAATTATATAATATATAATATACCTTGAAACACTATAAATAAATATATCCATATATGGTAAACACTAGTATATAAATGTATACAGGAATTAAGGAATTAAGATCAATTCAACCAAATCAAGGATTGAGGTACAATCAATATGGACACTGGTATGTTATGTGTTTTAACTATATAAATCATTTGGGTTGACATTTGGAGTATAAAAAAATTTGAGTTGATGTGAAGTATATAAATCATTCAAGTTGACATTTTGAAGTACATAAATATTTCGAGTTGTCATGCTTTATATACTTAAATTGTCAACTCGAATGTAAATCATTTGCATTGGAAATATATAAAATATTCAGGTTGACATTTTGAAGTACATAAAACATTCAAGTTGAAGTTTGAATTATAGAAATAGTTTGACATTTAAAGTATATAAATAAGTATCTAAATCATTCGAGTTGATGTTTGAAGTATATATAAATAATTTGAGTTGAGTTTTGAAATATATAAATAAATCAAGCTGATATTGTAAATATATATAAAACATTCAAGTTGACATTTGAAGTATATATAAATCATTTGAGTTGACTTCTGAAATATATAAATAAATCAAGTTGATATTGTAAATATATATAAAACATTCAAGTTGACATTTGAAGTATATATAACTCCTTCGAGTTGACATTATGAGCCGACATTTGAAGTATATATAAATCATTCGAGTTGATGTTTGAAGAGCATAAAAATCAATCAAGCTGACATTTGAGGTATATATAAATCATTCAAGTTGACATTTGAAGTATATATAAATCATTTGAGTTGACATTTGAAGTATATATAAATCATCTAAGTTGGTGTTTGAAGTATATGAAATATTCAAATTGATTCATTTGAATAAATCATTTGAGTTGACATTTGAAGTGTATATAAATCATTCGAGTTGGCTTTAAGTCATGTTTTATTCTCCTGACTTAGTCTGTAATCTAATAAATAAAATTTCTATCAATCAGATTGCTTCCACAAGAGGCAATAATGGATCTTTAAGCAAATCAGCAGTATCAGATAAGATGTTTTTTGAGTCACTTTGACGCAATACCACATTTCTGTACAGTTTTTCACACTGATGTGAACAGGAAAGTCTCAGCTTTCATAATTACCACTCACAATATTAAACAGGGTATAGGAAGTTAATACCGTGAAAAGGAATCAAAGTAACTTATATGTGATTCGCAGCATTGGTGTACAACATACCTGTAACTTCAGGCTTCTGCCTAGATATTTCTGACTCTAGCTCCGCCCCTAGCCCCTACCCTAAAAGGCAACTCGTGTACAAGTCTGAACAAGTTGGAATATATTTGATTGAATACAAAGAAAAGGTGCAAACACTATTCCCCCCCTAAATGAGTCATGCAACATGGAATGGTGAGATGATGTTTTTAGACAGGAAATGACAGTAACAGGTTTTTTTTTTATCAGACCAAGTGTGATAAAACACAAAGGCATATTTGCACACACATGCAAAATTTGATGTGTACTTAGGCAGCAGGTTTAGAAACTTATTGTTTAATGTTACAGATAATACAGTGCAATAGGAAAAGAAAGTATTTCAGTCATTTAAAATAAGCATTTCAGCATCTGCTGTGGCTGTTTTTTTTTTTTAATTAATTTTCGTAACAACTTGTAATAAAGAGGAGGAAGTGTGAAAGGGAGAGAGTAACTGAGAATTTTCCTTGGAAGTCTGAAAGCTGAGAGTGTAATTATTGCTCAAATAGTGAACAGAACACCAGAATTGAATTAAATCTAAAACCTTTGGGGTGAAACTCTTGCGAAAAGATGAATGACGTTCACAAAAAGACACAGTTTGCTCACAGACTGATGACCGTCAACACACAAAACAAACACAGAAGTGCGCACATTTCAAACACATACAGAAATCTTACCTCCAGGAGCAAGCAGCCTGTGAAAATGGAGCGTCTCTCTCTTTCTTAATAATCTGCGTCTGTGTGTGGGAGTGAATCATCGAGTGCCTCTTATATCACGTGTGTATTAACATTGTGTGCTCTTTTTTTTTTTTCTTTTTTTTTTTCTATGTCGTCCTGCTTCCTCTATCAACTTCACAACTCCAGTGTCAAATGTGTTTCACAAGAGACAGGAAAGTGGTGTAATACAAACAGAGACCCACACAAGGAGGAAGAAGTGATTTTTTTTTTTTTGCGGTGCCTTATCCAGTCATCCACACACACACACACACACACACTACCATATCAGTAGAAGAACCACCCAAATAATATCTGCTCAGTCTTGATCTTTTTTGGATGGTTTAGAGGCCAATTCAGGATTGGGGGCCAATACTTTTGTAGAGCAGCAGATGGACTCCAGTCAGCTACACAGTGATGTACTGTATATGGTCCATTATAAGTATATTAACATTAAAAACTGTGATATTAAGTCCCCACCTTGCCCTGCTCATAGATGAGTCCAGGAAGTGTAACATTTAACCTGTAAACTGTTACTAGCTTTTAACAAGAATAAAACAAATACACAAACATCTTACAAATCTGTAACCATTTGCTTGACGCAATTCGTATGACGAGACAACTGTTAAAGCAGAACTCCAGGCTGAAGCGCGTTAAACCTCTGCATGTTGAAATATCCGGGATGTGCTGGTTTTGAGAGCTGATTTGTTGTTTGGTGATGTGTTTGCAGTATTCCTGTGAACAGTCAGTGGTTAGCTTGTGTGCTGATGTCACAGCAAGACCTTGTTCATTTGTTGAGAACATTGTTCAGTTTGAAGAAGCTAAGCAGTAAAGTGCTAGCTACACTTCTCCCATGTGGCTAGCTAGCTAGCTCCATCACCTAATGAATACAGCACCAATAAACTAGCTAGCTAGCACTGGCATCTTTCTTTCTTTCTTTCTTTCTTTCTTTCTCAGTCTTTTTTTGTTTTTCTTTCTCTCTCACACACTCTTTCTTTCTCTCATACTCTCTTTCTGAGTCTTTCTTGTTTTGTTTCTTTCTCTCTCACACACTCTTTCTTTCTTTCTTTCTTTCTTTCTTTCTCAGTCTTTCTTTCTTTCTTTCTTTCTTTCTTTCTCACACACTTTCTTTCTTTCTTTCTGTCTCTCACTCTTTCTTTCTTTCTTTCTTTCTTTCTCACACACTCTTTCTTTTTTGTTTGTTTGTTTCTTTCTTTCTTTCTTTCTGTCTCTCACACAGTCTTTCTTTCTTTCTTTCTTTCTTTCTCACACTCTTTCTTTCTTTTTTGTTTGTTTGTTTGTTTCTTTCTTTCTTTCTTCATTTCTTTCATTCCTTTTTCTTCTCTCTCATTTCTTTCTTTTATTCTAAATGTGCAGGATGTTCACTGTAAGCTGTATATGAATGTTGTGTAAAGGGTTTTAATAAAGCAGCTCTTATGGATGGTGTGGTGTGGAGAGAGAGTCTGGGGGGTTGGTAGATGATGTAAGACGTGTGTGGAGAATCTGCCATTAGAAAAGCGTAGAGATGATCTCCAGTGGAGAATTTTGCACGGCGCACTTGCTGTTTTTGTGAGTGTTATTAATTCTAATGTTAATTCTGATGAATGCCGTTTCTGTGAAGAGAGAGGAACAATCTGTCACTGCTTTCTAAAGTGTCTAAGATGAAATCATCTGTTCAGTGCTCTTAAAACAGTTCTTTTGAATTTTGGTGAAAATTTCTCTTTTCAGAGTTTCATTCTTGGCTCACATTATAAAGCTGCCCAAAGAATAAAGAGTCAATTGTTAAACTGTTTAATTGAACAAGCTAAAATATCTGTTTATAACACAAGGAGAAATAAGATAGAAAGTAGAGGAGGGCAGGAAGTGGAAGAGAAGTGGAAGAAGTGGAAATGGATTTTAAGAATTTGGTGAAAGCTCGAGTTTTGATTGATTTGAAGTTTTACAAGCTGACTGATGATTTTGAAAGATTTTTGCGTCAGTGGAGTTATAATGAAACTATTTATACAGCAGTAGATGGAATGTTGGTTTTAATTCTGTATTGGAATAAGTTTTGTTTTTTACAGTGTTAATAAGATAAGATAAGATAAACTTTATCAATCCCCGAAGGGAAATTCAGGTAGTCTTGTAGATAAGTAAGAAAGAAAGTAGTAAGAGTAGTAAAAAAGTAGTGAGAGTAGTAGTAAAGTAGTGAAGTAGTAAAGTAATGAGAGTGAGAGTAGTGATTAGTCATCTGCCATTGGCTAAGGTGTTGTAGAGCCTGATGGCAGTGGGGATGAAGGATCTCCTGTATCGCTCAGTCCTGCAGCGCAGTGAGGTGAGTCGTCCACTGCAGCTGCTTCTCTGGTCCATCAGGGTGTTGTGTAGGGGATGGTCAGGGTATTCCAGAATGGCCTCTAGCTTTTTCTGTGTGCATCTCTCCACCACGGCCTCCAGTGATTCAAACCTCATTCAAACCAGACTGCAGCATAAACCAGCACACTTGCTACTGTAGTTTGGTAAAACATATGTAGCATCTTCCTGCAGATGTCGAAGGACCTAAGCCGTCTTAGGAGGAAAAGCCGTCTCTGCCCTTTTTTATATTGTACATCTGTGTGAAGTGACCAGTCCAACTTATTGTCCATGTGCACACATAGATATTTGTAGGCTGGCACCACTTCAATGTCCGCACCATAGATGCTGACTGGATAAGGAGGGGGTTTAGCCCTTGGAAAATCCATTACCATCTCCTTGGTTTTAGAGGTGTTTACTAGGAGGCAGTTTTTGTTACTCCAGTCACTGAAGGATTTTATCAGGGCTCTGTACTCCTCTTCCTGACCATTCCTGATACATGCAACAATCGCAGTATCATCAGAATACTTCTGAATGTGGCAACACTCAGAATTGTAGGTGAAGTCTGCTGTGTACAGTGTGAACAGGAATGGAGCCAGTGGAGCCCCTGTGCTGCTTAGAACTCTACCAGAGATGCAGTTCCCCAGCCTGACAAACTGTGGCCTTTCTGTCAGGTAATCAGTGATCCAGGAAACAAATGAGAGGTCAACCCCCAACCCTTTCAGTTTGTATCTAAGGATGATTGGTTGGATGGTATTGAATGCACTCGAAAAATCAAAGAACATAATCCTCACGTAACTTGCGGGTTCTTCCAGATGAGACAAAACACGGTGACACATGTAGAGGACAGCATCATCCACACCAATGTGCTCTCTGTAAGCAAACTGCAGGGGATCCATTGCGTGTTTAACCTCGAGTCTTAGTAGGCGC
>CM040481.1:6339114-6378891 GCA_022758105.1 Pangasianodon gigas
AAATGTTGTCTGTTTGGACAGCTTTTCTTTATTTTTCCAGTTCACTTTACAGTATATTGACAAAGTGAATTACTCATTGAAATGATGAAAATACAGTGTAAAAAAATATTACCTGTTCTCTTCTCTGAATGTCCTGATTATGGTGGCCACAGAGAATCTGCTCAAATTAGGTTGAACTCTTTGTCCTGCCTCGCTCATAGTCATTCCATGCACAAGAACATGGTCTATCACAGTAGCTCTAATTTCATCTGAAATTACTGTTCTTGGTCTTACTCTTCCTCATCCTCTTCGTCCACCACCTCGTATATGCACTCTTCCTCTATCTCTCATATTGTTATCCATAGGTGATGGATGTACCCGTGCCATCTGTGAACTGGCTTATATTTTGTACATTCTCATCACATAATTAGAAACAAGTGTGAACAATTTTGAATCGTTGTGTGTAAATGATGACAACTGTGCTTCAGTTGCGTTTAAGTTTTGCTGTCCTGTGTTTAGTGTTTTGCAACACAAGTTCATCACAGTGTGAATTGTGTTTTAGTGAGTGAGAATGTGTTTAGAGTTTAGCAAAAAGAGTGCATGAGATTTGCAAACAGTGTCTAACTGCCTGAACGTGTTTAAGGTTTTGCAGAAAGAGTGATTTATTCGAGAAATTGGTTTAGGCTGTTGAGAATTTGGTTCAGAGAATGGGGTTTATTGTCTTAGCAATTGTGAAAAACTGTAATAGCATGCTGTTGAATGATGGGCATTTTAAAAAATTGTTTTAGTTTTTTTTTTTTTTTGGAAAACATGGCAGATAGAAATTTTTTTTTACCTCTTTGCAACAGTGGTGGTGTAAGGAAAGTTCAAATCCAGCAATTTTGTAATCAGTACATCTTTAATGTGACTAAAGACATCGATCAATTAAGGATCTAGAGATAAGTATTGTGGAACTCCAGGCTTTGTGCGAGTCCACAGGCGATCGAAGCCACATTCAGGCACTCAAGAACAAAGAGATTTACTAGTTGATCTACTGGGGATTAGAGCACAGGGGGCATTGATTAGATTGAGATTTCAGTGCATAATGGAAATGATGCACTCTCTGAGTTCTTCTTCAGTTTGGAAAAGAAGAATGGTCAGAGGAGGCTCATTTGTTGTCATTCGTTGCACCGCTGATGGATAAGAACTGACGGATTTACTTAAGGAAAAGAGCTGTGGATTTCTTTTCAGAACTCTACACATGTGAACACAGCAGCGACCTGTCAGGTGAACAACATTTCCTCAGCGGATTAACACAAGTTTCACAGGAGACAAATGGAGTATGAACTGACACTACAAGAGCTAGAGGGGGCACTTCTGGAAATGGCAAATGGAAAAGCTCCGGCCATCGATGGTCTTCCAGTGGAGTTTTATAAGGCATTTTGGTCCACTCTAGGAGAGGATCTGTTATCTGTGATCAATGACAGCATGACCACAGGGATCCTGCCTTTAAGCTGCAGGAGGGCAGTGCTGACTTTACTACTGAAAAAAGGGGACCTGTGTGATGTCAAGAACTGGAGAGTCTATCCAGTTAGTCTGCTGTGTACTGACTGTAAAATCCTGTCAAAGACGCTGGCAAATAGACTAAGAAAAGCAATTGATCAAGTTGTGCATAGCGATCAATCATATTGTATTCCTGGTAGATCAATTAAGCATAATATTTCATTGATTCAAGACTATGGACTTGGACATCTCTACTTCACTGGCTATAAAGTACAGTCTAATTTCTTTAGACCAAGAAAAGGCGTTTGATCAGGAGGAGCACCAGTACCTGTGGAATGTTCTTCAGGCGTTTGGTTTCTCCTCTGGTTTTATTGCCATGATCAAGGTGCTTTATAGTGACATTAAAAGTGTGCTGAAAATCAACAGTGGTTTAAGTGCTTCCTTTTTTGTGAAACGAGGAATAAGGCAAGGCTGTGTAATGTCAGGGATGTTGAATTCCCTGGCTGTTGAGCCATGGTATGCCAGATAAGAAAGCAGATAGCAGGCAAAGTTGGCCATTTATTTCAGTAGAAAGAAAAAAATAGAAGGAATTTTCAACTGTGACTGTTTACCAGTATTCAAGTGTTTGGTCAAAGCAAGGATAATGATGGAATATAAATATTATATTAAATGGAAACATTTAAAAGTATATGGGATTTTGCTGTTTTATTCTCTCTAAATTATGGAAAAATAACTTTTGTAAATGGATTTGGATGAAGAAGTGAAAATAATGTAAAGAACTTGGTTTTAATAAAGTATTGTTAAAATCTAATTTAATCTCTCTCTCTCTCTCTCTGTTGACACTGAGGATTTGCATCTTCTTTCTGTATTTTGAAATTCTGTTGTGAACTCATGCACTCAGCGTACATTTACTTCCTCTTCTCTTCTTCTCTTGAGCTGTCCTGTATTGCACACACATGCAGAAATATTTCACTTCCTGGACAGTTGCTCACTCATCAGAGCATCCGTGTTTCTGTCCTGACTCGCACGAATTGCAAAACAACACACCTGCTTTTTTCTTTTTTTTCACTCTATTACTTTTCTTTATAAAACACATTTAGAGTTTTACAGCATTTTTATTGGCTCACACACACACACACACACACACACACATTATAGAAATACATGTCACCCACAAGTCAGTGAAATATTCTGTTATTCTTACAATAATAAATGTATAAAAAAAATCTTTACACAAAAATCTTCGTACTTCAGCAACAATGTCACTAATTTCACTCTTCTCACTGAGTCCACTTTATATCATCATTTATGACATCATTCATAATGTCATTTTTCTAACGTCAGTTATAACATACTGCTCAAACTCAATCAGACTTGAGAATCCGAGAATGAGCGAGAAAGAACTTTTTTTGCCAGATTTTTATTATCGAATCCTAAAACCAACCTGTCACTAACAGACTGATGATCTGACAAGTCCAAAATTAATTAAATAATTTAAATTATCAAAATAAAATTATAAAATTATATAAAATAAATTTTCTTTTGTTTTAATCGCTTAAATTCTCAATAAAATAAAATGGCGTTATTCTTTTATATATCATTTAATACATTTTTTTTCCTTTCCAGCCCATGATTTTGGCCACGCCCCCCTCATTACCTTATATGTGGTGAGGAGAATGGGGAAAGTATACAGTAAAACTAGTCATTAAATTATTAATCAATCAGTAATTAGTAATACAATTTTATATTTAATTTATTACATTTATTGACGGTTTAGAGACGTTAAGAAACAATTAGAAGTTTTTTTTCTCTCTGGCTAAAACAGCAATACTGTATATTATATGGAATATATAGAATATCTACATTTTATCTAGATTTTATCGAGTGACTCCCTGGATATACACTCACCAGCCACTTTAATAGGAACACCTGTGCACCTGCACATTCATGCAATTATCCAATCAGCCAATCATGTGACAGCAGCTCAATGCATCTTTACATGACACAGAAACTGTTGATCTGCTAGGATTTTCACATGAAACAATCTCTAGATTTGACAAAGAATGATGCAAAAACCATTTTAAAAAAAACATCCAGTGAGCAGCATTTCTGAGGGCGGAAATGCCTCATTGATGAGAGTGGGTCAGAGGAGAATGGCTAAACTGGTTCAAGCTGACAGGAAGGCTATGGTAACACAAATAATCACTCTGTACAACCACGGTGAGCAGAAAAGCATCGCAATACATCGCACTTTGAGGAGGATTGGCTACAACAGCAAAAGACCACATCGGGTTACTGTCCTGTCAGCCAAGAACAGGAATCTGGGCTATAGAGGGCACGGGATCATTGAAACTGGAAAGGTGAAGATTGGAAAAAAGACCAGACGATCTTTTCAATCAAACAATCTTCATCTGTTCCTATTAAAGTGGCCAGTATATATACACTGATCAGGCATAACATTAAAACCACCTACCTAATACTGTGTAGCAAAAACAGCTCTGACTCATCGAGGCATGGACCCCATAAGACCTCTGAAGGTATGCTGTGGTATCTGTGGTAACACGCATCAGTGAGCCTTGGGCATCCATGACCCTGTCTCTGGTTCACCAGTTGTCCTTCCTTGGACCACTTTTGGTAGGTACTAACCACTGCTTACTTTAAAAACCCCACAAGACCTGCTGTTTTGTTGATGCTCTGAGCCAGTCGTCTAGCCATCACAATTTGGCCGTTGTCAAAGTCACTCAGATCCTTACGCTTGCCCATTTTTCCTGCTTCCAACACATCAACTTCAAGAACTCACTGTTCACTTGCTGCCTAATATATCCCAGCCGTTTACAGGTGCCATTGTAACGAGATAATCAATGTTATTCACTTCACCTGTCAGTGGTTTTAATGTTATGGCTGATCAGTGTGTGTGTATGTATGTGTATATATATATATACATATTCATAATTTTTGAGAATATTTAATTCAAATTCAGAAATTTTACACTGATGACTTTTACTCACTCTTTATAAGTGCTATAAATGTCTTGTCTTCTCTTCATCTTTTTGTCCCAAGGGTACACAAACTTTTGCTCTCAACTGTATGTTTTGTGACTATTAGTGATATTTTGGGATTCCAGATTTTACACTGGTGAGAATAAAGTTTGTATTTCAGCTATGCAGTTCAGTTTTTTTTCTAAATCATTGAAAGATGAAATCTAGTAACGTGAAATGAAAAAAAAAGGTAAATTTAATCCCAAAGTGTTCTGAAATCAGTCGTTTTGGATTGAAACACAACATTTATCCAGAGCATCAGGACTTCAGCTCTTTGCTGATCCACTTAGCTTGAGTGACAAGCGAAAGAAAGGTTTTTGTTGCCACCTGATGGACAGAGAAGTGAACTGTGAGAGATCAGCAGTCCCGTGAAACCCTGAAACAACGACGCAGGAGCTTTCACTAGGAGGCAGTCTTCGCCTGATCCAGCCAGTCGCTCTGCGATATCAGAATAAAACTCCTCATGACCTCATAGGATGTGCTTTGAAACTTTTTTTTTCTCTTTTTTTATCCTGGAGGTTTCATACCTCACTGTTTCCCATTTTGCATGCGCGCCCCTTTGACGTTAACGCCGGTGCTTGCGCTTATCGTGGATTCGGACTCGTTATCACGCAATCCATCGTTTTCTCTCATCTCATTCTGCTGGTTCTGAGATTTACGAGATGCTGAATCACGTCCTGTGGCCTCGAAGAGACGAGCCATGAAGCCCAGACCCGCCCGGCGCATGTACGCCTTTCCTACACACATGTACAGGATGGGGTTAATGCAGCTGCTGATGAAGGCCACTGCAGCGGTGAAGGGTCTCATCAACGTCCGGACTTCACATCTGAGAGGATGGAGGGAGGAAAGTTTAGCTTGTTAGCTTCATACATATATAGATTTTTGTTCTATGAATTGTAAAGGTGACGATACAATCATCCATTTTGTCATATTTCCTCTAGTGAATTTACAGAGCATTATGAATTGAATTTGTTCAAACTTGTCTAGTAGCAAGTCATTACTCATTTTGGAATCAGTGCCAGAGAAAGGGAAGAAAAAGGAAGCAATCATGTACAATGTAAAAATAAAAGCTGTTTCTGTTGATTTAAAATGATAAACTAGATCCCGAGTAGCGCAACAGAAAAGCGTTCGCTTCCTTGTCAGGAGATTGTGAGGTCAAATCCAGACCTTTTGCCACAACCATCCATGTTTAGAGAGCAAACTTGGCTGTGCTCTCTGGGAGGGAGGGGCATACTCTCTCTCTCTTGTCAATCACAGTGACACTAGCCACTCAGTCTGTGATTGGCTAGCCACGGAGTCTGTGAGCTTGTGTATGTGAAAGAGGGCAGATAGTGCTTGTTTTCTGAGTGTGTTACATTTGTGACACTGTGTCTCAGAGGAAGCATGTGTGGTTACTAGCTGGGTGGGAATTTGTTGGTGACCAGTTTGGGGGGATGGAAGATAACCTAAACTCATCGGAACTAAAAAAAAAAATTGAACACAGAATGATAAAGTAGATTAAATTGAATCAACACATGTATTTACATGCAAGTGCAGCTTACATTTTTCTGGTTTTGCTCTGAGGCAACTCTTCAGTCACCTGTGGATAGAGAGATGTAGAACAAGTTTTAGTTTATTAGGTTTAAGATTTTTTTATGTTCTAATCAGTCCCGATCTAAAATCAGAATGAATTCACTTCGTCAGAAACAACGGAATCCAAACACACACACACACACACACACACACACACACCTGCAGCATGTTGACGAGATGGTACGGCAGCCAAAAGAGTGCGAAGGTGACCACGATGATCAGAATGAGTTTCTCGCTGCGAATGCGTCTCTGAAAGCGTGTGCGGCGAATCCTGAGAAGAACCCGTATATAACTGACCAGAATCAAGCTGTACGGCAGCAAGAAGCCCAGGACCGTCTCCATAGAGTACTGCATCACCGCCTTAAACACACACACACACACAATCACTTAATGAAATGTAAAGCTTAAAGGTGCATAAAAATTTCTAGAAAAATAGTTGCACAATGTAAATGAAGCATCAGAGGTCAAATTATGAACAATTCCTAATGAACTAATAGAGCATTTTGTTGCCAAATATACATCTTGAATAAATTTTAAAGAGTCAAAAATCCTAAAAAGAGTATTTAATAAAAAGTAGTAGCTTTTCCAAGTAGCTAACCAATGTTTTATGGTATTGTTTCTATAGTAACAACTTACACAGGGACTGGTAATGCGGACGTGCCACATAAACGGATTTAAAAACGCGTGTAATCGTTGAGGATATAGTTTTCGGTAAGATGTTTATTAAATATTTATGGAAAGAGTCTTTAGAGTTTTGTAACAGTCAGTAAATTTTCATACGCGGGAACGTTTTCAGGACAGAGGAGTTTAAGTTGTGAGGTTTCTTGGTCACATGACAGACTATGTTTATTTTTCGTGTTCTAGCTGCTGTAACGTAAGTGAGAACCGGAATGTAACTTGTTTCGTGGATGTTTCACAACATAAATGGATAAAACAAATTGAAAGTAAAGACATGCTTGTCTTAAATTAATAAACAGTTGTCAGTGTTGATGTAAGAGGATGTGCTGTTACAGGAAAATAATCACCTTCAGAGTGGTAACAGTAACTGCACTCCACCACATCACTGATTATTTTCCTGTAATGGCATACTATGTCATGTTTAATTTCATACTAATGTAACATTTTACTTAAGTTAGAAATTGAAACTGTTCCATTTTCTTTTTTTTTCTTTTCTTATATTTTTTAAAATGATGATGCATTTTTGTTAGCTCACATATTTGTGCTCGGAGTGTATACAGTCACACACAATTGTGTTGTTTATGGTTTTGACATCTCTAAACACCAAAACGGGCACAGCCAGAGCCAAAGCCAGGATCCAGATCACCAAAAGAGTCCGGATTACAGTCTTGCGCATGCTGAAGGCGGCGAGACGCTGCGGCCACACCACGGCCACCACTCTGTGCAGGCTCATCAGCGTGATCAGGAAGATGGAGGCATACATGTTGGCGCAGCAGAAGTAATACAGGACCTTGCACATGGCCAGGCCGAAGATCCAGGTCCGCTGGAAGAGGTAGATGATGAAGAACGGCGAGAGCAGCATGAGCATGCCGTCAGCACAGGCCAGGTTGAGAATAAGCGTGGTGGTGACTGAGCGGCGTTGCATTCGCGCCAAGATGCTCCAGATGACGAAGATGTTGCCAGGAACGCCGATGAGGAAGGCGAAGGTTAGGATCAGAGCTCCTGTTCTGGTTCCTCCGATGCTGCTTAGGATAGTGAGATTGGAGGACGAGGCAGTGGACGTGGGGTCAGAGATGAGTGAAGAGGAACTGAGTCCTGGCATGGGCGTGTAGGCCATGATGATGATGATGATGATCTGGAAAAAGAAACACATGACATCATGTTAATTCTCACAGCTGTTAATGTGTTTCACAGATTAATCATTGTTAATCCCTACTCATTGGCTAGTTCTCCAACAGCTAGCACTAATATAATAATAATAATAATAATAATAATAATAATAATAATAATAATAATAATTTACAGGGTGAAGTAAAAAAACTGAAATAAAGAAAAACAAAATAGTAAAACTGACAAATAACAATAATGCAATAAATAACTGCATTATTATAAAAAGATATAGAAAAAACAACAACAAAATATTATATATATATATAATTTTTTTACATAAATATAATAATGTATTATATAAATACAAATATAAATATATATTTTTAAAAATGTGCAAAAATTTGGAAAAATATAATAAACGTACAATTATTTTAATTATTAATTACTACTACTAATAATTTTATACTAATATTAAAATGGTATAAAAGTAACATAAAGAATGTAACATCTGGTAAACAATGAAAGTGAAAAATATGTTTTTGTAAAAAAAAACAGTGATATAAGCCACGATTTAGAACGTGGTTTGTCAGGCAACATGATCCCTTTGAGACACTGAATTTGACCATCACCAGCCAATCAGAAACACAAGCTGATGTAAACATGATCGAGGTGCAGGCAAGGGATTAGTGGTTAGCAGTCTGTCTTTCTCTAATATTTACTTCAAGCAAGGTCTGTCTAGACGGGCTTCATCACAGAATTCCATTAGTTCCATTAAGTCACAATTAAAACCCACATCTTATTACCTAAAAGCCATCATCACAGACCACCAGCCTCCTGTAGGTCCAATAAATCCATCTAAAAACCCTTCTGGAGTCACTCATGGCTTGCTTTTAGGACTGTTTACTGTACATTGTAATATCAAGCCATATTCAAAAACGAAATGCCATTAATGACCATTAATGAAAACTCTAAGTTTAAAAAGTGTCAAAATTCCCAAAAGTTGCTCAATTAAAAGTGGAAGCATCCAGTCAACAAATGTACACAAGTGAAAGTCACAAAAGTGTGAGTTTTAAATGTAGGCAAGTATTAAAAAGTAAAAAGTCAATGTTTTTAACTGATGAAATTATGCAATATCGTGTTTTCATGTACAAACTCAAACTGTAAGAAGATGATTTTTGTTTTAAAGCAGCTACACTACTTGATTTTGCCTGAAAACATCATTCAATCTCTTTAAGTTTGCTGCTCATATGCTGATTAATGCTGCTGATTAATGCTATGTAGCTTGCTAATGAATTAATAAGAAGTAAAATATCGTGTGAATAACTAATATTTACCGTGACCTAGTGTAGAATTTGAGCTAATTTATGGAACTGGAATTGATGCTAGTCTAATCTGACGTTAGCAAAGAAAACAGGCTACCAGCCAGTTAACGTTAGCAAATTAGCGAAGGTTACCTCAACATGTGGTAAGATTATGCTGTCTAGCGAGGCAAAGGAGACACCTCATTGTATCTGAGGTAGGGCCAGAGGCGCTCATTGTCACATTCAACACTGCAGTCTGGTAGCTTAAGCATACCCAAACGCACACAGCTAGCTATAGCGCTAGCTACATCATGTAGCATGAGAATGTCTAATTTGGTCTGAAGCTATGAAGTATTTATGAATTGCCTTAGATGGTGTCAGCATTAAGGCTTGGTACTGCCAGTGTTCCTTTTAGAGCAAGAAACAAAAACCACAAAGCTTACGTGTCCTACATTACCTCGGCATGTCATAAAAACACTATACAGACCACCAAATAGGTCAAAGCCACCACTGTGGCAAAGCAACCAGGCCTATGTGATATAACAAGAAAAATATTGTAAATAGGTCACGACCGCTATGATGCATACCATATGTCTAGTCTGGAGCAGTTATTGTATGTGTCAGATGTACCAATGAAGCAAGAACAGAGATAAGATCAGATCTGGAAATCTTTCACAAAGAACATCAGCTTCCATGGAATGACTAATGTGAAGACTGCACTTTGAAACTCACCACAAAGTGCACTTTTTTGAAAATTCTTTGATTGTTTGTTCAATCGTCCCAAATAGACGTTTTTTAATAGTGTTTGTTTCTGGCTTCCAGATGGCCGTCAAGACTGGCGCTATGAGACTAGCTTTTAGCACAAAGATGTCCTTTTGTCCATGTTCCTATAGTGTCATAAAGCATATAAACCTCTGTATTTGATCTCACCTGATACAATTCGAAAAGCACTTAAAAGTGTTGGATGATGCTGAACTGGTCGCTACACACTCCCTTGTATAGCATGCTAGTGCTGCATTAACCTCATAGCAGCAGTGCAGATATATATGTTATACTGTATTTAGGAATATTAGGAATGGAATATGTATTTAGGAATATGTGGAATATTGGGTATGTTTGTTTTAATGGTTTAAGTATTGTCTTAACAGTCACATCTAAATGAGAGAAAAATGCGGTCGAGTGCAAAAGTTTGCATACCCCTTAAGACAAACTGAAGAAAATGACAATAACAGCAACAATAAAAATTAATACCAACAAGATATTTAGCTTGTTAGGTTGATACACTCATAACTTATTTTTTTACTTTTTTGTTTGTTTTTGGTAATAGCTAAAATTTCCTTTCTAAATACTCAACACAATAAAGAAATAAACCTGTTACGAGACTTTTTTCTATTATTGTTTCATATACACTTACATCACTGACTGAAATCTGGCTTGACGTGAAACGCTCAGGAAATTTCAAGGAAGGATGTTGTGGTGCTTCTGAAGCACCAAGCAATCATAACTACAGGGGAAGTAAACACTTTTCACTTTTAAAAGTGAGCTAATCTTTTCAGGTTCTCTTGCTAGCAGTTTATTTTATAGCACTGTACTGTAAACAGAACGTGGATATTTGATTGGTCAAGGATGCCTATGTTGTGTTTACCCCATGTGTTCATCCTGGATAATGATTTCCTGGAGATAGAACTTTTCATTTTTACGTCAAAAAATTTGCAAAACTCGATAATCTTGGGTGCCTGTTAAACCACGTATGCGGAAGAGGGTAGATAGCACTTTCCTCCGAGTGTGTTACGCTGCCCTGTGATGCAGCATGAGCAGCAGTTCGGGAAAGATGTGGTTGGTTGGCTTCATGTGTCTCGGAGGAAGTGTGTTAGCCTTCACCCTCCTTGCTGTCGTGTAACGGGAGAGCTGGCTTTTGACCAAATTAGGGAAAAAAATCCAAAAAAGCTTCTGTGTACTTGAATATCCAAGACTCAGTGCATGCATGAGTGATTAAGTTTAATTATATACCTATTAAATACAACTATTGCTGTAAAATAAAGCGCTACTGTTCTTTTATCTTTGTAATATCAGCCATTAAAAAATCCATTAGCCTTCAAGACGATAAGTGCTTCCAAAACAGCAGGTCAATTATGAGATTGATTTACTTTTTGGAGTACAAATGTGCCCGTTTAAAACACTCTGTCATAATAAAACAATCTAATGGGTGCATCTACAAGATTATCTCAACCAGATGTGGCCAAAAGCCACAATGTATCAACTGCGGAACATGTGAGAGATAAAAAGCAGACCGAAGCCATATGTGGTAGAGGAAAAAAAATACAACTGAGATTAAAAAATGGACTGGTCTGGTAGAAGAGGGGGAAAAAGAACGGTTCTCACGGAAGATGAAAGAGGCAGAGCGAAAGTTGGTGTAGAGTGTGGTTAGGAAATGAGTCAACACCGGTATCTGGAGAACACACAGTCCTTGTGTTTGAAACATGCATGAGTGCATACACACACACACACACACACACACACACACACACACATTAGTCTATTGTATATGAGTTAATGGGTGAGGAACTTATAATAAAACTTTTGAATGGTTATTATCATCAGTCATTATCAGGTACACAAGGAGGCTCTACCATTAGTCATTAAAATATTAGCAGCATTGTTTATTTAACAGTACAGCAACTACGTAGTGTTTAATTGGAAAAAAAAGTAGTAACTTCCTGCTCAAACACTGTGAAACATGATCTTAGCACACTTAGCAAGTGAAACTATCTTGAATATCGTTAGATATATCTAGCGATTCATATCGCAAGATTACATTAAACCTATTATGATGATTAAATCAATTACTAATTTGAACCTTGAAGTTGTCTAAGTAAGTCGTAGTCTAAGTAAGGGTGTAACAATAAACTCCGGTCATGATTCGATTTGATTCACGACACTGGCTTCACGATTTCGATTTGATTCGATTCTCAGAATATTTTGAACAAAATTTGTTCAAATGAAGAAAACTTATGACTGAAAAGACTCCTTTTTTTAGGTTTTATAATGTAAACAAAATATACTACAGGTTCACCATATCTTAAAAATAAATAAATACATTCATAAATTCTTCCCAAAATTTTGAGTGAATAAACAAAAGGGGACTTTGAAGATGATCGACTGAAACATAATCAGCTGTGTAGCAGAAATAGAGCTCCAAAGTCGGCTAAAATGCCGTCCTTCCACGGCCTTTCGTGTTGTTTTAAAGCTACTTAAGAGCTCTTTTTAACTATTATAAAGTGATCGTGTGACTGTACAACATATAATGCTTGTTCGTGGTTGCAATCCGGAGCTATCAGTCTATAGGACTTCAAGTGCAGATCTCACAAGCTCTCCACAAACGAATTTGATCATGTGACCATATTCGAACATTACACAAATGTAGATTATTGTAGAAATTATACTGTATGATGTTTTGAGTATTGTGACATATTTGTTCCCTGAACTCACAGACACCTTTTTGTCAAATATGGATATTATGTTACTTTTTAATCATTTAGTGGTATATAAACCTGATATTTATCACATTAGTTATTATGTACTGATAAATTCAATTTGCAAAGTATATACCTAGTGTTACTTACTCATAGGTTGCACCTTATTAAGTATTTATTCTATTTCTGAGCCATTATGCAATGTAGCAACAATTTATTTTTAGATATATAACATTAGAGATTGATGTTACTTAACTTGCAGTTACGTAACATTGCGAAATCTTTGTCTGCAAACTTGATATAAAAGTCGTGCAAGTTGTGACAGTGACAGTTTATGTTTCAGGAATGTGACTTAGAAACATGTAGCATGTTTGACAAACACTTTTTTATCAAATTCAGTGTCCTGTATTAGCGTAAGTGTTGAAGTGGCTCTGGAGCACTTTGATTAAAATCAAATTCACATCAGTCATATCTTGAACATTTTCTTGGAAAGGCACCTCAAAACAAAAAGACTGTAATAGTTTTAAAATATTTTTAAATTCTTTAGTAAAGATCAACACTTTTTCCTCTCAAAATTGTGTACCCTTTAAAGATGTGGTGCATCCATCCTGTGAATTAGCTGTTACCACAGAAGCAACTGTAATTTATCAGTGACTTAACACTGAAATCCAATTCTTCATCTTGTCCACTTGATCCTGCTCCTACATTTCTTCTCAAACTCTGTCATTCTGTCATCTCTGCACCTATCTCACATCTCATAAACAGATCTCTAGCTTCTGCTTTTCTCCCTTTACCACTTAAAACTGCGGCAGTAACTCCAGTCCTTACAAAACCTAACTTAGACCGTACTGTTCTTTCTAATTTTCGCCCTAACTCTAAATTACCGTTCATTTCCAAAATACTGGAAAGTATTGTTGCCTCCCAGCTACAATCTTTCCTTGCTCAAAATAATCTCTTTAGACCCCTTTCAGTCTGGCTTTTGTCCACTCCGTAGTACTGAAACTGCCCTCATAAGGGTTGTCAGTGATCTACTACTCTGTGGTGACTCTGGTTCTCTTTCTATTCTTCTGTTACTTAATATTAGTTCTGCTTTCATGCTTTCATGACTGTCTGTCACGACTTACTTCTCTTCTTCGTACCTCACAGATAGACAGTTTCACATTTCAATGCAGGATTATCAGTGGCCTACTGTTTCCCTGAAATCAGGTGTCCCTCAGGGAGCGGTTCTTGGACCTCCACTATTAATTATATATATATATATATATATATATATATATATATATATATATATATATATATATATATATATATATACACATATGTATATTGCCTTTGGGTCAACTTATTCGCTGTCACTGTTTCAGTGACCACCGTTATGTCTATGACATTCAAATCTGTACAGCTTGTAGATGCTGCTCTCCAGACCGGTCCACTATCAGCATGTGTAAATGAAATAAAAAGATGGATTAACTCCAACTTCCTAAAACTGAATATGGATAAAACTGAGATCATTATTATTGGAACAATAACACTTCCTAAAGATATTCTTTGTGACTTTAGCTGTGATATTGATGACAGTCTCATTAAACTATCCAGTACTGTAAAAAATTTAGTCATCATTGATCCCTCCCTCACTTTTGAAGCTCATATTATTAAGAATTGCATTCTTTTCACCTTTGTTGCTTTGCTCGCCTCGTCCCTTTGTTAGTCTCAAAGACGCCGAAACACTAGCTCATGCATTTATATCCTTGTTTATTATCGCAATGCCCTCTTCATTGGTTTACCAGCTAACTCTATTGCTAGGATACAATATATTCAAAATTCTGCTGCTAGAATTCTTATAAATACCAAGCGCTCAGCTCACATTACTCCAATCCTCTTTGAACTTCCCTGGTTGCTGGTTTTGTTTCACATTAAATATATAATAATCCTGCTTACATTTAAATCACTTCATGGTTTGGCACCTCGCTGACTCAGTGAACTGTTTCTTCCCTACAACCTGATCTGCTCGCTCAGATCTTCCTCAGGTCTTCCTCTCTGTACCTAGATCTCGTCTCTCTACTATGGGTGGCAGGTCATTCAGCGTAGCTGCACCCAAGATCTGGAATTCACTCCCTCTGACTCGTCACAGCATCACTTCTATCTCAGTTTAAATCTCATCTTAAAACTTATCTGTTTTCTCATTGTTATTTGTCTGAATGTGTTGCTATGTATTTGCTCTCAATGATTGTACTATCTGAATGGTGATTTTCATTTGTGTGTGTTTGTCCATGACTGTTCATTGTTTATGTATTGTTGTGTCACTATTGTAAAGTGTCCTTGAGCTCTGGAAAGGCCTTATATTATAAATTAAACATATTATTATAAACATATTATTATGATTATTTGCTCAGCAGTCAGAGCTCCTGTTATAGAAAATTAATCAACACCTTCTGACCAATCAGTGACAAGAATTCGTCAGAGAAGAATTTGAATTTGGAATGTTTGATTTAATTTCTAAAGCAGCTTTACAGAAATCTGGATTACAGAAGGGGTTCGCGAACATAGATATTGGTGGTACATGTGAAATTAATGACAACAAAAGTCGAGAGGCTATCAGAACTTGACTTATGCTATACTGTAGGCTACCATCTAGTGAGTTTTTAGAGGGATCCCATTACCCCTGTATTAGCAAATGTACTTTGGCTTCCCGTGAAATTCAGGGTTGATTTTAAAATTCTGCTTTATGTCTATAAGACACTTTCTGGTCTCATGCCCCAATATATCAGTGATCTTTCTTACTCCTCCACTAGACCACTCAGGTCTTCTGATCAACTTCTTTTGAGAGTTCCTTGTTGTTGCTATAAAACTAAAGGTGATCTTGCCTTTTCTATAGTAGGTCCTAAACTCTGGAACAGTCTCCCTTTTCATGTGAGGCCAGCTTCTTTAATAGCCACTTTTAAATCTTCTTTGAAAGATTTTTTCCCCTTTAACTTTGGAATAGATCCTTTAATAGGGTGAAATGATTAAATACTTGATGCTGTATTGCTGTATTTAAAGGTATCTATTATTAATCATTATTATTACTGTTACTATATTTTCTAATATAATTCTGTTATTGCTTATTTGTTTGATTGATTTGTAAAGCACTTTGGGTCAAATTCTGTTGTTTTTAAATGTGCTCTATAAATAAAGGTTGACTTGACTTGACTAGAGTAACCCCGTAACAGACAGCTTTGAGCAGTTTTGTTCAACTTTGTTCGACACAAACAGCTATGTTTCCTGTGTGTGTGAGACAAACACAGTAGAGAGTTTCATTTCAAGCCCAACATCATCTAAAAAAACATACAAAAGACCTGAAAAAAGCCCCCAAAAAAACCTCAAATATTTTTCTTCTTTCTTTCTCAACCTTTGCATAGGAAACCAGGTCGCCGTGGTGTGCGCGCATTTCTGATGTACAGATATTAACCACTCCATAACCCCACTCCATCCCTCTTTCCCTCTCTGCAATATAGGGTATCTTTGAGTAAAAAAGGATTTTGTACATCACAGACACACACACAGTCTACACTTGTTTCGATTTATTTCTGATTATTTGCTATAAAACAAGCTCTTTTTGGGCAATCTGGCAACCCTGTTACCTACATCTCCACCAAGATGTGAAGCGCTTGTTTCAGTTCCCATTTTTTTGCCACTAGGTGCAATAATAACTTTATGGAACTATATGATTGTGCAACATCTAGAAATGCGAGCAAATCAGTGGAACATCGCAAATATCTGTCAGATAGTGACATTTTCAAAAATGGCTAGTAAATAGAAATTAGTATTTCAGAGGAATTTAAAATGTATGAAAGAGTTTATAGTGTGATTATAAATCATTATAGTATCCAGGTGTAGGAGACTAAAGAATAATCAGTACTGAGTGTGTTGGAAGGAGGCTCAGTGTGAATCATTATGATTCAGAGTCTTATTGATTACAGCAGCAGTAATTAGGTATAAATCTACAGTATCCAGGTGAGACTTGGGTGTAGACGTTTTTTTTTTTTTTTTTTTTTTTTTTTTTTTTTTTTTTTTTTTTTTTTTTTTTTTTTTTTTTTGTAAGACTGTCCACAAATATTTATGAGTACAGTTCAAACATTTCCTCTCTCTTTATTGTAGGCAAAATGAAGTCATGCTAAATTTGATTTCTGACTTGCAGGATTTGTGTGCGTTTCTGTCTGATTACTTATTAACCCGATTAATCAGACGGGTGTTTTAGATTTGCTCTTGTTCCAGTCACCAGACGAGACGGCGCAGACATCTGTGGAAAACAGACATCTGTGGAAAACGTCTGTGTTTTCTGCTCCTCTGGATTATGACGAAAGATCAGAGTTGTACAGCGGCTTGAGGGCTTGAGGGCTTAAGGTGGAATTTTGCAAGAAAGGTACCGTAATAGGATAAAAATACACAGAGGAAAAAGTCAGAGGAAGGATTTCTTAACTTTTTATAGGTGTCAGAGCTGTGGAAGGTGTGTCTGTTCTCATGGGTGTCTAAGCAGTGCACATATTGTGTGTGTGTGTGTTTGCGCATATAACTGTCTTTAATTACAAGAACAGGTTTTCGAGCCAGGTTAGACAAACGAGACCAGACTTGAGCAAAACACTGGCTGAGATTTTTTTGTTGGGAAATCACACAGATCTTTAAGGTTACCTTTCCCGGCACAGACTCCAGATCCATCGTGAAGCGCTTACTGAAGATGAATGGTTGAGCAATAATTTGGAGTTTGTACTGCACACTTACCAAATTAATACACACACACACTCTTTGTTTGGAAAAACAAACCCCCCAAAAAAGGTTCCCATAGACGCACAACAGAAGAACCATTACAGGTTTTAATTATTATTTATGATACGTATCCATATCATATCTTTGAAAGATTTTTTTTTATAACTTCCCCATTGTAAAATGCACAATGCAACAAGGAGAGCGCAGATTCTTGGCACCGTGTCACCTGCACTAGCCAGATGTTCATGCAATCATGAGTCAGATATGTGTCAACACACACACACACACACACACACACAGCAGGAGAATGCTTTGTGTATGATGTAAATGATGAAAAGTCTTTGAGTGCATGCTAACTTCACTAACTATCTTGAGCACTAACTGTGAATAAAGCAGGAATCTTGATTACTAGACAAGACAAAAACATGACAAGTCAATGTAAGGCTGAGGCTCTCACCTGTTCCTGGAGTTCTGCAGGACGGAAAAGACAGAAAACAGAGAGGAATAAAAACTAGTCACGTTATTCTTGAGATATTTCTCTTCGTTCTCTAATTTGTATTCGTCAGCTGTTTGTCCTTCCTAATTTTCCCTGATCTCTACAGTCTACACTCCTCCATCTCTTTCTCTATCTCGTTCTCCCTGATCGTCTCTTGTGCTCTCTCATGTTCCTCGTCTATCTGTCAGCTCTGACACATATCAAAATAGGTGGAGTTTCCTTTCCTCCTCCTCCTCCTCCTCCAACTCCTCCTCTTTTTCCTCTTATCTCTGCTGACATCTCTGTGTGTGATTAGGAAATTGGGAAAGAGTCCGATTCACTGCTGCGTGTGTGATTTATGACTTACGACTTGTGACTATGATTTATGACTTGTGTGTGTGTATGTGTGTTTATTATATACAGTATATAATAAAAAAAATTAGTAAATTAAAATAATAGGATTAAATAATAGCCATTTCAAATTGTCATTAAAACTAGATTTAATGACAATTAAATCTATAGATTTACACAGTCTTTGAAAAGAGCTGAAAGAAAGGTGAAAAGAACAAAATGTTTTAAAATAAGTTTAAAAAACCGATACAAAATATATTTCTGCCAGGTTTGGATTTCAGTTTTTAAATATTTTTTATGTTTTAATTTAAAAAAAATAAAAGGCACACCCAGTTTTTTTGAAATAGAATTCAATCAATTAATTAAATTACATTTTTATTTATTTTCATTTGAACTTAAACCACTCGTGTTAGTAGGAACGCCCCCCCAACACACACACACACACACACCACATCACATAAATTACATAAATCACACATGCAGCAGTGAATCGTTTCCCAATTTCCCAATCCTGTATCCTAGAGAAGAATCACAGCAGCATTAGTCATGATTAAACCACTTGTATTAGTAGGAAACCCCCCCAACACACACACACACACACACACACACATCACATCACGTAAATTACATAAATCACACATGCAGCAGTGAATCGTTTCCCAATTTCCCAATCCCTAGAGGAGCATCACAGCAGCATTAGTCATGATTACTGCAGAAGTGTTCAGGCAAGCAAGATGTTGAGGATTTGATTATTCATTTTTACTCTTAATTTCTAAAATAAATAAATATATAAATATATAAATAAATAAATAAATAAATTCAGAGCTGATCTTAATTTGACCTTAGTGTAAGCAAAAACTCATTTCAGGAATTCAGGACTATTTAATGCGCTGAAATAAATAAAATAAACCACATGGGCGAGTGCTGCTTCAGGAAAATAATCCACAACGGGGTTGATGTGATGAAGCGGAGTTACTGTTGTCACTGTTGCCATTCATTCGGAAGTTGATTATTTTCCCATAACAGCACATCCCCAAGTGTTTTATTCCAAATTTCAACAAAAGACTGTTTCCATATCAGAAACATCAAGTGTTGCACCAAAACTGTTTTTTAAAATTTAAATATTTAATTCTTGACAAGTTCGAGGTATTAAAAAGAAATTAATTACCAATACTGTGATATATTTGTGTCCCGGCCTCCTGCCCAGAATTCCCGGGAAAGGCTCCGGATCCACCGTCAAGTGCTTACTGAAGCTTTAATGATTAATTAATGATTTTGATTAATGACTAAGTGAATAAATGATTGCAAATTATTTTAAAAAATTATAATTGGATAATTAAGGGTACTTAGGTTTCAAAAAAATGGTTCTGATATAAAAACACACTGTAGGGTTCTACATTTAAGGGTTGCCAACAAGAGACAACTGAAGAACCCTTAAAGGTTCAACATTTTTTAAGAGCGTAAGGTGATGATACAGAATGATACAGTATTTCTGCCAGGTTTGGATTTCATTTACATTTACATGTATGGCATTTGTGCACAAAGCGAGCTCCATGAAGACATGGTTTGAGAAGGTTGGATTGGAAGACCTCGAGTGTCCTGCACAGAGCCCTGACCTCAACCCCACTGAACACCTTTGGGATGAACTGGAACACCGACTGCACCCCAGACCTCCTCACCCAAGATCAGTGCCTGACCTCACTAAAGCTCTTGTAGCTGAATGAACACAAATCCCCACAGCCACGCTCCAAAATCTAGTGGCAAGCCTTCCCAGAAGAGTGGAGCTTATTATAACAGCAAAGGGGGAATAAATCTGAATTGGGATGTTCAACACACACATTTGAGTGTGATGGTCAGGTCCACAAACCTTTTACATTTACATTTATGGCATTCGGCAGACGTCCTTATCCAGAGTGACTTACAAAAGTGCTTTGAAGTCTATCAAAATACATTCTGATACTGGTTCGCTAGGTCACCAACTAGGAACACCATCAGTCCAAAACTCTGTTGGGGAGGTAATATAGTAACAAGCACTCAGACAATACAAAGTTTTTTTTTTAAGTTCTAACTTAAGTACTTTAGGAAGAGGTAAGTCTTTAGATGTCGTTTGAAGACTGCCAGTGACTCAGCTGTTCGGACATCTAGGGGAAGTTCATTCCAACCCCTAGGTGCCAGAACAGTCTCGATGCACATCTTCCTTGTACCGTGACAGATGGTAGGACCAGTCGAGCAGTGCTAGAGGATCGGTGTTCCGTGCGAGGTGTGAGAAGTGCTTTGAGACAAGTGGGTGCTGGTCTGTTTTTGGCTTTGTAGGCAAGTATCAGTGTTTTAAGGCAAGTATCTGATGCGGGCAGCTACAGGAAGCCAGTGGAGAGAGTGTAGCAATGAGGTAGTGTGGGAAAATTTTGGAAGGTTGAAAACCAATTGTGCAGCTGCATTTTGGATCAGTTGCAGAGGACGAATGGCGCTCAGTGGCAGACCTGAAAGGAGTGAGTTGCAGTAGTCCAGTCTTGAAATGACGAGGGACTGAACAAGCACCTGTGTGGCCTGTGTGGAAAGAAATGGACAGGTTCGACATGAACGTGTCAGATTAGCAATGTGAGAGGAGAAGGACAGTTGATTGTCCATGGTTGCGTGCAGTAACCGAAGGTGAGATCAGAGAATTGTCTAGGGAGATTGCAAGATCCTGAGATGGGGATGAATCAGCTGGGATGAACAGCAGTTCAGTTTTGCTGGGATTAAGTTTCAGCTGATGAGCTGTCATCCATGATGAAATGTCTGCCAGACATGCTGATATCCGAACAGAAACACGAGTGTCTGAGGGAGGGAAGGAGAGGATGAGTTGAGTGTCATCCGCATAGCAGTGGTATGAAAACCCATGTGAGGATATGACCGCACCAAGAGATCGAGTATAGAGGGAGAACAGGAGAGCACCAAGTACTGAGCCTTGAGGGACACCAGTGGAGAGTCTACGGGGACCAGATGTGGATCCCCTCCATGTCACCTGATATGACCGACCTTCCAGGTGCAATAAGTCCATTCATGAAATTTCCTCACTACTAAATATTCCACGGTCAACTGTTAGTGGTATTATAACAAAGTGGAAGCAATTGGGAACAACAGCAACTCAGCCACGAAGTGGTAGGCCACGTAAAATCACAGAGCAGGGTCAGCGCATGCTGAGGCGCACAGTGCGCAGAAGTCGCCAACTTTCTGCAGAGTCAATAGCTACAGACCTTCAAACTTCGTGTGGCCTTCAGATTAGCTCAAGAACAGTGCGTAGAGAGCTTCATGGAATGGGTTTCCATGGCCGAGCAGCTGCATCCAAGCCTTACATCACCAAGTGCAATGCAAAGCGTCGGATGCAGTGGTGTAAAGCACGCCGCCACTGGACTCTAGAGCAGTGGAGACGTGTCCTCTGGAGTGACGAATCACGCTTCTCTGTCTGGCAATCCGATGGACGAGTCTGGGTTTGGCAGTTGCCAGGAGAACGGTACATTTCGGACTGCATTGCGCCAAGTGTAAAGTTTGGTGGAGGAGGAATTATGGTGTGGGGTTGTTTTTCAGGGGTTGGGCTTGGCCCCTTAGTTCCAGTGAAAGGAACTCTTAATGCTTCAGCATACCAAGACATTTTGGACAATTTCATGCTTCCAACTTTGTGGAAACAGTTTGGGGATGGCCCCTTCCTGTTCCAACATGACTGTGCACCAGTGCACAAAGCAAGGTTCATAAAGACATGGATGAGCGAGTCTGGTGTGGATGAACTTGACTGGCCTGCACAGAGTCCTGACCTCAACCCGATAGAACACCTTTGAGATGAATTAGAGCGGAGACTGCGAGCCAGGCCTTCTCGTCCAACATCAGTGCCTGACCTCACCAATGCGCTTCTAGAAGAATGGTCAAAGATTCCCATAAACACACTCCTAAACCTTGTGGAAAGCCTTCCCAGAAGAGTTGAAGCTGTTATAGCTGCAAAGGCTGGGCCAACTCCATATTAAACCCTACGGATTAAGAATGGGATGTCATTAAAGTTCATGTGCACGTAAAGGCAGACGTCCCAAAACTTTTGGCAATATAGTGTATATGTATATATATATATATATAAAATATATAGATCAAATTTTGAGGTAGAATTCTGTCAAGTAATTAACTTAAATTTTAATGTATTGAAATTTTACATGGAGTTTACACCAAATTTTAAAATAATACAGTATATAATAAAAAGTATAGTAAATTAAAAGCAACTTCAAATTGTCATTAAAACTAGATTTGCATTTCCTGAATATGAAATACATGGCATTTGAAAAGAGCTGAAAGAAAGGTGAAAAGAACAAAAGTTTCAAAGAAAGTTTAAAAAACGTAAAAAAAAAAAAAAACCAAACGTAAATTAAATTAAGGGTTCTAAAGTTTTTAATAGTACAGTTTTGCTATATGAAATATATTTCTGCCAGGTTTGGATTTCAGTTTTTAAATATTTTTTATGTTTTAATTTGAAAAAAAAAAAAAAAGGTATGTTCATGCAGTTTTGAAGTAGAATTCAATCAATCAATTAAATTACATTTTTATTTAATTAAATTTAAACCAAATTTTCAAATTTTCATAATATATACTGAAAGAACAAAGTAATAAAATTAAATAATAGAATAAAAAATAAACAGCTGTACAAAATTCAAATTTCAATTTAAAATTGTGTTGTAAATATTTTAATTTAATGACTAAATTTTTAAAATATTTAAAAAATTTAATTTATTGTTATTAAAATTAATTACAATTAAAGTAACGCTAAACTAAATATGCAAGTATGCTAGTATGGAAGTATGCTAATATTTAAGGAAGGAAACTGAGGAAGTATGAATCTATCCTAGTATGCTTGTCGGTTGACTCAGTTGATTCCCGTAAACCAGAGTCAGCAGCAAATCATCTGAAATCACACGGTGCTATTACTTTAGCGTTGCCTGTTAGGAAACTCTGAACATGTCAAGGCAGTGACAGGTGTCGTAATGTTTATCAGCTCCATATCTCGCCTGCAGCGCTCTCTTTTAGAATAGAAGGTTCTAAATGAGCATGTGGCAGGGCCGGGATTTTTTCCTGCGTGTCCCTGAAGATTTTTTTAGGACTCCATTATTAGGGACGTTAATTAAATCACACGTTAAACTTGGAGGCATGGTGGCTTATGTGCTTCAGGGGTTTCGTCTGGGTACTCCGGTTTCCTCCCCCAGTCCAAAGACATGCGTTATAGGCTGATTGGCATTTCCAAATTGTCCTTAGTGTGTGAATGGGCGTGGGAGTGTGTGTGTGTGATTGCGCCATGCGATGGACTGGAACCCCGTCCAGGGTGTCCCCCACCTTGAGCCCTGAGTCCCCTGGGATAGACTCCAGGCTCCCTGCAACCCTGTGTAGGATAAGAGGTACAGTAAGATGGATGGATGAGTGTTAAACTCAAGGCCAAATACAAAAAAAATAACACCAGGATTGTATTCACGATCATTTTTAAGGCACAATCTACGATTAAACAATCTCGCCACGTTAATAACATCATCATAAAATACCTCTAAGGAAAACGATCTAGTTTTGTTTTCCTCTTACAGCAGGAAACCTTCATCAGCTCTCACCTCCACGTCTCTGTGATTATAGTCCCGCTATCTGCCAGGACAGAAAGGGGGAAAAAGCACAATGATTTAATCCTGTTTCTCATCGTAGCAGCTTCTAGCCAGTAAAATGCGATTCAACAAAGGAATGCATTCAATTAAAAAAAAAATTAAATTTAAAATTTTTATTTAAAAAATCAAAATCAAAACAGAACAACTTGGCTCACGAACACAACAACTATACAGACAGTGACTTAAGAATCACGTAGTATATATAAAGAAAGAAAAAAAAAAAGAAAAATAACTAACAGAAAGAAAACTATAGCACAGGTCTGTACTAAAAAACACTTTTGCAAGAATAGCAGAGATTTACGTAATCTAATATATGACAAAAAGGCTCTCATGTTCTACATATATTTACATAAATATATTTGCACAGTGCAAACATGTACAGACGGCACAAGACAGTACAATAACTACTAAAACAAGACAACGGGCACAGGAAGTTACAGTGCAGCGCCGAATAGTACACAGTTGTAGTAGAAAGTGAATCAGATATAACAAAGAGTAACAATATAAGTTACTGTAAATGTGAACATAAGGAGTAGCAGCCGGGTAGAGAGTATAAAGATTATATACAATACAGTATATTATAAATATTTGTAGCAGCAGAAATTGAATACGGAGATGTGCAAAAATTGCAAAGAGGATGGGGTGATGTTCAGTTGTGTGTGTGTGTGTGTGTGTGAGAGAGAGAGAGTCTCTGAGTATTGAGGAGCCTGAGTCTGAAATTGTAAAGAGGATGGGGTGATGTTCAGTTGTGTGTGTGTGTGTGTGTGTGAGAGAGAGAGAGAGAGAGAGAGAGAGAGAGAGAGAGAGAGAGAGAGACTCTCTGAGTATTGAGGAGTCTGGGGGAAGATGGCTTGGTCATGTGGGCCTGAATGCTTTGGTACCTTTTACCAGTTGGCAGGAGGGTGAAGAGTTTGTGTGAGTGGTGCGTGGGGTCGTCCACAATACTGGTGGCTTTGCGGATGCAGCGTGTGGTGTAATTGTCTATGATGGAGGGAAGAGAGACCCTGATGATCATCTCAGCTGTCCTCACTATCTGCTGCAGGGTCTTATGATCTGACACAGTGCAATTTCCTTGCATTAATGTTTTTAATCTATCATGATGAGGATGTATTTAAATTGTTAAATTGTCTGTTGGCTCTTCCTTTTCCAAGAAACATCCTAACCTCATTTCAGAGCCCCGATGTGGCAGAGTTTGAGTTCGAGGCCCCTGGTTTAGCCGTGTGTGTGGATCGCTGAGTAGAAATTAAAAAAAAAAAAAAGTAAAATGAATAAGTCAGGGAGCCTGCAGTTTTTCATTATGATACAGATGCTAGATTTAATCAGCATGATTGTAAGAGACTCCCACATGAACATTTTGACTGCAGCCCCAATAAAATCAAGCCCTGGCATGTGGCCTTTGAGGCAAAAAAGACAAATATGGTGATTGCGAAATTCGCTGGAAAGTGAATTCAACTGGAAATCTGATGATGATGATGATGATGAAGGTGATGATGATGATGTGCACATTGTTTGTGCCAGTGGAAAATGTTTTGCCTGTATTTAGTCATAGCAAGTCAGCTCATGTATCAGATTTATAGACACAGCCAAGATTTTCTTCTCCAAACATGTCACTTTCTTCCATTTTTGTCTTTCAGTCTTTTTTGAAGATGATTCTCTGGTATAGCTGATGGATTTTTACTCGTGTGAACTGGACTGTAATGTTTAGATAATATTTAAATGATAGATTTATTTCTACTTATATAATAACACAATGCAAAACAATACAACAAGAGTCACTTATTAATCAGGAAAAATCAGCCTTAATTGCAACTTTTTATACACCTATACTATTATTATTATTATTATTATTATTATTATTATTATTATTTATTGCACAAATTTATACAACTACTACTACTAGTATAAATCTGTATATATTATATGTATGTGTTTACTATTATTTATTATTAAATCTTATTATAGATCATTTATAGCATATTATAAATATCATTATTATTGTATGTTTTCTTTGCAAACATAAAATTGTATTATAAATATTTATACAATGTATAAAAAATATTAGATTATTTATAATAATAATAATAATAATAATAATAATAATAATAATTATTGTCAATACAATAAATTTTATTAAAAATAATAGTTATATATTATAATATTTAGAATCATTCGTTTTTGTTTTTTTATTTAAAAATAATAAAATACTTTTATTATTATTATTACTACAATAATTGTTATAAATATTATAATATTTAAAATAATTTCTATAAATATTTATTGTACAAATTTATACAACTACTACTAGTAGTAAAAATCTGTATATATGTATGAGATTATTATTATTATTATTATTATTATTATTATTATTATTGATATTTTATAGCATATTATAAATTTCATTATTATTGTACATTTTTATTGCAGACCTAAACTTGTATTATACATATCTATACAATGTATTATAAACATTATATTATTTATAATAATAATCGTCATTTATAACCATCATCATCATCATTGTCAATATACTAATTTTATTTAAAAAAATAAAAGCTATATACATTATGTTATTTATATTTATATTATAGTAAATATTATAATAGTTAGAATCAATTGTTTTTATTATTATTATTATTATTATTATTATTATTCCTACTTCATGCCTGTATTTTGAAATGACGCCTGCTTCCTGAGGGGAGTTGCTTGTTAGCTTAGCAACAAACGGCTAGCAGAACAACACCAGGTAAGAACAACATCAGGTATCTTGTCAGTTCATTCATTCTGTCTGTAATAAACTGTAACATGGTGAATTTGTTAAATATTAAGACGCTAACTAACTAAAAAAATTTGGATGTTTATTCCAGAATCCGCCATTTTGTATAATTTGTTTTGAAGGTTCTCAGAAGTTAGCTTGTTAGCCGCGAAGCTAAGCCTCCTGTCAGTCCCTGTGATGTGTGACGGCTAGGCTAGCCGGGACATAACATGTGCGTCAGCTGTATCGCGAGAAAAAGAGGAAAAATTGTATTTTCTGATCATAAATCTGTTTATGTCGTTTGTCTAAATTAGTAAAACGTCAGCACAGCTACGCTCAGGTACAGATCTGTCGCTCAACCCGAGGCTGTATCCTAAATAGCTCTGTGCACCCTATACAAGTGCACTACGTGCAGGGTGTAGAATACCGGCTCGCGCACGCTATCTAGCGCACTACGCATTCTGTAGGGTTGTATTTGAGACGCGCCCGTGTACGTATTCTAGTTTATGCAGTTTTATATATGAATATTAAAATACTAAGCATCTTAAATACTGTGAAATCTTTTGGGAGTGCATTTTAAGCTTGGTATAGTAGGCTAATTTAGTAGGATAGTATGTATAAAGAGATTAAGTGGTCATTTAAGATCATACAAGTTTCAGGAAGGCTATTAAATGAAGATTATTAGCCCATGAATCTTTATTTGTGTGTGATTTTTTTCCTCTGAGTCATCATAAGCAGTTATTTTTATCAGTTATTATATATATTTTTCCAGCGATCAGCCAGTGGAGAGGAGCGGAGAAGCGGAGGAGGCCTGCGTACAGAAGAAACCCCTTGATTGCACTTGTAGTGGCCGGCCATGGAGCTGGCACACAGTCTGCTGCTGAATGAAGACGCTTTGGCTCAAATCACAGAAGCCAAGAGACCGGTCTTCATCTTCGAGTGGCTTCGTTTCCTCAACAAGGTCCTCGTAGCCGCCAACAAGGTACCACCAGATACTTCATCGTTTTTATCCGTTTATAATTGTGGAACTTCTCTTACTTACCTTACAGCAGCTATAAAGCTACTTTCCTGTATGAGAAAGCACTGACACTGGAGACTCCTTACATACATGAGCTGTTAATATAGAAACGATAACGTGTTGATATGAAGGCACAGAAATCACCAAACTGTAAATGGTTATAGCTGGGCATGAGACAGAATATTTTTGTGTCTAATATCGCGGGACAGAATAGCAGCGAGACGAAGTTGTTGCTCATATCACATACCATCACATACATTCTGTTTACTGTTCATTATGAGCTGTTCCTGTACTTACGCACGCAGCAGCAGTATACAGAGCGTGAAGAAGCTTAACTGTCTCGAAGCATGCTCACTTAATGGGCTAAACAGTTACGTTAATCAGAAGGAAGCGTTATGGCGCACGTGTCAAACACCAAACAAAGTTCCGCAGCATCGCTTCATTCGTCCCGCGTGAACTTGGAAAAAATAATAGCGAAACGTCCGGTAGTACACGACTGCTCAACATTTTCACACTGTCCTGAGTTCATGGCACATCCGCAGCGTAGCGTCTGAAGGATACTTACTGTAAACTCGGGTTAAATTCAGCGCCAGTGTGCTGCGCTTGATGTACGTCACACTCGCGTCTCAGATGATTCAGGGCGTTTGTTTTAGAACCCGGTGTGTTTTCTCCCTTGGTTCGGTTTGTTTAGACAGATATGAACACGGCAATATGAGGATGCTCGGATCACGAGGTTGCCTTGGAACGAACTCTGGAGCGGTTCGCTTGTGGTGAGGAAGCGATCCGACCCGGTGGACCAACGAACCAACCTGTATAGCAATGCATGATGGGAAATGCGTTATGTAAATAGCGTGTTTGTTCTGCTAATGGCTCGCAACATGAATAGCGGTTTAGACGAGGTAAAATGGATCACTGAAAGTTGGTCTGATGAACATATTTCTGAACAACTTTCGCGTAAAGACGCATACAAACACCGAGGTTTACAAGCGGTTTAGCGAGCGTCTGAAGGAGATGGGCTTTAATCGCTCCGTGAAACATTGATTCCTTCTCAAACTGATAAATTATAATAACTACAGCTAAAATGAAAGCCACGATAAGCTCTTGGAGCTGCTGTCTATCCATCATGATGGATGAGACGAAGCCCAGAACATAAACAGGAGCACTCTGACCAATAAGAGGACGGTTTACTCACATGTGATTTGCACAAACAAATTTTAGTATGCTTTGAAATGTTGCCTTGTGAAAGCGAACCGAGCCAAAGAGAAAATGCCACGTGGTAACAGTTCAAGTCCCTGTTTCATCTACAGGTCTAAACCAGAAACTTCAGAGGGATGAGGAAATAAAATAAACTCACGATTGTTTTTCTTACTTGTCCGGTTGAATGGATAAGTGTGACGCGCTCGTGTGTTTCACCTGGAGGTCAGACAGAAGCAGGAGCGCTCATGACAATAATCTGTTGTTTAGTTATCTAAGGCACAATCTACTGTGAAAGAATCTTCCCATATTAATAACGTTGCCATGAAATACATTTATGATTGTGAAAAAGATTAACATGAACATTTCAATAACAGAAAATTACACCTTATGTTATAAATCCTGATTTTTTTTTTTTTTAAATAAACAGTGCGATGTGTTGATATTTCAGAGGTTTGATTTGTTGTCATTACAAATTAAATGTATTATTTGTGTCGATATTGTCTCGTGAAGCGTGTATCGGGATATTATCGTGTTTAGCCGTAACCCTGATAACTCATTACTTTCTTTAGAATTTTAGGGCTTCTTGGCCCTCTTCTCCACTACATCCAACAGAAAGCCAATAAATTGTGCGTCTGATCTTTTGTAGACACGTGAGTCTAAAATAAATTGCTCTTGAGCAGGTCGATGTGAAGGAAAAGCAGAAAAAGCTGGTGGAGCAGCTCACCGGTTTAATCAGCAGCAACCCTGGACCTCCGACGAGGAAGCTGCTAGCTAAAAACCTGGCCACGCTGTACAGCATCGGCGACACGTTCACCGTCTTCCAGACCCTGGACAAGTGCAATGATATTATCAAGAACAAAGACGACACTCCGGCCTACCTGCCCACCAAACTGTGAGTTTCCCTTCACATCACATCACATGGCTGACGCGTTCATCGTTACAAAGCGTTTTAAATAGAGACTTCAATTCAGTTTTATTTTTATAGCACTTTTAGCAACGGACATAGTCACAAAGCAGCTTTACAGAAATAAATACACTCAGATTAAATTAAACCAAAATAAATTGTAAATATGTGAATTTATCCCTAATGAGAAAGCCAGAGGTGATGGTGGCAAGGAAAAACTCCCTGAGAGGACATGAGGAAGAAACCTTGAGAGGAACCAGACTCAAAAGGGAAACCCATCCTCGTCTGGGTGCTAACGGATAACAGACTATTCTTCTGTTTTAATTTATTTGTAACACATTCTCTATTCTCTTGTGTTACGATGGTTGTCTGTCTTAAATTTAAAAAGAAACACACATCTCTATACCGTAACGGACCTGACAGCACATCAGCAAATAAAGCATAAAGATAAAATCCAGTGAAGACAGAAATCCTGGTTCTGATCCAAACCTAAAGCTCGCTCCGTAACCACTTTATAACGATTTCTGTGTCACGTACGACGAGAAAAATGTGTTGAGAAGTCATAACCCAAGAACTTAAACGTAGTCACGGATTGGTTTGTAAATATTTTCACAGCGTCACTGTTTACTCTTATTTTCCATGCATAGATAAATAATTCTCAATTTATTTATTTTTTTCAAAATGGCTCCACTTTTATTTGGAAATGAGTGCAATTACGTGTTAGGATGCTGTATCAGGACATCACCTGATAGTTTTTTTTTTGCTGTGTTAGTCAGTATAAAAGCAGTCCTTTTTGTCTGTGTGTGTGTGTTTTGTTTCGTTCAGGGCTGCGGTGGCGTGTGTCGGCGCGTTTTACGAGAGAATGGGCCGCATGCTGGGCAGCTCTTTCCCAGAAACCATCAACAACCTCCTGAAAGCCCTAAAGAACGCCGAGGTAAAGCGAAAACCGCACGGCGCCACAAACCACTCGTCAGAGCTTCTTATTGAATTTCTTCCTCCTGCTCATCACGAGTTTTATACACCACCTGGAAAAATATCAGAAAAATGTGCAAAATGTTTCAGCTCACATTTGACGAGAAACTAACAAATGTAAAAAAATAAAATAAATAAATAAAAATATTAACAACATTTTTGCTCAAGGTCACCTGATCTGTACACACTGAAGGTTTATGAACATGTTTTTTTTTTTTTTTTTTTAATTTCTGTAAGGAAGAAAACGCTTGTTTTTTGTTTTGTTTGCAAATGATTCAGTCTTTTTGATCGAGTCAGTCAGGTGAACGATTCAGTACTGGTTACTGAGTCATTCCTTTGCTTCAGCTCCCGGTGACGGGAATTTTATTTGTAAACCTCAGAACTGAAAAACGGAACGCAAACAAATGATTTCTGATCCGTAATCATGACGAAATGGATTTTCTGTCGATTTTTGTTGTATGTTTATCTGCTAAACGACTCTGTGAATCTGACTCTGAGTGAATCTGTTGAGAAACGACTCCTCAGAGAGATAAGTGTCGTGCTGCATGTGTGTAGTTAGTGTGATGTGTGTGTTCAGCTGTGTGTGTGTGTTGCAGTCGCAGGGTCGAGGTGAGATCCTCCTGAGCCTGCAGAAGGTGCTGAGCGGTCTCGGAGCCGCAGCCGCCTCCTGCCACAGAGACATCTATAAAAACGCCCGCTCTCTCCTCACAGACAGGTCCATGGCCGTGCGCTGCGCCGTGGCAAAGGTCAGCACTCGCCCTTCACTCCTTTATCGTTTCTTTCACTTTATCTCTTTCTCGATTCAAGTGTGTTTCTAGTGAAGGAAAACATCAGACGTCTAAAAAAAAAAAAAAAAAAAAATCACTGGATTTTGTTTCGTTTAATCGTCTGAATTCAGCTCCGCAGTAATTTAGACACATTTCTGAACGTCAGCTATTTAAATATTTTAAAATGGATATGACGAATGGATGATAGATAGGAGGATAGATTGATAGAGGGATGGATGGATAGATCAGAGTTCTAAGGCAACACAATAGATAAAAGAATAGATAGAAGGATGTATGAAGGATAGATTGACAGATGGATGGATAGATAGGTAGATAGATTCTAACAGTCTCTCTCCCCCTCCCTCACTCCCTCTCTCTGTGTCTCTCTGTCTCTCTGTCTCTCACTCCCCCTCACACACTCTCTCTCTCTCTCTCTGTTTCTCTCTCTCCATGTTTCTCTCTGTCTCTCTTTCTCTCTCTCCCCCTCACACACACTCTCTCTCTCTTTTTCTCTCTCTCTGTGTCTCTCTCTTTCTCTCTCTCCCACTCATACTCTCTCTCTTAATCTCTCTCTGTTTCTGTCTGTCTCTTTCCCTCTCTCTCCATGTCTCCCCCTCTCACTGTTTCTCTCTCTCTCCCTCCTCTGTCTCTCTCTTGCTCTCTCTCTCTCTCTCTCTCTCTCTCTCTCTGTAGTGTTTGTTGGAGCTGCAGAACGAGGCCGTGTTCATGTGGACGGCGGAGCTGGAGAACGTGGCCACGCTGTGTTTTAAAGCTCTCGAGGGTTCCACGTATGGAGTGCGCGTGGCCGTGTCCAAGCTGCTGGGGACCGTCATGGCCACGGCGCTCATGCCCAAACAGGCTGCAGGTCATCATCAGCATCATCACCTCGGCTTTCTGCTTTATTTATAGCACTGGAGTGTCATTTAGATATCAGAAGGGTGAAGGATGATCTGCTGCTAGATCTGTTTTTTCATCTTCTCTTTTTTCTTTATTTTTTTATGTGGCAGTTATGAGACAGAACGTGAAGCGTGCTACACTCGACGAGGTCCTCGAGCTGATGGCCACAGGCTTCCTGCGCGGCGGATCCGGCTTCCTGAAGAGCGGCGGAGAGATGCTGAAAGGAGGCGCGTCCGTCAGCAGGGAGGTGCGCGTAGGAGTCACTGAGGTGAGACAGACTCAGGGATAAAACATCCATGCTCACATGCACATCTGTGTCACTTCAGTCAGCGGCACACACATTCAGAAACTGAAAAATACGTCACATCCGATCTGACTGCAATATAATTAGAGCAAATCTGCAGAAGTGTTTCCTCTAAAACTGTGTTGTGTGTGTTTCTGCATCTCCGTCTGTCCCACAGGCGTACGTGGTGTTCGTGACGGTGCTGGGTGGTCAGTGGCTGGAGCGTAACTTCGCCACCTTCCTGAGCCACCTGCTGGAGCTGGTCGCTCACCCACGTGCCACGCAGAGCCACGTGGAGGCGGTGTACTCGCGCCGCTGCGTCTCTTTCGCCCTGCGCGCCACGCTCGGTGCCCTGCTGGGCGAAAAGGCTCAGATCGCCGCCGCCAAGGACATCTGCCAGGCCATCAGCAAGCAGATGAGGGCAGTGGGTAAGGAGCAAAATGGGGGGGAAATGTCCAGGTTCAGAGCACTGCAGAGTAAGTACTATAGGTTTGTTTTTTGTTCTTTGTGTGTGTCTCTCTCTTTTTGTTTGAGGTGATTGAGGTGGTTTGGATGTTGTTTTTTTTTCTATTTTATTGGCTTTGCTTTTCCAGTCTTTTATAAACGGCTCATGTAGTGCTGTCTCACACACACACACACACACACACACACACACAGTGAAACACTGGTGTATAAAAATGAAGTTGGAACTTTATTCCTCTTTAGTAATGCCACAGAGATGCGTCACATGTACTGAGGTTTTACTCTTTAGAAAGAATCTGGTGTTCCACAGGCTCAGGCAAGCAGCAAAATGATACTTCCTCAACCAGGCAACATGTTGGAATTATAGATAACGTGTTTTTTTTTTCTGACTTAAATTGATGCAAAGGTGGAAAACGGGGTAAAATTTGTGAATTTGTGGTTTTTGATGGTTAAATGAAGAATTTCTTGCTGCCTGATGGTCACTTAAAGCCAGCGATGTGTTGAAATGAAGATTCCTGACTGAAACTGAAATTCAGGACACACTGGACCTCAAAGAGTAGGACAGGAATGGAACGAAACAATAAAACCAAAACAAAATAAAAAATTAAATAAAAACAGGAACAAAACCAAATAACAACCAAAACAAAGCCAAATAAAACCAAACCAAAACAAAACAGAAAGAAAATCAAATAAAATAAAACCCAAATAAAACAGAAAGAATACCAAATAACATAAAAACCAAATCAAATCAAAACAGAAAGAAAACCAAATAAAATAAAAACAAAGTAAAACCAAAGCAAAAAATAAAAACAAATAAAAACAGAAACAAAACCAAATAAAATTAAAACAAAAAAACATATAAAATAAAAAACAAAATCAAAACGAAATAAAAATAAAAGGTAATAAATAGCAAAACACATGAAAACAAAAAAATAAATAAAAATAGGTTTAACATCAGTTTTTTTTACATAGTAAATTTACATCTTATGCTTAAAGTTAAAGCCTAATTGAATGACTAATAATAATTTAACAAAGAAATAATGTATTATTAAAACGTCCACCAAATCTGACAATAAGCTGACAATAAATAAAACAAAATTATATTATATAAAACTTCCTAAAAGTGTTATATGTTTATTAATCTGTGAGGTATATAATAAATTGAATGAATTTTTTCATTGCTGTCATTTTATGCTACTCTTTTATTTTATTATATTTCATATAAAGATAAAAGGCATACAGCTGGTCCTCTAACACACAATGGACACATAAGTGTAGATTGTTTTCTACTAGCAACTAAAATTGATCAAGTTAGTTGAAATAGTATTTACAGAATATTATACTTTATCTATCCACTGTTGTGTAAACATGGCGATTAAACCAGATCTACTCCTAGCTGTAGAGTTTAACCCAGTTTGGACTTATATTGAGTAATAATATATTTCTCAGGTAATTAGATTTGGTCTAGCTTTTAAAAGTGGTGTTTTCCCAAAAAATTAGCATTTTTTTCATGACAGCATTTCATCCAGCCAGATTTCACACTGAAACGAATCCCGACCCACGTGTGCACACACGTAGCCGCACTTTGCTTCCATGGTTGATTTCTTCTTTGTTGTTTGAACACATTTTGCGTGATTTTCTGTTGGACTCTTACTCTGTGATTGCTTTGAGCTGAAAGATCAAACCTCTTTCTTTCAACTTACATTATTCTACCCTTCACTGGCTTTACAACAAATATATAAAATATAGGCTAATTACAAACAATTTGTGTAAAGGGTAAGAAAAACAAATATGGCCATATATGTATGTATATAATGAACTTTGATCATTATAACATGTTATAATATATGCGTAATAAATCCTTTTAAACTGCAAATTTACGAAATTACATATTTATAAATGCAACCACTTCATAAGCATGACCTGAACAAAGACAGTGAATGGCAGAATAATCTAAACTGACTGGAGAGAAATTAAAACACTCTCTTGATTCATTTTAATACCTGATTATACATTTGCATAGAGACATTTATTCCAGACCTGGGAGATTGAATCGAGGAGACTCAAAATCTCCTGTTTTTGTTCTTCCCGTGCCGTGTGTTTGGGGTCACAGAGGCAGTGGTGAGCGACAGCAGCGGGGAGAATAAGGGCACCGCGGCCGACGTCTCTGCCAGTCAGCATGTGATGGTGTGTGCCCTTAAAGAACTGGGCAGCCTGGTACAGAGTCTCAGTGCCACGGCCGCGCCCCTCATCCAGGAGCCTTCCATTGGTAAGAAAGATGTGTTATTGAGATAGAGCTGTGAGTCAGTCTAGAAATCCTGTCATCGTTATTCACAGTATTACCACTAAAATATGATTAACAGGTTTTCCAGACTGCCTAGAAATCAGAGCTGCGTTTTTTAACACACCTCATACACCTTACTTCACCGTAGATGTGTAGCGATACACTCTGAGTCACGATACTGGCTTCACAATTCGATTCGCAGAATATTTTGAACAAAATTTTAATTAAGAAAGATTATGACTGAAGAGACTACTTTTTTATTTATGTATAATAAACAGTGCAAAATAGTGTGCTTTTTTGTCTGTAAAAAAAAAAAAAAAACTTGCTATGAACAGAGGTTTAATATTGTAAAAAAAATGCACTACAGGTTCACCATATCTTATAAATAAATGCATTTATAAATGTATAATTTATAAATTCTCCCAAAAAATTTGACTTAATAGACAAAGTCTCTGTCCCGGGGAAAATGATTGATTGAAACATAATGAGCTCCGTAGCAGCGCCTGAGGCATCATTTTAGAGCTCCAAAGTTGGCTAAAATGCCCCTCTTCCACAGCCTTTGTCTATGGGCACTGTAGATTGCAGCAGTGTGGGGCTGTTGTCGTTTGAAAGCTAATGAAGAGCTCTTTAAGCTTTTTAACTGTTATATGGTTACACGACCATGTTATAACATCTAATGCGTGTCGGTTATTGTGATCCGGCGTGCTCGTAATATTTTAGGTGCATTAGATAAGATTAGTTTATTTTTCCAAGATTAGGTCTCGAACAGATAGGTGGATTCGATATTTAAATATATCTTGTACTCCTTTAAGCCCATTCCCACCACATGTTCATGAAATTCCACCCACGGGACCTACTTTGGCCCATAGAGTGTCTATAAAACCAGACCACAAAGGTCTATCAAAATATATATTTATTATATTAGACTTACATAGTGAAGAATGTGCGAAGATCTTTGCGCTTTCTTCACTATGCAAGTTTAAAATAATAAACGTATATTTTGATAGACCTTTGTGGTCTGATTTTCATTCAGTGTGCGGACAGCCTCTGCCTTGGATTTTGAACATTTTCTTGCTTCATACACCTGAGGACATGATTATCTCATTTGAGCTCAAGTTTGTTTTCCAAATGGGTTTTCTAAGTGACTTAATGCACTTTTACTAAGGCTATGGCTTAATCAATTGTTTTTTTTTTAAAATCATGTTCTACATATTTTCCAGGTCATTTGTACAAGTAAGGAATTAAAAAAAAATAACTCTATGGGTTGCACAGATTGGGACTTCTGGTGTTCAAACAGTGTAGATGCGTTAGAGGCATAATTAATAGAATGCTGATTCTCATGATGTCCACCGTCATGTTTTTGCATTACACCCCTACTTCATCACAATTTGAAGTAGCACAGCCAAAGAAAATGAGATGCGTCCTGCGGAGATATCTCATTTTAAATTTCATACTTTCGGACGTAGCAATGGTTCTGTGCGTATCTTCACCATGTTTTGACTTAAAATCCTGAGGAGAAAAAATCGCTCTCAGAGCTGCTGGATATAAACTAATCGATGTATTTTCTCAGAAGAGTCCCTGGACTAATCAGATTTAGTAATATAAGTCACCTGATCTTCTTGACGAGAAAGATCTCGTAGTGACTTGCAGAGTGAAGCTTTTATGAAAGCAAGTCATTTGAAGCAAATATGATTTGGAGCATCGAAGTACTTGACACCGAGCTCTATACTGACATCCGCTGGACAATAAAAATTCTTACACTACTCCCATGTTAACTGTGTAAATGTAAGGCTATTATAGATGATTGTTTATTACACAGACATTGAAAAACTGACCAGACCAGACATGTATTGTGTGGATTTTTTTTTTTTTTTTTTTTTTTTTTACTGAACGTAAAACATTTTGGTCAGGGTGTTTTCCTCATTCATTCAATAAAAATGTGCTTTTTTTTTGTTTGTTTGTTTTTTGAAAAATGTGATTTCTTTTTTGGATTCTGTTACATCAATACAATGTCTAAAAGTAAAGAAAAAAAATTCTAAAAGCTGAGCTTCTGCTGAAAACATTGATAGCAAACACTAAAAAACGAAATGATAACAGGAATTACCTTGCAACAACAAATGGATAAAAAGTACACGACGTTCTTTAATAAATGAATAAATGTAAAGCAGATCGTTGTGGTGTAAGAGGAATAAAACGCTTCAGGACGTGCCGTGTCAGTGTGGTAACAGTAACTCTGCGTCATCACACCATGCTGTCGTTGATTATTTTCCTATAACAACATGACACTGTTTTAATTCCTGATTTAAAAAAAAAGCTGTTAATAAGTGAAACCCCGCATTACAGTTCGTAATTTACGCCGCAGGTCTGTTGGAGACGGTGATGTCGGTGCTCCTTCATCCCAGCATGGCGGCACGTCTAGCAGCAGCCTGGTGCCTGCGCTGCGTTGCCGTGGCGCTGCCCAATCAGCTGACTCTGCTGCTGGATCGCTGCACCGAGCGCATCAACGCCCTGAAGAGCTCGCCCGAAGCTGTGAGCGGGTACAGCTTCGCCATGGCCGCCCTGCTGGGCGCGGTGCACCAGTGTCCGCTGGGTATTCCTCACTCCAAGGGCAAGGTGTGTGTGTGTGTGTGTGTGTGTGCGCATTCATTTTTTCATTCATGTATTTATTCATTTTCTTCCTGTGTTATGGTGTAAAGTGTTGAGTTGTGGCTCGTTGTGATTATTATTTTAGATGGTGGTGAGTATAGCGGAGGATCTGCTGCGCTCTGCGGCTCAGAACAGTCGTCTCTCTCTGCACCGTACGCAAGCCGGCTGGCTGCTCCTGGGAGCGCTCATGACTTTAGGTAAACCTCACCGATCACCTGCTTCTCATGAGGAGGAAAAAAATAAACATATTTACATACATTATACATGTCAGTGCTGGTCACTAGTCCTGTTATTTCATAGCCTTTACGTGTAAATGAATGACATTTGAGTGTCACAGCTCGGCTCACTGACTGACTGACTGGACACTGAATTTTTTAACTTTTATTGTCAGAGATTTGAAGATTTTCTGCAGTTTAAATGAAACATATGTATAAAATGAGACTTCAATTCAGTCCACATTTATATGTAGACTCAGTCTGAACAGTCAAACTAACTTTCTTTGTATCTCTCGGTCTCTCTTTCTTTTCTACTCTCTTTTTGTCTGTCTTTCTGTCTCTGTCTCTCATTTCTTTTCATTGTTTCTCTCATCTACTTTTCTTTCTTTCTTTCTCTCTGTGTCTCTCTCTTTCTTTCTTTCCTTCTTTTTCTGTCTCTCTCTTTCATCCTTTCTTTTCATTGTTTCTCTAATTTGCTTTCTTTCTTTCTTTCTATCTATCTTTTGATCTCTCTTTCAGTCTCTCTTTTGTCCTTTTTCATTGTTTTTCGTATTTCCTTTCTTTCGTTTTTCTACATCTTTCAGTCTCTCTTTCTCTCTGTCTATCTGTCTCCCTCACTGTGTCTCTCTTTCATCGTCTTTGTTGTTTCTCTCATTTATCTTTCTTTATTTAAAAATTGCTATTTTACAATTTTTAATGATTCAGTACAGAATTGTAATATCTAATCATCTGCTTCCAATCAGCTGTATCATAACTGCTTTTGAAATACTGATCAGATTTAGTGAGGGAATGAGATCAGATTTAGTGAGTGAATGAGATTGGGCCTGCTTTGGTATATGTTGTTTTGATAATAGGACTGATGAATCCAACATCTCCACAATCACAAATTATGATTCTAACAATATAAACACGGTATAAATGTTTAATGAATAGGATCTACACTAGGTTTGCTTTAAGCTGTATGCAGTTCATCTTTATACTGTAAGTGTCATTCATATGTCCTTTAAATGCTGCTCTGTACCTGTAGTGATATTGTAGTTCAGAGTGTAACAGTGTGTTTCTAAACTACCTCTCATTCACTCCTGTGTGTGCTCAGGTTCATCTCTGGTGCGCTACCACCTGCCCAAGATGCTGCTGCTGTGGAGGAACGTGTTCCCTCGCTCTCAGAAGGAGCTGGAGGCTGAGAAGGCCAGAGGAGACTCCTTCACCTGGCAGGTCACGCTGGAGGGCCGAGCTGGAGCACTCTGTGGTAATCACACATGAAAATTAGCTTTGGCTCGTTACTAAAAATCCTGAAAGTGTTGTGAACTTGCCTATTAAGTCATTAACGTTTTGGTGTTGCGGGTGAAACTGCAGACATCATTGCTCAAACATTTTGTTGTACAGTAGTGAATATCACTGTTTAACATTTTCATCCATCAGCTAATGTTGAGTTCTGGATTCTGATTGGTCAGAAGATGTTCATTAATTTTCAGAGCATCAGGAGATGCTTTACAGCCAATATAACATAAGTGATAA
>CM040481.1:6381107-6395880 GCA_022758105.1 Pangasianodon gigas
AAGCTTGTTTGTTTCCTTTAATCTGTGTTTAACTAGCTAAAGTCATGAGACTGGACAGCACACTGGAGCTTTTACTTGAATGAATAATTCCTCCACCCTGTACTTATATCGTTGTTGTTGCTCATGATGATGATCAGGCAGTTTCAGCGCTCTGCTGAGGGAGCTGGTAGCTGAGTTTACTCTGACGGATAATTCGTCCAACACGACCACGTCCCTGCTGCGTTCGCTCTGTCACTACGACGACAGCGTCCTCATGGGCTCCTGGCTGCAGGAGACGGATCACAAGTCCATCGAAGACCAGGTGAAAGAGAAATAGTCTTTATTTGTAATGGAAATGTTTCTTGCTATACTTAGGGTCTAGGGTCTAGACTAATCGTATCTAATCCTGGTTTACATGCTTTAGGAGTATTCTGAGCTGTGTTATAAAGTGTTATATTGCTTGCGTGTGTGTGTTTTATCAGTTGCAGCCTAACAGTGCCTCAGGCAGCGGCGCCCTGGAGCACGACCCCTCCTCTATCTATCTGCGCGTTCCTGTGGGCGAGGCCGTCCCCGGGCCGCTGCCACTCGGAGTGTCAGTCATCGATGCGTCAGTGGCTCTTTTCGGTGTCGTCTTCCCCCACGTCTCCTTCAAACACAGGTGAAACGCCAAAAATTCCACCTTTTCCAGAAATCACCCCCTAGTGGCAAGTCGTTATACTGTCATCAGTCACAGTCAGTGTCTGAACACCGGAGCGGATAAAGGTTATTAGTGCATATTAGTATTAGTGAGATTTATTTTAAAATATGTATTTTCCACAAATATGTCATACAGGTATAAATAAGTTAGCAAGTTACATGTACTGCTGTAACATGAGCCAGCTAGCTTAACACAACCAAAACCACTGGTTGTGTTCATGCTAACGGATTGGCCAGGAGACTCCGGTAATTAAATTCGGTCTCCCAGGTTTAAAAAGTAATATGTTTCTGGAGAATTCTGTGCTAGTGCATCAAATAATGCACAGGTCTATGCATTAATACCCCAAAAATCAATAAGATCATATATGGGTGTGCAATAGACAAAAAGATACCACAGATACTTAAAAATGCATCCAAGCAAGGAAGGTGAGTCTGATGATCTGTTTTTGTTAAAAACAAATTGTCTGATGTTTTTCAGGCTCCAGATGCTGGATCACTTTGCTGAGTGCATTAAACAGGCCAAAGGAGTGCGACAGCAGGCTGTGCAGCTCAACATCTTCACCGCTGTGCTCAGTGCCCTGAAGGTAAATCGAAATGAGGAGGGTTAAAGGAACGCCAGTGTTGAAGTCGAGGCAAAGAGTCGAGTCGAGGCAGAGTCTCGACTTAGAGAATCGTTTCAACTTGCAGAGTCGAGTCGACTTACAGAGTTGAGGAGTCAAGCTGAGTTAGAGGGTCGAGTCGAGTCGAGTCAGAGAGTTGAGTCAGAGTGTCGAGTCGACTTAGAGAGTCGAGTCGAGTCAACATAGAGAGTTGAGGAGTCGAGCTGAGTTAGAGGGTTGATTTGAGTTAGAGATTCACATGTTGGCTGACCTGGGGCTCGACTCAGCCTCTAAACCAAAAACGTGAAATTTATGCCTTTTTTTTATGAGCCGACTTTGCTTTCCTGCCATGAAAGAAGCACACTCCAGACTTGAGACTTGCATAAACCGACTTATGAACATCTCTGCTGGATGTGCCTGGAATATTACGTTTGCTAAAATGCTGCACTGTAACTGACTCTTTATTAGCTAATAGTTTTTATCTATATTTCGGAGACTTTTATGATACGTGTGTGCAGGGTCTGGCTGAGAATAAGAGTACACTGGGCCCCGAGGAGGTGCGGAAGTCGGCCCTGGCCCTGGTGATGGGAGCTCTAGATAACCCAAACCCCATCCTGCGCTGTGCTGCGGGTGAAGCTTTGGGCCGCATGGCGCAGGTCGTCGGAGAGGCCACGTTCATCGCCAGCATGGCTCAGCACAGCTTCGACAAGTAAAAACCCCCAGCTACTGCTCAGGCCATAGCTTACAGCGGAAACACTACTGCATTATGAATATAAATGTGTACTGTGAGCCAGTGCAAAGAAAAGTAAACATCTGTCCCAACATAATATTCCAATATTTTGATAAGTGTGTTAATTTATTTAACACAATAATTTTATGGTTACAACACGCCAAAACAACAAGATGTAGAAATATTATTTTAGCAGCTACAACACTGATAATATTATTAAAATGTCCTCTTTTCCATGACCATACATAGTGATACCTGTGATTCTAGACTTGACAATACGAGTTCTGGAGATATTTAGGCATTTATACAATACGTTACTCTTGTTCAGGTTGTGTTCTTGTTGTTGTTGTTGTTGTTGTTGTTGTTGTTGTTGTGCGTTTTAAAAGCAGAAGTTTTTCTGAACAGGCTAAAGTCTGCTCGAGACGTCGTCTCCAGAACGGGTCACTCTCTGGCTCTGGGTTGCCTGCACCGCTACGTGGGTGGCATCGGTTCGGGTCAGCACCTCAAGACCAGCGTCAGTATCTTGCTCGCCCTGGCGCAGGACGCCACCTCTCACGAGGTCCAGGTGAGAGATCGCAGCTTCAGAATACAATCGTGATATTAGATGAGAGATTCAGATCAACAGCTGTGTTTTTGATTTCTAATTTTTTTTTTTTTTTAGCAGTTCTACCGAACGTACAGTTTGGGCTAGAAGGAAATCAGCCCCAAAGTCGTGTCTTTTTACGTTTTACTTTTGTTTTTCAGTTTTGATGATTCATCCTTTCAAACCAGCAGGGAATGTTTCCTGATCTCATTGTTGTGAGGCCTTAGAAATACGTGCTGCATTTCAATCCTTGAGAAGATTCTACTTTTATAGTATTCATTACTAAAGGAGGGCGAAATTTTCCAACATTGAACATTAACAACTCTTTTAAATTAGTGATTGATGCTGAGTTAAATTATGGTATATTTATCAATATATCTGAGGAATATGTTGGTATTACGGATGGTTCTGTCTCATTTCCACTTTACGTTCTCCGTATAGTACGGCCAGGTGCTAGCTTGATTAATCGTTAGCTTCAGTTTTTAGCTAGTTTATCTTCCTGAGACATGAGAACAGAGGTGTCAGAGCCTTCAGTAGCAAAATATCTTCACGATTAGACAGTTTTGTATTGCGAGGAATGATGGTTGATCCGTGTGTGTGTGTGTGTGTGTGTGTGTGTTACAGACGTGGGCTCTGCACTCTCTGGCTCTGATCGTGGACTCGAGCGGCCCGATGTATCGGGGTTACGTGGAGCCGACCCTGTCTCTGGTGCTGACTCTGCTCCTCACCGTTCCCCCCTCACACACCGAGGTGCACCAGTGCCTGGGCCGCTGCCTCGGAGCCCTCATCACCACCGTCGGCCCTGAGCTCCAGGGTAAGCACCATGACCACGATGATATGGAAATAAAGTTTATACTCGCGTGAAGATATCGAGTGACTTTTTATTTATGCATTGATCAGTTTTGGGGCAAATTATACATTTTTGACCCCAAGCCTTGCTACTTTTTGTTATTTCAGAATTATTTTTCATATTCAGGAAAGTTTGTCCAATTTTGTAGCTGAACTAGTATATCCTACACGAGTGTAGGGTCTCAGGATAGCAAAAAATAATAAAATATCATGTTCACTCTTAATTTAAACATGCCTTGTTTCATTTTGTAACGTTTCAAAAATAAGTTAGAGCGGTATTCATAATGTTAATATGTAAAATAAATAAATAAATAACAAATAAAAGAGGAGAATGTGACTCCCTTTGTAAATAAAAGCCATATTCCACATGGTGTCGCAGCTCCTAGTTTGGGAACCCAAAGCATGCCAGGAAAATAAATAAATGCCCCCGTGTTCCCCCCCCCCCTTCTGCAGTGGTCTAGCTAATAAATTTTGCTATGAAAAAACAGGGTCACATGCTGTTATTATAAGTCACGTTAGCAAATCAGTACAGCATTGTGGAATAATTTTAGAACAAGTAAAAAAAATTAACTGTTTTCATTCATTCAGCTCATTTTTGTTATGTTAAAAGCACCAGCTTTATCAGTAATAAATGTTTTTTCTCTAAATTACCTTTTCTCTAAGGGGTTCCATGTTTTTTCACCCCAGCGTATCCTGAATCTCGGAATGTGTGTGATGAATGTGACCGGCTAAAACCTGAAAACCTGTGTCATGTCACTGTGTTTCTTTGTGCGTAGGCAACAGTGTGACGATCTCGACCATCCGCTCGTCGTGTCTGGTCGGCTGCGCCATCATGCAGGATCACTCGGACTCGCTGGTGCAGGCGGCCGCCATCTCGTGTCTCCAGCAGCTGCACATGTTCGCACCGCGCCACGTCAACCTGTCCAGCCTGGTGCCCTGTCTCTGTGTAAGACTCACTCATGGCCTCTGAGTGTGTGTGTGTGTGTGGGAGAATGTGTGTGTTTTTTTTGGTTAAATGAATGTGTGTGCGTGCATTAAGAATGAGGATTGCATTTGAATTGTTGTTTGTGTGTAAGTAGTTATTGTAAGTGTAATATATAAGAGTGTGTGTGTGTGTGTGTGTGTAGGTGCACCTGTGCAGTTCTCACCTGCTCTTGCGGCGCGCGGCCGTGGCGTGTTTGAGGCAGCTGGTCCAGAGAGAGGCGGCGGAGGTGTGTGAGTACGCCATGAGCCTCGCCAAGAAGGCCGGAGACAACAAGGACAGCGCCACTATCAGTACGTCACCATGCTGACTTCCTGTTTGAACAAGAAATACATCTACACACAGAATCATATCAGGATGCTGTGTGCTGCAGGGTCCAAAAATCTGTGGTTTTATTTCACTGATTAGTAGAATAATATGATTAGTTGATACCTTTGAATTTTACCGTTTTATCTGACAGGTTAGTGTTTATAAATATGTTACTAATAAAAATGGGGGGGTTCAAACTTTTGAACTTTAGATGAACTCAGACTTTTCAACCAGCTAAAACTGTTTTGTTAGTAAATAATAAAATGTGTATTTGTGAAGAGTAAATAGTAAGAGCCTCCTTGCTGTTTTAGACCTGAACATCAGTGAGACGGGGCTGGAGGGCGTCCTGTTCGGAATGCTGGACCGTGAGACAGACAGGAAGTTGTGCTCGGACATCCACGACACGCTGGGACACATGCTGTCCTCTCTGGCTGTGGGGAAACTCTCACACTGGCTCAAACTGTGCAAAGACGTCCTCGCTGCCAGCACGGGTACACACTTATCTCCAGTTGCCTAGCAACGGTGTCAAACATCATATCATGTAATGTCTGTACTGGAGTACGTATTAATACTACACAGTATGGCAGGGCTTTTATTTTTATGTATAAACATAGAAAAAGAAAAGAAAAGCGATCAGAAAGCAAATCTTGAATTTTCAAGATTCAATATTCTGCACAAGTTACCATAAGATTAATAATAATATTACTTATAATATTTAATAATATGTGAAATAATATAACGTATCAGTATTATTGGTATCTTCCTCATATTTTCTCCTACAATTAAAAAAAGTGCGTACAGCAGCCATCAGTTATTGCTATAAGTCTAATCATGTCTAATCATGTCTAATCACGTCTAATCATATCTGCCCCCAATTGAAGAGATAAAGGTCAGTAACAAGTCAGAAACTTTTGGGATTAAAATCATTTCTATGGCTTTAAGGTTGGGAATTTGTGTTTTATGGTAATTACAATGATTCTGCAAGCAAACCCTGTTTAGTTATTATTTATTTTGTTTAAATTTTTTTTTCGCTTAAATTCACCGCATATCTGTAATTTCCTTCGATTTGATTATTCTGCCATTGATGATACTCTAAAAGCAGTTGTTTATTAATTCTTTATTATAAGGTTATAACCTGTAAGAGTAAGACCTGCATCTGTTGATTCGCTTGTGATAGTCTCGATATTTTTTACTACTAATTAACTCACGTCTTGACGAGATATGAAAATAATCTGATGGCGTTAACCATTTCTTTAAGAACCCGATGTGTATCTCTCTCTTTCTCTCGTCTCAGAGGTCGGAGGCGCTGTAGCGTTCGAGGTGGAGAAAGAGGAGGAAGACTCGGAGAAGAAGGATGAAATGGACGATGACATCATGTTCACGGGGCTGGGCGAGGACGACAAGTCGAAGCCGTCTGTCGCCCCTCGCTGGGTGACTCGCGTGTTCGCCGCCGACTGCCTCTGCCGTATCATCCACCTGTGTGAAAACGCAGACAAAACACACTTCGACCTGGCTGCAGCTCGCACTGCCAAAGCCAAGAACCCTAAAGGTGACATCGTAGTGATGCCTGATGATTAAAATACTCCGATTCCTTTGTACAGTTTCAAACTGATTTTTCTCATCGCTGGGATCGTTTTCCTTCCAGGTGATCTGCTGGTGCTGCATCTGTCCGATCTGATCCGGATGGCCTTCATGGCCGCCACGGATCACAGTCACCAGCTGCGCATGGCCGGCCTGCAGGCTCTCGAGGACATCATTAGGAAATTTGCTTCGGTGCCCGAGCCGGAGTTTCCTGGTCATGTGATCTTAGAACAGTACCAGGCCAATGTGAGTTCAGCTTCATCTTCACAAAAACTGTTCTGGAAATTTCTAGATTTGAATCAGTTCTGTGCTGTCAGAATTTCTTTATTTGTCAAATGTACATTGTCTAGAGTTCAATATTTTTTTATTATTATTTAAGTTATCCACTGTAAGTCCCTGTGAATGAGCTGTTACTATGGAAACGATAACGTATTAGAGCGAGTGAAATTAATATAAACCTTTTGATGTTTTTTCCTTCGCTTTCAGGTTGGTGCAGCTCTCCGACCCGCCTTCTCTCCCGACACGCCCTCTGACATCACTGCCAAAGCCTGCCAGGTGAAGTGAGAGAGAGAGAGAGAGAGAGAGAGAAAGAGAGGGAGAGAGAGAGAGAGAGAGAGAGAGAGAGAGAGAGAGAGTTGCTCCTCACTCTTTCTACTCTTAATTTCTAAACATTGGCATTAGTGCAGTTGATTTTATCAGCATCACTCACATAACCTGTATAAGAAATTGCTAGAATGTGGTAAGTTTTCGGGTAAGTGACGACACGTCTGCACGTAGAACAACAATGTTTCCAACCTGCCATCGCCGCTTGTCCTTGTGGTGGTGGATTTATGAGCGTCAAGGACATCGTCCTCCTGATGGATGAAGTCCTAATGAAAGCCCTTGGTATGTGTGTGTGTGTGTGTGTGTGCGCGCATGCATGCAGACTCAAACTCCTTATTTAACAGGATATACTCACAATATCATGCACACCCTTGGGATGAAAGGAACATGAAGTTTTACCAGCAAGCTATTTCATGTTGGGACTCAGAGATGTTCGGTCACTTATCATCAAAAAAGTAACAAAAATGTTCAAATAGTGTGTACTGAGAGTGTAAAAAGATCAAAAGTTTGTATCCCTTTCTGAATGTGATATAAATATTCTCTAATATTTATTCAGCTCTCATTATTCACTGCTCTGTTAAAATCTTGAGACTGGATGAGTTACTTTATTTTCAAAAAATATAGATTTTTGTTGCTTAATTCCACATATTCTGGAATGTCTTCATGTTGAAAGACGCACACACATGACATTTTTAACCTTTTTGAATTCTACTTTTTTGTATGTATGTTGCAAAATTGGTACGTTTTCCTTTTTTTCTATTAAAAAAAACAATGGGGATGCAATTTTTTTTTGCACTCTACTGTATGGTTTAAGCAGGTGCCAAAATTATTTTACAGCACCGCCAGATCTTAGTTTAGCATCTGACGAACATCTGACTTGGATGGTAAATTTGAACAAACTTAAACAATAAAGATTTTAAAGCTCAGAAGAAGCTTACAGCCACCAGTTTAGCGTCCTAAATCAAACCTCCCGTTACAACAGCGGTGTGTTGCTCAGAAGGTTTCGCATGTAGTGGTGGTGTCGTTGATGTAGAAGGTGGGGTCTCCATGCTAGAAGAACAGACACTCAGTCTAACTCCATCTCCATCCTGTGTCTCAGGTGTGCAGTGCCTGGATCGGCAGCGGTGTAGTGAGCGACCTGAACGACCTGCGCCGCGTCCACAACCTGCTGGTTTCCTCTCTGGACAAAGTGCAGGCGGGTAAAGGCTCGTCCAGCCAGCTGTACAGCGAGAGCGCCACCACCATGGAGAAACTGGCCGTGCTCAAAGCCTGGGCCGAGGTGACGACTACACGACTACACAATACACACACACGCACACACGTTCATCAGCAAATAAAATCATAGACGAAAAAAAATTTATTTAACATCTCCAGGAGCCAGTGGATCCAGAGTCACATTCCTCACACTCACACTCCACGACTTTTGTATTCACTTCACTGAGTAGTGTGCTTTTAGATGAATAACTGAAGAAAAACTGAGAAAAATGATCAGTTTCTAAAATGAATACTAATGCTACTACTGCCACTGCTAGTAATACTACTATTAATAATAATAATAATAATACTGATACTACTAATACTACTATTATTATTACTACTATTAATAATAATACTGCTGCTACTACTAATACTACTATTAATACTGCTAATACTACTATTACTACTACTCCTATTATTAATAATAATAATACTGCTACTAGTACTACTACTATTGCTAATACTACTAGTACTACTATTACTATTAGTACTGCTACTATTAATCATAATAATAATAATAAGAAGAACAAGAATAATGCTACTACTGCTAATACTACTATTAGTACTGTTAGTACTACTATTGCTACTACTACTATTACTACTACTACTATTACTACTGCTACTATTAATATTAATAATAATACTGCTACTACTACTAGTACTACTGATACTACTATTACTAGTACTACTACTACTCTTACTACTGCTACTACTTCTTAATACTACCAATAATAATAATAATAATAATTCTGTTACTTTTACAATGTATAATATACAATTACAATACTATTACAACTGCTGCTACTACTATTACTACTGCTACCTCTACTACTTAAGATAATAATATTATTATTACTGCTGCTACTCCTTATGACTATCCTCTCGCTTTCTCAGGTCTACGTGGTGGCTATGAAGCTGAAGAAGGAGGCGGAGTCGAGGCCGGCACGCCCCGTGCGCAGCGGTGAGGATGATGATGAGGAGGAGGACGTGGGTGATGAAGGTGACGTGCTTCCCGCAGACAGTCTGATCACGCTGGTGCAGCCCGAGCTGCCGTGTCTGAGCCGCCTGTGGCTCGCCGCTCTGAGAGACTACGCTCTGCTCACGCTGCCGGCCGAGTTCGCCAGCCAGCTGCCTCCTGAAGGTAGAGCTCACATCTGCACTTTTCCTGAAATTTCACATCGCCCCCATTTATTTTTATTTTTGACCTGTAGTTTTGTAGTTTAATGAGAAACTTAAATCAAAGCAAAACTGAAATTTAGTGGTACAAAGACAAATTGCCAAGTAAATTTTAAAAGTAGTGATTTTTTAAACAAATATTTTAAATAAACAAGTAAATAAATAATAGATTTATAAAATGTATTGTTTTAATATCTAATTTATTTAATTTAATATAGTAGTAATTTTTTTTATTGTATTTAAAAAAAAAATTCTTTTAGAATTAAAATTCAGTTTTTAATTTTATTTAACCAATTACTTTCTTATTTTTTAAATGACGTATTAGTTATTTAAATTTTGTGATGCATTTTTTTGATGCATCACCAGATAATAGAAATTTTTTTCCATTATCGGCCAGTAGTCTCCATAAAATCCCCATGCTGTGAAATAACTGTTGAAATTATTTTTATAATAAGAATTCTTATGGATAAATATGCAAATATGTTTTTAAATTGGCAAATAAATCAATTTTTTAAATGAATTATTAGTGATCGCTTTTATTTTACTTTGTTTATCTAATTAAAATTCTGTTTATGTAATTATCATTATAATTATAATTATTTTTTTATTAATTATTAATTTAGTATTTAAAATTGGTGTGGTATTGTTTGAAATTATTTTTATAAGAATATTTATTATAAAAAATGTATTATTTTGTGCATTAAACTACATAGATCTTGAAGCTAGAATGTAGCCCTTCTTTCACACTCCGTTTTCTGTTTTTTTGTTTTTTGTTTTTTTTAAACTTTATTTAGTTATAAATCAGAATATAAACTCGTTCCTCAGCCTCATTTTGTTTATTACACTGAACTGGTGATTAACTCTAACGCTGTGTGCAGGCGGAGCGTTTTACACTCCCGAGACCATCGACACGGTGCGTCTGCACTACCGCAGCTCCTGGGCTCCCATCCTGCACGCCGTCGCTCTCTGGCTCAGCACCACTGACTTCGGAGCCCCCGAGTGTCCCGAGGAGCCCCTGAGTGCCACCAGCACTGGGCCTGCCGGCTTTCCTCAGGGTCCTCCTGCCCCCAGCAAGAGCCACGACGAGCTGGTCAAAGACAGAATGCATCTGCTTTTGGGTACTGGAACACACTAGATAATAAAAATAGTGAGATCTAATATAATGTAACGTACTTTTTATTCATTACAAGGTCACTCTAGGTCGATCTGTTCCATAAGTAGTGGATAATAAAAGCATGTTCTATCTTGTTGTGGCACTCAGGCATCAGTATCGAGTTTCTGTGCTTCCCGAGGCCCGAGGAACCCATCGAGCGGGTGATGTCGTGTCTGCAGGCTCTGAGCACGCTGCTCGAGTGTCCACGGGCTCGGAAACACATCGCAGAGGATCAGGTGAGCGATAATTTCCTTTAATAACACGGCCAAGGTTTAGCTGTAGCATTTATGATTTCTCACTCCTTGCTACGGAGACACAAGAGACACTTTCTTAGCTAAAGCAGCAGTCAGAGAAATAAAAATCTCTTGGGGGAAGAGTAGGGAAGAGTACTGGTTGATAAGCATACATCTGGGGGGAAAAACACAGATTAGCTAGCTAGCTAACATTTCCCCAAAATCACATGCCATCAAAAAAGCTCCATTAGCCATCTCATCCATCGACGATATGCTTTTCTGTGGACAAATTCAGATTTTTTCTGTCTGCCTGGCATCATAATAATGTGTGATTGTGCTGTTCTGTAACATGTGTGTGTGTTGCAGTTGCTGGCCGTGGAGCTGCTGAACGTCCTGCACAGGTTGTTATTAACACGTGACCCTCCCAGCGTGCAGCTGCAGGTGACGGCCGTGGTGCAGGAGACCATCCGCTCGGCTCACGAACATCTGGAGCAGCTCAGGAGCTCTGAGAGTGAGTTTACACCGCACGTGTTCAAGACATCACGTTTTGTCAAGTGGCATCACGTTTCGTCAAGTGGCATCACGTTTCATCATGTTTCTTCATGTGACCCTGCAATTTATCATGTGGCATCACGTTTCTTCGAGTTTCCTTATGCAGCGTTGTGTTTCATCATATGGCATCATGTTTGATCATATGACATCATGTTTCGTCACGCGGCATCACGTTTCGTCACGCAGCATCACGTTTCATCACACGGCATCATGTTTTGTCATGTGGCACAGTATCAGATATCACCGAAATATCACATGGTCATATGATGTGACATCGCATAAAATATCACCCAGTTCTCATGATATGACATCACATGATCACATGACGTGACATCACAGGGATCACATCACATATCACCCTGTTCACACATCACAAGCATTCCTGTGAGGTGTAAACTGAACTGTCTCTGTCTCTCAGATGCTGAGGAAGGTGGGGAGAAGGAATGGCCCCGCCTCCTGGGAGAGGGCGGAGACTCGGGGGAGCTGCAGCCGGGGAAGTCTCTGGTTTTTGCCGCCATGGAGCTGCTGGTGTTCCTCCTGGTGCGTCACCTTCCTCAGATCAACGCCAAAGCATCAGACTCACCGAGCCACGTTCCCATCAAACCCCAGCAGCTCTCTGAGCACAGCAACCGCCTGCTCGCTGTCACTGTGGGCATCCTGGCAGACCTGCCCTCTCTGTGTTCTCCTGCAGGTACACACACACACGCACACACACACTCATACATGCACACATACACACATACACACGCGCGTGCGCGCACACACACACTCATACATGCACACATACACACACGCGTGCACACACATATTCAATTCAATTCAATTCACATACACACACACATAACACACACATATATGCATACACACGCACACATGTGCGCACACACATACATACACACGCACACACACACTCATACATGCACACACACACACACACTCATATGCACACATACACACATACACACGCACACATGCGTGTGCACACACACACACTCATACATGCACACATACACACACGCGTGCACACACATATTCAATTCAATTCAATTCACATACACACACACATAACACACACATATATGCATACACACACACACACACACACTCATACATGCACACATACCCACACGCACGCACACACACATACATATATGCATACACATATATGCATACACACGCACACATGCACACGCGCGCACACATGCACACGCGCGCACACACACACACACACACACCCACACCCACTCATACATGCACACATACACACACGCACACACACACATACATACACACCCACACACACACACACACACTCATACATGCACACATACCCACACGCACGCGCACACACTCATACATGCACACACAAACACATGCACAGACTCATGCACACGCACACAAACAGACACACATACACAAGCGCACACATAAACACACACGCTTACTGTCTTTCTCTGTCTTTCTTTGTGTATGTATAAATACTTTTGTTGAAACCGCACACTGCTCTAAACACTGCTCTAATGCGACACACACTGCTCTAATGTGACACACACAGATTTTAACGCGACACACAGATTTTAACGCGACACACACTGCTCTAACATCACAAACGCTGATTTTAATGTAACACACACTGCTCTAATGTGACACACACTGTTCTAACATCACACACGCTGATTTTAACGTAACACACACTGCTCTAACGTGACACACACTGCTCTAATGTGACAAACACAGCTCTAATGTGACCCACTCTGTAGTGATAAGGTGCTAATAACACTCTGCTCTGCTAACAGGGAGCATGACCATCCTGCCCACGGTGCTGTTCCTGATCTGTGGGGTTCTGAGGGAGACGGCGGTGAAGACAGCAGACAGCAGCGTGTCTCCGCCCGTCTCCGCCTCCCTGCAGGCCATCAAGACCATCATCACGTCTCCGCTGAGCCGCGTGGAGCACATCCAGCAGCAGTGGAGCAGCCTGGTGAGGAGCAGCCTGGCATCGGTGCTGGAGTACTCCCAGCCTGGTGAGATCATCTCTCACACACACACACACACACACTCCCAGCCTGGTGAGATCATCTCACTCACAAACTCACACACACACACTCTGTCAGCACGTACAGTGAGATGAGACAATCTGTGCTCGTGTACATTCAGTCTGGTGAGAAAATTTATCAGATACGGAGAGACACTCCAACAGAGAGAGAGAGAGAGGGAGAGAGAGGGAGAGAGAGAGAGATACACAGACACCTACAGATAGACAGAGAGACACACAAACACACAAACACATGTCCTCTAACATACTCATTTGTATCTTTTAAAATTATATCTCTCTCTGTCTGTTTTTTCTCCCTTGCTCCCTCTCTCCCTCTCCCTCTCTCTCTCTCTCTCTCTCTCTCTTTCTCCCCCCCCTCTCCCTCTCTCTCTCAGATGAGTCCAGGCCCAGTGTGGATGAGGTGAGCATGCTGACAGCCATCACGCTCTTCCTCGTGTCTGCCGGCTCTGAGCTGCTCGGAGTCACCAGCTTACAGAAAGGCTGCATGGAGCGTTTCAGAAACGCCCTCAACTCCAGCGACCCTCTGGTACATAACACACACACACACCATCAGGGTCACAAGTCGCTCCTGACCTTCTGGGTGTGAATTCGAGACTGGTTTCCATGGTAACCCGTCCCAACATTAGCTAGTTTTTGGACTGGTGCTGCTGGTGTATCGTATGTATTCAGACACTATAATTTTTTTATAATGCTGTGTATATGATTGTGTGTGTGTGTGTGTGTGTGTAGGTGCAGGCGCGGTGTTACCAGATGCTGCTGTCCGTGTTCCAGCACTCGGTGCGCGCTCTCTCCACCCCCTACATCCACGCTCTGGCTCCTGCGCTGGTGGAGAAGCTGAAGGCGGCGGAGCGCTCGCGGCCCTCCACCCCGGCCGAGCTGCACGCGCTGCAGGAGGGGGTCCGAGTGCTCGAGGGCCTGGTGGGGCTTGGCGAGGAGCAGAACCGTGAGTCGCAACCTGCTCCCATCCACTCTGACATACACGTGTACAGTCGAGTGCAAAAGTTTGCGCACCCCTTTGTACCTGTGTTATTACAGTGTACCTGCAAAATAGAATTCCGCATTGAAATCGATGACTATTTTCACATCAAATGAGTCGGCATTTATCTCTGTTAATGAGCTCAAAAGTTTGCACCCCCTTACACAAGCTCTGTGTAATTTCATTAACTCATAAAACACAACACAGGTTTACGTAGTTAACCCTGTGGTCGCACTAGCGACAGGATTTCATTTTCTACGTACGTGAATGACACAGAGCCGTTTTCAGCAGCACCACATTTTCTCCAAAGCGTACCTAATTTGCACAGAATTGAGAGAATTTGGTGTCAAGCCCATCCAACCCTGATCTAACACCTAATCCCCTCATAATTTTTTTGCTTTATGGAATTCAGATGTCAGTAATTGTCATTCTGTTCTCATTATTATTCCATTACTTTTTTCT
>CM040481.1:6395980-6409315 GCA_022758105.1 Pangasianodon gigas
GTGAATGACACAGAGCCGTTTTCAGCAGCACCACATTTTCTCCAAAGCGTACCTAATTTGCACAGAATTGAGAGAATTTGGTGTCAAGCCCATCCAACCCTGATCTAACACCTAATCCCCTCATAATTTTTTTGCTTTATGGAATTCAGATGTCAGTAATTGTCATTCTGTTCTCATTATTATTCCATTACTTTTTTCTGCTTTATTTCTTTTTTTTTTAATGTGAGAAGAATAGAAAAGGAAAGGGAAAAAACACAGATGCATTACGATGACAGACCTACGTGGAGGCTCACACAATTAATTCGAATGTTGAAAAGAAAAGAAAAAAAAGCATGACGGGGAGTTGAAGGGCTTAACACCACATTTTCTCAATTCTGCTCACATTAGGAATGACGCTGCAAAGAAAACTTATAAACGCACTTTCATTTTATACGGACGTACACGACCGCTCAGTAAATGTGTGCGGAGAAAAATAAAGTGATTTGTCGCTTTATAATAATAATAGCTCGTGTCAGTGTAAGCATAAAAGTCTCTAACATGAACTAAAACTTTAAAAAATATTTACCTTCACCTTACACTAAAACAAAACATTCAGAAGTGGAAAAAACAGAGACACAAAGATATGACGAAACGAGTGAAAAAAATGCCACAGAGATCTGAGAAAGTGGGATAAAAATCCACATTTATGTCCCATTCTGTCATATTATTTTGATTTTTTTTTTTATATACTATAAACTACACACTCATTTTGACCACATTACTTATTTGTGATGTAAAACTCGAGAGTGTATATAAATAAAATTCAACATGTAATCATATAATACATTTCTTTTTTTTTTTTTTTTTTTTTTTTTTTTTTTTTTTTTTTTTTTTTTTTTTTTTTTTTGTAAACCCGCCACCATGACGACTTCTTCAGAGGATAATAACGACTTTGTTTGCAGTGTATAAAAATTTTATTAATTAAAGCTGTTCCTAAGAAAGTGGGAAAATAAAAGGAAAGAAAAAAAAGCAGAAGCAAGTTTTAAATTAATGAAAAAAAAAATAATTTAAATATTAGAGAAATAAGAGCAAAAAATCTTATGAAACACTGTTTTTAGCAAAACTGGAACAAAAATGTGAGATTATTAAAAAAAAAAAAAAAAAGACAGAGAGAGAGAGTGTGTGTGAATAAATAAAAATAATATTATAAAGAGTTAATTGAATGTTGTATTTATTATTTTTATTAACTCAGGTGTTCAGCTGCTGGCTCTGCTCGTCCCCACGCTCATCTCCTACCTGCTGGATGAGAACACCTTCTCCTCGGCTCCGCCCACCTCCAAGGCTCTTCACGAGTTCGCGCTGCAGAACCTGATGCGCATCGGGCCGCTCTACCCCGCCGCCTTCAAGACTGTCATGGGGGCGGCGCCCGAGCTCAAGCCCCGCCTCGAGGCGGCCATCAGAGCCAATCAGGCCAGCAACAAAGCCAAGGTCACGGCCAGACAGGCCCAGCCCACCGTACAGGCCACGCCCACTATCAAACTCAAAACAAGCTTCTTCTAGGAGTTCAGGGTTTATTTAGTACATTTTTCAGGACCAAACTGGTATAAAATGGGGTTTAAAATGTAAAAATATGAAGTTGTGTATGTTGGTAAACGTCCTCGTAGCTGTCACGTAACAAACAAGCTGAGTGTTAGAGTTTTCACGTGTGTAAAATGCACCTTAATCACAAAAGATTGTCATAGAAGCACTTTTTCATGAAGTCATACAGCGTAAATATCCGCCTCACATTCGTTCCAGTGACTCGTATTTTTCTGTTTTTATTTCTTTAACGCATCTTTTTTTATTCTTCAGTCTTTCCCACACTTTTTAAATTTGTTTCCTTTTTGCTCTTATTATGCGACTCTGATTAAACTTCTTGTGAGCCTCCATGATTGTGGTTTTTTGGTTTGTTTTTTGGACGTACGTACACCTGCCCTCTGTTTTTAATCGTTAGTGATTGTTGTGAAACACAGCACAGAGATGTGTCTGCACCGCTGCTCCATTCTGACTCGTGTGTAAAGAGTAAAACGTCACTGTAAATAGCAGCGAGGATTCAGCTCTCGCACATTATTTATTTCAGCATTAAGGAGTTACAGTGAAGCTGCACAGATGTTAAAGTTTATTGTTTTATTGTTGGATTGTTTTAGTGTCAGCGTGATGATTAAACGCAACACGTCAACCGAGTCGTCCTCAGACACGAGTGAATACAACGTCAGTAAAAACCCTGCTGTTAAATGGAACATGATCACAATAAAGAAAAAAATTACACATCGTCCATTAGTGTTCTTGTATTTCTCTGTGAGTGTGTGTGAGTGCGTGAGTGAGAGTGTGAATGCGTGTGTGTGTGAGTGTATGTGTGAGTTGTATATTTAAAATAGCTTTTAATGTTCTAGAGTCACAGACTGTTTATTTATTTAGTCTGACAAATTCTTGACATTTTTCTCTTTTATCAGATCTTTTCATGAACTTATTTTAAAACACGACCAGATTTATGTAAAGCTTAATTACCTGAATAATTATTGTTTTTTAAATAATAAAGTAATTTATATTTAATCTTTATAAGTATTCCTGCACATTGACAATCCATTTATTTATTTTTTTAATATAAGTGAAAGAAATGTGCAATTTGAAGTAACTTAATAAAAAAATCTAAATAATCTGGATATGTTTTTAAATAATTTATGCATGAAAGTGTTGAGTTAAAAGATTTGGTTACATTAAGATCACTTGAACTAATTTAATTAAATGAATTATTACATTACAATATTAAGGATTTATTATGTGTTATTTTTTTGTTTGAATATAGATACTTGATTTTTTATTTTTTAATTTTTTTAGAAAACTGTAATTGTAATTGTAAATTGTAATTGTAAAATCCCAGAACAACAAAAAAAAAAAAAACTGAATTTCAAGGAAGTTAATTCAAAATAAATACATTTAAAAAGCAAATAAATAAATAAATAAATAAATACAGATGTGTAACCCGATACATTTTAATATTATGAATTCAGCAGCTTTTAAAGTTCTTTTTGTTAAATTAGAAAAAAATATAGAAACTCCACAAATCATCAGAAACACCTTTAGTGGAAGGCTTAGACGCAATAAGGTACTACAAATCCTAGAGAACTACAAATCCCATGATGAGTGCATGCCCACTTCCGGTGTGGGCTGTGGGCGTGGCTTGCGCGTTCCTTTAGCGTCACTGAGTGACAGCTGGCTGTCAGAGAGAGAGAGAGAGAGAGAGAGACATGAGTCGGCTCGGAGAGGAGCTGAGACAAAAGCGGAGCGGCTGAAAAAACACCGCGTTTTAACCGGAGAAAGAGAGAGAAAGACAGAAAGAGAGAGAAAGAGAGAAGGAGGGAAGGAGGGAGAGGGGTTTTTGTGTTGTTGGGGATATTGTGAGGTGGAAGAGACCCGCGGCCAGGCCATGGACGAGCATGCAGGGCCCGGTGTGTTCTTCAACAGCAGCAGTAACAGTAACAGCAGTAACTCGGCGCTGCAGAGCGGCGGAGCAGGAAAGAGCGCTGTGGCCGAGAGCAGCGGCGCGGAGGCGGCCAGGGCGCAGTACAGCATCCCGGGCATCCTGCACTTCCTCCAGCACGAGTGGGCCCGCTTCGAGCTGGAGAGAGCGCAGTGGGAGCTGGAGAGAGCCGAGCTGCAGGTCTGAGAGCGTTACACACACACTCACACACACACACACACACACACATTCTTTCAAAAACAAATCTCCACACATTCCTGGATTTATTTATTCAGTGTTCAGTTCAGCAGCCTGGTTAGCTGAATCATCTGATTTTTTAAAAAAATAAATCAATAAATAATAACTCGTAATACATTTTATTTTTAAAGATTAAACAGCTCGTGCATTATTATTATTATTATTATTATTATTATTATCAGCTGTAGATTTATCTGGATGTTTGTCTTCTAGTATCTAGTAGCGTTACTCTTTTATTTATTTATTTATTTATTTTTATTATACTTTGCATTTGGTCTGGGGAAAAACATTATTATTATTATTATTATTATTATTATTATTATTATTATTATCTATTTATCGTCTCTAGTACTGTTACTACAATCTTTCATTCAAAGTCTTTTTTTGCACAAATATTTATATATATAATATATTTTATATATATATTATATATTTTTTATATTTAAATAATTGATCTGTTTGCTCCACCTCATTATTATTATTATTATTATTATTATTATTATTATTATTATTATTATAAAATTTATTAAATATAATTATACCGTTCATTCGGTCTGAAAAAAATATTATTATTACTATTATTCTTATTCCATGATGATTCTCTTAATTTATAATTAATAATAAATTATTTTCTCCTGTTTATAGTGAATGCTAGTTAGCGCGCTAGCATCCGTGTTAGCTTTGGGTTTAGGCGGAAAAAAAAGTCTAGCATTGCTAAAATATCGACTAATTATTATTATTATTATTATTATTATTATTATTATTATTTAGTAGTAGTAGTGGTAGTAGTAGTAGTAACTGTTAGCTTAGCCTGAGATCATTAGCATTATTCGCTACATTTCGCTTCCTGTTGACATTCCGGCGGCTAAGCTAACCAGGTAAAGAGCGCTGTTGCCAGGTTGGCTGTAACCCCTGATAATAGTATTTTTTTTATAATAGTATTTTTTTAAATAAAAGAATTATAATGTACAAATTTCTTGCGACACAATAAATATATTTGTATTATTTAATACTTAAATGTGTATTTATGATTGTATAATGTTTATTGCACATTTAAAAAAATAAAATACAATAACCTGTGGAGGGTTTCCGAAGACTCAATCTGGCAACCCTGGTAAAAGCGGGTAGAGCTAGAAAACTGCTATAACGCTAGCATGACGTAGCTAGCATAGCAAATCATTGCTCCAGGAATGCCCAAAAAATTAAAACTAATTATTTTTATGCACACTCCATGTCACTCTGTGATAAGCATTTGACGTGTGCGATGAAAAACCCCCAGTTTAGCTGTTTTAATATCAATAAAATGGAAGAAAAAACCCAGAAGTTGTCAGTGTGCGCTAGCAAGGCTAGCAAAGGAACCGAGGAATGACAGAGCAGGGCTAATCACTTTTCCCTTGTTTTTAAATGAGCTAATTCAACAACTTGTGACGTGTTTAAATAAAAATATTTAATGTTTAAAGTAACCTCAGATGGTCTTTATTGAAGAAATGACTCTTAATCCTAAATATTTGGTGTTAAAATAATAAATTAGCTGAAGACAGAGAGAGCTAGCTGTTCACTTGCTAGCAGATTTCTCCTTATCAGACATTTATAAAATAAAATAAAAATTTAAACATAAAATATACACGGAGATTTTGTCACTGAGTTTATCTACAATGTTTTGAGATATATATTCATAAGTTATTCATGTCTTAATATTGGAGTATGACTGCTGTATTCACGTCTTTAATGCTGAGAGGTTTATTTTGGTGATTTGTAGACTGAGAACATGAATGGATTTGTCGATAATCGAAGTTCTGTCACGATATTTATCACGGTTTTACGATATTATCGTGATATTTCATTTAAAATGAAACAAGGACCTTACACTTGACAGTTTGAGACTGAATAATAGGAGCGTTAGGACTTGTAACTCTAAATGTGAGGTGTGTTTTGATACGAATCACTAAATCAAGAACGCATCTTTTCTGTCACAAAAGAATTCACTTTATTTATTTATTGATTGATTGATTGATTGATTGAATCCCGGCAGAGTATTTATCCAATTCTCAAGGCTTTTGTTTATCAAGAAACGTGTCCCGTATATATCAGTTCTGAGGTTAAACTTGTGATTGGTCAGAAGGTGTTGATTAATTTTCTCTAACAGCAGCTCGTTCTGATACGTTATCGTTTCTATAGTAACAGCTCGTTCACAGCCATTCGCTCCGCTATAAAGAGACGCTTATTTAACATTTTAATTAACTAACGTTTTATGGAAGGAGTCTCCAGTGTCAGCGCTTTGTAACAGTCAGATTGAAAGCCGTAAGTGTGTTTTTTTTCCGAGTTTGCGCTTTGTGGTTTCTCGGTAACATCACAATCTGGGTGTTTTTTGTGTTGCTTTTATTTCAAGAGAGGGAAAAAAAAGAGAGGCTGCTGAGGAACCGACTGTTTATAGCTGCTATAATGCAAGTGATAACAAGAACTTATTTTTTTTCGTAGATGTTCCCACAACATTGAACGGATAAACAGCAGGACATGCTGTTCTTTAATGAATAAAAAATTATAATCGTTGGCAAGTCACTGTGGTGTAAGAGGAATAAACACTTCAGGACATGTTGTTATTGGCTATGAAATAGTCAGCTTTGGGCTTGTATCAACAAGTTCGCTTCATCTCACCACCCTGTCATTGATTATTTTCCTAGAACAACACAACACGAGTGATCCTCACACACCTAGTGACTTCACAGCATCCCTCGCCTTTAAATATCTAATATTAGCTGCGCCAGTCACACGGCGTTTACTTTCACTTCCGTCTTTGTGACAAGATAATTATTTTTCACTGATGCATAATACATTGTTTAACCCGCCGACTTCTCAGTCAGTTAACACTGACGCTGCTTCCTGCTTTTTAGAAGTTTATGACCGGCATCATGGAAAGTGTAAACGTGCAGCAGTAAACGTTTAGTTTACTGTGAAAAACAACACTCCAGCTCTTTAAAATTCCCCAAAGACTGCTAGAAGAATGTAACCCAGTGCATGCGGCTAGCCTACAATCATCCTGATAGCTGTTTAAACCTCAGACCTTCTCCGTCTCCGTCCTGAAGCTCATCAGTAGCGTGTGTGATGTTTTCTAAAGTGTCCTGCGTTTCACTCGAGCAGAGTACGTGTTTTCGGACTACGCTGATGCATCCTGGGAAATAAATTATACAGTATATATGTGTGTGTGTTTGTGTGTTAGGGCTGGGCAAGATGACTATGTGAACGTATTATAATAATAATAAATAATAAATTAATAATAATAAATAATAAATTATCTCACAAAAAAAAACAAACCATAAATGTAAATACAAACTAAGCGGAAGCTGATTTTTATTTATTTATTTGTTTGTTTTTAAACTTACGCTGCCTTCAAGTCCTCCTCGGAAGTTCGTGCGTAAGAGTTCGGATGTGGTTTTGGAAAACTTCCTTTGTTTTTAAAAAAAAAATTTTATCATCAACAACTAGAAGTTTGGTTAACTTTACTTAAAGAAAATTAAAATAACTTAATTACGTAATTACATAATTTAAAATTGTTAAATGTTAACATTTTTAGTTTTTTTTTATTTTTTTCCTTTTCAGTGTTAAAATTTGTACATATACATATAAGCATAAATCTATTATAGGTTTCTTTGTTAATAATACATATATTTTTATTATTATTTATAACTTTTTTTTAAATAATGCACTGCAGTATTGCTGGCAGTTTGAGGGCGAACCTATACACCGTGATCTACAGCGTGATTGGTAGAAATGTTTTCAAGAATCCTGATGTGACATTTTTGTTTTCGTCATTTGCGTTTGGATTAATGCTTATTAAACGTGTGAAATCTGACCATAGTGTGAGCTCACGAGTCATTATTTGAATATTCTGTAGCGAATATTCGCAAGGCTCCACCACAGGTTGGGGGTTTTTAATACCACACGAGATATTTATCGCTGCTTGGAAGCTGGCACTAAAGGGGCCGCTTTCTTTTGAGACGTGGTATAAATACCTGCGAGTGGGAAGTGTTAGTGACAAAAAATAGCAAGAGGTTGTTGATCGGCTGTTGTTGGAGGAAAACCCGCAAACGCTCGATGCTGGCGAGCGTCACGGCGCTTTCGGTGAGAATAAAGCTTGAATTCTGTGAACCAGTCGTTTTAAAGAATAACGAGTTGAGGGTTTCTTGTGTATTCGGTGCATTAGTTCTATCTCCTTCCTTCTTCTGTATTAAGACGGATGTTTTAAGTTGTGCGGTGCTGTTTATAGTCAATAAGAAGACGCCTTCAGGAGACACCGCACCCTGAGGGTTTATCACGAGGATATTGGCAAGACTTCGTGTCTGGCTGGCGAGTGTACACATACTGACGTCGTCACTGCTGCAAAAACTGAGCTTGGGGTAGAATTGGGGCGGACGCTGTCACGGATCTACACTTCTTTGGTTCACTAGGATTTATTTAGTTAAGGAAAGTTTTGGAGTTTGTCCCGCACACTTTCCCAGTGTAGAAGAAGATGGTTTCTCAGAGCATTAGAGAATTAAGCACAGTCGCCAACATCTACAGCTCAGCTGTTGCTTTTCCAATTTTTTTCCCCTCCCAATTTGGTCATTTGCCAATTCCCACCCCCTCACTAGCTATCACACGACAGCTACCAACCGTGCTTCCTTTGACACATGTATCTTTTCAATATGCTGCTCAGGCTGCGTTACAGGGCGGCGCAACACACTCGGAGGGAAGCGCTATCTACCCTCTTCCACATACTTGAGCTCACAGAGCTCAACGCGATTGCTTAGCATTGTTTTAATTTAAAGTGGAGAAAGTAACGCCGTCCCACCCACCCAGAGAGCACGGATAATTTTTGGACAGATGGCTGTGGCATCAATACGGAAAATGCTTCTTGGTTGCACCATTCAGGATTCACGGATTCTGACCCCTTGCTACGATTTAAAAAAAAAATTTTTTTTTGCTTTTGTCACTAAACAACCAATCAGACCAAACAGAAAAAAAGGCACCTTTGCTTCCTTTGGTTACTTTTATCTTGGTGAACTCGAGGTTCAAGGTTCAAGGCTCTTTATTTGTCACATACATATTACCTACATATGATGTAACGTAGTGAAATGTTTTTCCTTAGTGCCTCGTCCCACAGTGCAACAATGGACAGAACAACAACGAACTAGATATACACATACACAATAAAAACCGAATATAATAAAATCGAATAGACTATACGACAAAGAAGGTTTAGCAGCCTTTGGAGGACTGTAATGTAGAATATGAATGTATATAAATAGAATGTGTTTAAAATAGCAGATAAACAGAGCTGTAGTGTGCAAAAAAACTGTTGGAGTTTATGAATTCGTGGATTATGATTCGCTGGATGGTGGTTTCTTTTTGTTAAGAAAAATGAGGAGCTGCTTATTATTACGTAAGGTTTTTGTCTTGCTGTTTTCTTACTCCTGTTTGGCGCACATCTGGCGGAAAAAACAAAACAAAACAACAAATTAGCCTCGTCCACCAACATACTCTAGGGTTTTTGTGGTAAATTTTTTTTTTCTTTCTGCCTGCTAGTTTTTTTCTTGTTAGCCATGTTGGCAGCTTGGATTAAGAGTTGTTAGCTTCCAAAAAATGTTCAGACAAAATAGACACACTTACCTATTTATAAAGTAAAAAAACTTGCATACTGGATTGTATGTGTGTTTTTTAATCATCTGTTAAATGAATTAAAAAAACCCCAAAAACTTGCTAGGTCATATGCTAGCAATCAGTATGCTAGCAGTGTCGCTTCAGCTCATTGTGTTGTTTCATATTAACAATTCTTACTCATTTTTTTTATTTTTATTTTTTTTAACCGAGTTGCTCAGGTTCTTGTCATGGCGCCCAAACCCCTGACTGGTGACCCCTGACGTACTGGAGTGGTTGGTGTGAGTGCTAAGCTTTCTCACGCACTGCCAGGTGGAGGATGATTGTTGATGAGCGCACAAGCAGCTAAAATGTTTCCGCAAATCGTTGTTGCTTCACGTTGTTGCACCACTTCTCCATTTCACTAAGAGTTCAGAGCATCCATTAAGTAAACACAGTGCTGATGTTAGCCATTGATTGTGTGTGTGTGTGTGTTTGAACTGTGTGGCGTTTGTTACATTTTAAAATATGCCGCAGTGCTATCAAGAGGAGGCTGGTAGACAGGTGTGTGTGTGTGTGTGTGTGTTTAATGTGTGCATGTATGCATGTACATCTCTGCTCGCTCAGCGAAACCAGAAATGCAGAATGCAGCTGAAGGCTCACCGCTGATTAGCCGATACAATCGTGGCGCCAAAAGTGAGCGCCAGTCAACGTTTGAACATTTCCTCCAACCCTCTTCCTCTTATAGTAAACCACAAAAAGCACTCTCAAATGTGCCCTAGCTTTCTTTCTCTTTCTGTGTGTGTGTGTGTGTGTGTGTGTGTGTGTGTGGGCAGGCACACACTTGTTATTCTTTAGGTGAAAAGCTGGAGATATACTTAAAATGATGAAGGAACTCACAGAGAAGGTGGTGTTTGTTTTTCAAAATAAAACCCCGTATGTTCATTGGAAAATACTGAATTTAATTTAAATTTAAAACTGAATTAGAGAATTTCTTCAGGAATGAGTGGGATTAGTCAGAATTTCTTCAAGAGCGAGTGGGATTAGTCAGAATTTCTTCAGGAATGAGTGGGATTAGTCAGAATTTCTTCAGGAGCGAGTGGGGTTAGTCAGAATTTCTTCAAGAGCGAGTGGGGTTAGTCAGAATTTCTTCAGGAATGAGTGGGATTAGTCAGAATTTCTTCAAGAGCGAGTGGGATTGGTCAGAATTTATTCAGGAGTGAGTGGGATTAGTCTGACTTTATTCAAGAGTGAGTGAGATTAGTCAGAATTTCTTTAAGAGTGAGTGGGATTAGTCAGAATTTATTCAAGAATGAGTGAGATTAGTCCGACTTTATTCAAGAGTGAGTGGGATTAGTTCGACTTTATTCAAGAATGAGTGGGATTAGTCCGACTTTATTCAGGAGTGAGTGGGATTAGTCCGATTTTATTCAGGAGTGAGTGGGATTAGTCCGATTTTATTCAGGAGTGAGTGGGATTAGTCCGATTTTATTCAGGAGTGAGTGGGATTAGTCCGATTTTATTCAGGAGTGAGTGGGATTGGTCAGAATTGCTTTGAGTGGGATTGGTCAGAATTTCTTTTGACCGTTGCCATGGTAAACTGAGTATTTTAACTACCTCTTAAAAACATATAACACATTTTGTTCACATTACAATACTGTTAGATTTTAGAACACGTTGTATAGGGTTTGAATTTTGAATATTGGTCTTGTTTTGCATTTTTTTTTTTTTGCATGGCAACCCTGTTAACTAAACAAATGACCAAAAAAAACAACAGCTGAGTCGGTGGTGAAAAGGCACGAATGCGACAGAGAGATGTCTGTTACACTGTTTGTTTATTTTGCAAGTCAAAAAAAGGGAAGAGACGGAGACGTCGGTAGCATGTTTGAGTTTCCCAAATGAGGTGCTTCCACGACGGCAAGCAGGAACAGCGCGACACCTTGAGCTGAACGTCTACCCCCTGGCTTTAGGTGGAATGTTTTTACTTTCACATTACTTTATTACTTTATTCATTTGTATGATAATGAGCTCTGTTCTTGTTGGCCGCCGCAGCGGGGGAGGGGGTGGAGTTAACGTTAACGTGAACGTTGCAGCTTGCAGCTTGCAACAGTGGAAACCCGCTGGATGCATTAGTAATTCTTAGCTGTTTGTTGCCATGGAAACGAATTGGTGAAGTTTCTGTTTCCTGCACGTCCTTCGGACTCGTACTGGGCTCGTTTGAATTATTTGCATTGAACTGCTTTCTTAAAAAAAAAAAAAAAAAAAAAGAATTGAATGACAAACAAATGCTCTCTCTGTTTTTTTTTTTTTTAAATTTTTCTTCTAGCCTTGTGCTTTAACCATAATGCCTCTGACGGACTAATGGAAGAGCCTGCAGTGTGTGTGTGTGTGTGCAATGGAGTTTATACCTTCCCTTCAGACTCTTCATTACACACTTTCGAATCGAGCTAACACATTTTATTTAATATGCACTGAATCCACGATGCGTAACCGTCAGAGGAAATCACACTCGGCTACTCGGCTAATTCCCACCTTTGGGTTTCCTCCAGTCCGGCGTTACTCTTCTCATCCTGTCCGGCTCACGCTCTTTACAGTGCCACACTTCCTGTTTCCTGCAGCTCTGCCTTTCCTGGAGTCCACACACACACACACACACACACACATGTGCGTTAGAGCAGGAGTGGTGATATCAGACGGGATGACGATGGAAGTCCTGCTCAGCTTTTTGCTGCCCAGAATTTCCTGAACACTCCGTTGATGCATGAAGAACGCTTCCCATAATTCCACATGGCCAGTAATGATGTGCTTTTTTTTTCCTTTTCTTTTCTTTTTTTAAATGTTAAGCACTCAAGCTGAGAGAGTTTGAAGTACACTACATTAGAAGTGCATTAGTTTTGGCCTGATGGTGTTTGGATGAATCAATAAAGCTAACTCGAGCTTGTTTGTTGTACATTTCTGCTGCGTTCCTCATATTTCCGTAGCTGCTTCGATCTTCCTCGAACCCAATTTTGACCGAGTAATCGAATTTTTATGCGTCTCGTGAATGTGAAGTAGGTTCTTATCAGTGTGTGCTCGTATCTGTTTTGCTTTTGTCCTATAAACATCCTGTAGTAAATGACTCGGCAGTTGCGTCGTGGCTAACTTTAGTTTCCTTATTGCCCTTTGCTTAGCGTCCTCTAAGTGAGGAACAGAAACACTCTGTTGTGCTGTTAAAGGAAAATAATCAACGAGCGGCGTCACCCTGAAGTTGACTAATTTCGCCAAAGTAGTTTTTTCCTCTTATACCACAGCAGATGTACATCGTTTTAATCTGTATATAATCAGGTGTAGATTATAAGGACCATCCACCACACAAGTCTTAGTGAATCACCTGTTACTATAGAAACCATACCATAATAGAAAGTGTTGATTAATTTTCTATAACAGCAGGTCTGACGGTAGTGCTGCTATAAACCACAGGTTTGTATTACTGAATGTTATCGTTTCTATGGCAACAGCTCATTCCCAGCGATTCGTCCAACTTGGGATGCTTCACGCAAACAGATTAAAAATGTTTGTAATCGTTGATATGGTGAAGTTTTCTGGAAGGAGACGCTTATGTGTAATTTATGGAAGGAGTCTCCAGTGTCAGCGCTTTTCAACATCTTCAGGACAGATGAGTTTACGCTTTTTGTGTTTTCCCAGTAACATAACAAGCTGCGTTTATTTAACTTTAGCAGCATTTGCGTTTAACTTTTAGAGGGAAAAAAACGAAAAACGACTGTTTATCGCTGCTATAGAACAAGTGAGAAGTTGTTTCATGGACGTTCCACATTTAATGTAGTGCTAAACGGATAAAAAGTCCAACCATTTGTTCTTTAATAAGTGTGAAATTATTCATTTATGTGTAATTGTTGGCAATATGCTGTGGTTTAAGAGGAATAAATCACTTCAGTGTGCATGTGCTGCTGTTGGAAAATATTTGACTTTCGGCGTGATAATCGTAG
>CM040481.1:6409415-6421960 GCA_022758105.1 Pangasianodon gigas
TTTTTTTTTTTTTTTTTTAAATGTTATATGAAAATCTTGGATAGTTTATGTGGCACTTTGTTAGCAAGATTTTGGCAAAACTGAGTATTGTGAGTATTGTGATATTTTTGTCGTATCACCAAATCTTAGTGGAATATTACATAGTATTTATGCATATGAATAATTTTCTACAAATTCTCGAATGTAAGTCATGGTACAGTTACCGTAAGGGACAGGGACTCGTTAGTAACAGGGACACTCCATGTTACTAACCCAGCACTCTCTCCGGGAAAGCCTGCTTCGCAAGCTGAAATCAGAGAAGGCTGACAGATACGTGCATGCTGTGTGTGTGTGTGTGTGTGTGTGTGTGTGTGTGTGTGTGAGTGTGTAACTCCATCCTCAGGAAGTCACGGATCCTGTCGCTCCATCCAGACCTGCCGGTTGAGCTCCAGCAGCATGTGTGCATGTAGCAGCAGGTGCTGAAACGTAAACACGTGCATTACGTAAGACACAGCAGCGTTAGTCGAGGTCTGAGGGAAAAAAGAATGGTTTCTGTACATGGGATAAAAAGCGAGCGGGGATTCTGGAGCGTACACGGCGACATGGTGATGAATTGTCAGCCGGCTGCTGCGCATAGGCGAGGCGTGACCTCGTGGAAAACGATCTGCAGTCGCAACCTCTCAGAATCGTTGGCTTGGTGGCTCCAAGTCGTTGAGCTTTACACGTCCTCAGGTCTCGAATATGGTTTATGGCCCGTGCGCCGGTGGAGTTGAAATCAAAGCCTGTAACCATATCGCCTCTCGTGCCAGGCTAGCGGGTGAAGCAGAGCGAACCATCTTCCTGTTGCCTCTGAAGTTTTTATCCTATTCACCCATTTGCTGTTTGTCCTGTTCAGCCTATTATTGTGTTTTTTTTCTTCATTGTCTTATTGAAACAGTGATTCCACCATCCTCCATCATCGTACTCTACTCAGTGTCAGGGCTCAGAAACAGAAATAAATCACTCCGAGCAGAACCCATATTTTAACGTTTCTGTTCCTGCGTTCCAGCCCCAACATAATGTTTCTGCAGCAGCTGTTTCTGCTCCTTTTAAAAAGAGAAGCTGGTGAGGGAACGCTGCTGTAACATCATAAAGCCATAACAGGAACCAACGTGGTTCACAGACATTAAACATAACTATAAATGGATAAAAAGTCAACAATTTGGTTTTTAATAAATAACACACTCTGAGACGTGCTGTTATAGAAAAAAAGCCAAATCTCTGTTTTTTTCTCTCTCTCTCCTTCTCTCTATCTCTTTCTCTCCCTTTCTCTATATATACAGTATATCTCTCTGTGTGGTCTCTGTCTTTTTTGTGCATGTGTGTATCTCTCTCTGTATAACTGTGTTTGTGTGTGTGTGTGTGTGCAATCTGACTGCACAGATTGGGTAAGTTTTGCTGTCCTGCATTCGCCTTCACTAGTGATAGACTCTCGGTGCAGTTATCCCAACCCTGATTTTTCTTACATTACTAACACCAGGCCTCATTTATCTTTTAATAAATTCATGTGTAAATGTTAGTTTGTGGCCAAACCGAGCTAAAAATTCCTCACAAAAAAAAGGTTAGTTGATTTTCTTTGATGAATGCCAAATAGCCATAAATTACCAAGCAAGTTTACGTTACGGCTGATCTACATTTAGCCAAGCCCACAAAACTCCATAAAAGGCAACACTCAGAGAGCTGAAAATGACTAAATGAAAGCTAAATGGTAAAAGAGCGCCTCCTTATACAGAGTCATCGTATCGGCTACTGCAAACACACGCTAACTCCTAATCCCTTTTATAGGGTGCTGTTACTTTTGCCCTAATTTTATCAATGTTTGGTTAAATCGGTTTGCGTTATTGGAATTTATACACAGTTTAAACTTGATGTAATCCATATGTAAAATCTCAGAAATTTCTCGCGATTTTGAAGTCGATTAATCAAGGTTTACATCTCCGAGTCTGCTTATACGTAATTTCTCGAAGGATACGAACATTTTTCCAGATCTATCTGGATTTTTTTAATAAACACCATGAACGATTTACGAATAAATTTACTTCGATCAGTCTGGCCCTATAGTGATCTCAGGAGCAAAAATTAAATATTTCTCTCAATTTATTACAGCAGTAATTTTTTTCAATGGATAAGGAAGCTTCTGGAAGTGTGTGCACGTGAGCAGAAAACAGATCCACTAGCTTTGATTCTTCTTTCTCGTTAGAAAATAAACTCCGGACGTCGGCTCAGGAGCTCGGATATGAGCAGAGCTTTCGTTTCCAGTTGTGTTCATTTTTAGCAGCGCGTCTCTGAGCGTGTGGAACAGCTGCGTTCTCTTATCCATTACTGCCATAAATCTCAACGTGAGCGCTAGCTGTAGTGCACGGATACAGCCACATCCCTCGCTCGGTTCTTGAAGTTCATTTTCTCCCAGTTCTGTCTAAGCCAAATCCCAGTGTAGCGGTCGGTTTGTATTGAAAATCTCGGTAGAGTTTCTAACGTGCAGCTGGTTTATTTTCCAGAAAAAGAGCGTAGGCCAGGACTGAGGCGCGAATCCCAGTCATTAGACTAAAGACAGAAATCTCAAGCGTGAACAAGACGTGATGAATTTACTGACATTTTCTGAAGCGCATCTGTCGTTTTTGGTAGCTAGGCTTTAGGATACACCACAGCCAGAACGCTTAAATTAAACACCATCTCGATAATTCTTTATATTTGCAGAAGCGCAAAAATTCAGGTAAGGGAATAAGGAACAAAATAACTCCAACAAAATAATCACAAGCACCTGAGCACTAGACTCCAATATTTTCTCTGATTTACGTAAGGAATAAAACCCTCTGCGTCACGGCGTTGTAGAAGAATAATCAGTGATGCAGTGCTGTGATGAAGCGCAGTTACTGCTACATCCCCGAAGTTGATTATTTTCCTCCAACAGCATGTTCCAAAGTGTTTTATTCCTCTTATACTTCAGCAGTTTGCCAATGCTTTTGCTTTTTTGGTTGTTAAAGAACAACACAATGTATTTTTTTTATTTGTTTGTAGTTACATCCAATGTTGCAGAATGTCCGTGAAACAAGTTCCTGTTCCTGTTTTTTTGGGTTTTTTTTTTCTTGCTACAGTTCTTCTGTTTCTGCAGGTAAAATCTCAGAAAGCCTCAATGATGTTTTAGTCAGAAATATACAGAAATCGTGACCTTCCTATTGTTTATCTGACAGCTTTAACATTATAATACTAAGGTTATAAAATCTGTCTGTAACATTGAATTTTAAAAAATGTAAAAAAAAAAAATCCACAAAAATTAGAAATTTAAAATAAAAAAAAATAATTATGCTTGGACTCACCAATGCAGCAAGGATAAAAATAAAAATGTATATAATAAATGTAGGAAGTGTAAGACTTGTAGAATAGATGGTTTAGGGGTTTATCTTTTGCTACATAGGAAAAAAATTTCATTTCTCATTTCGCTCATGATGAACACACATAGTTGGACCACTCGAGGATTATTTCAGCTCTGGTAGGACAGGAGAGTGGGACTGAGATCAGAAGCGTGATTTACCATCAGCCAGTTTTGCTTTAGAAATAAAGTTAAGGCATAGAAGAATAAAATACTAAAGACTGCATGAATTTCCAGTGCTGATGCTGCACCTGAAACCTTGAGGATCAGCTGATATAATACTCATCTAATATTTTTTTTTTGTTGTTTTAAAATGATTTTTTTAATTGAAGCACTTAAAAACGGGGAAAAAATACATAGCTAAAAACACGACAAACCCGCAGCATTCACACAACAATCATTTACATTGGAGATATAATACAAAAAAAAAAACTATAAAGCATAAATTTAATAAAAATTAATCCTAACAACAACAAAAAAAAAAGAATCAAGTCTCTTTATATGTAAACATTTGCAGTTCATAAATAAATAAATAAATAAAACTTTTCCAAACCCAATTCCATTTGTTATAGGATCAGATCAGATTTGTTATTTATTTCTCAGCTATCTGATCCAGCAGTTTTTCCTGGTCCTGTTTATCAGATCGGTGGCATCACTATAAAATACCCAGGAAAATAACTTAAAATTAAAAACAGCTTGCTAGTAATATGGTGGAAATGACATCTTACCTAAAATTTAAAGCTCTAAAGATCTAAAGATCTAACTGAAAAATGCATGATTTTGATTGGTTTCTCACTAATAGCCAATCAAATGTGTTTAGAGAACTGTTTGTTTGATTTTAATCTTTAGTGAACATCATTTTAGTGCAATTAATTTGCAAAAAACAACGTTCTTTAACACATATATAAGAAAGCGTAAACATTGACATGAAATATTTCAAGCGGGGATGAAACCCAAAATCCCCTCCCTAGCTGCACCAGTTCCATCAATACACAATTCCATAGCCTTTTTGTGTGTGCAGTACGGTACACTGATAGGTGGATGGCCAGATAATGGAAAGAAGTGAAAGGAATGCTGAAGGAACCTCGCCACGCATGCCTGCCTTGCTTTACTGGAATGCTGGATCAGATACAGTGCAGTTTTGGTAGCCGTGGGAGTGTAAGCGCTCTAAAGCGAGGAGCTCTGCACTGTGCAGAAGGAATGTTCTTTCCTCCCTCTACTCGAGAGCTCTGAATGACGCCCTCACACCCCGAGGATGATTCATGACCGCTACACTCGACAGCGTGACAGAGTGTTCGCCAGATCCGGGGAGGGGGTGGGGGGTGGGACATCAAGGACTTGTCTGAAGTGGGAAGGAGGGTGACTCGGATTTCCGGAGTTCTGTACGCTGCTGTATTTTCTCTTGATGATGATTTCCAATTTTTTTTTCCCTTTGTGGTGTTTGCTGCTGACCACCATGATTGTACCTCTCGTGGGAGTCGAGTAGTTTGTGCCTTCCGGAAGCTACCATTCAGTGGGGCAGTAGATCTGGCTTGATGAGCAACCAGTCAGAGAAAATCGTTATCTTTTTGCCAAGGTGTACGACTCATGGGAGTTAAACAGTTTGGGCCTCCCAGAAGCTACCATCATTATCAAACCAGGGGGAGTTCTGGCTTGACAAGTCACCACTCAGAGAAAAATGTAATCTTTTTAGCAAGATGTACCAGTCATGGGAGTCAGAGTTTGGGCCTCCCAGAAGCTGCCATCCTCATCATACCAGGGCTTGACGAGCAACCAGTCAGTGCAAGTCGTAGTCTTTTTATGAGAGGACCCCTGTTGCAATAGATGTGGTTTTTGAAAGCGTCAATAACAGTTACTCTGTTTTCCCGACTCGAAGGCCAGGCCGCAAGCTGAGATATACTATCGGTGGCTTTTTTAACACACCCACACGTCTCGCTTGGTAACGGCCCGTACACTGGAATGCCAGGAATCCTCTTGGCTGTTTATCAAACCCAGTCATCGGAGCACTAGCACGTTAATGCTAACAGAAAAGTGGCCCTGTGTTTGCAGAGCTGCTGTTTTTGCATTGTAAATAGGGGTTATTCGCTTGTCGGGAGTGAGTGTGAGGTTTTATTGCTTGGCAGGATATTGGTGTGTCTGTCTGTGTCTGTGACTGTGTGTCTGTGTGGCGTAACTAGAGAAGACCTCACACCCTGCTGTGCACTACTGCTGATCCAACATGCGTTGATTGTTTTAAAGGTGAGGAAGGTGTGGTGGAAATAGTATGAGTGCTTACCTGTGTAAGAGGAAAGATTAGACTAGCCGGCATTTTATCTCTGCTTCATTACTGATAGATATCAGTGCAATGTTTTGTTTTGTTTTTAAAAAAACAAACAAACAAAAAAAAAAACGAGGAAATAAAATAGTTCATACCACAGCACTGGTGAATTCTCGAATCTGATTGGTCAGAGAGAGTTTGTATAACAGCAGCTCTGACAGTAGGGCCGGCTGTAATTCAGGTCACAGGTTTATATTAATGCACTCATTCGTTTCTATAGTAACAGATCAGGTTTATATTAATGCACTCATTCGTTTCTATAGTAACAGATCATTCACAGGGACTTGTACGCTGGACGCGCCACATAATCTAAACCTAATAATAAACGGGTTAAATGTGTTCTTATTTTGCAAAAAGTAAAACGTATATACACTGATACACCATAAGGAGACATTTGTTTAACATTTATGGAAGGAGTCTCCAGTGTCAGCACTTTGTAATAGTAAGTTTTTCGCCACAGGAAAGTCTTCAGAACTATTTTGCAGTTTCTCACTAACACGACAAACTGTGTTTTTTTTATACACAATAATTATTACATGACAGTCTGCATGTGTTATTGTTAATTTCAAGAGAGAAAAAAAGAGAGACTGGTGATGGACTGACTATAGCTGTTGTAGGTAGTGATAAGTGATAACACGACCTGCTCCACAACATTAACTATAAATGGATAAAAAGTATGAGGCCAATAAAAAATTGTGATTGTTGGCGAGTTTCTGTGGTATAAGAGAGAAAAAATAAATAAATAAATAAATGTGGCCAAGAACCACCAACTTTCACAAGAAGCAGCAAACAACCAAGTCCAAACTTTTCTCGTCAGCAAACATGTAACAGTCTCGTTTATTTGACTGCTGCAAATACAACTTTTGCCAATCCTTTTTGCCAATGCATTGACTAGATCTTTCTCCAAAGCAAACATTGTTCAGAAACCAGGAGTAAACTAAAGACAGATACGCCCAGCGTGGCGCAATTTGAGCGACCTGTGGTGAAAAATCGCATACTGCTGGCTGTGAACTGGTTTAAATTGATGTTAATAGGCGCTGAGTTGGCCCGAGAGAGATGGACGGATGGAGAGAAAGAGAGACTGAGAGCTCCTTATACACTTTCCCTCAATAATGCAGTCAGTGTCTTCCTGGAATAGAACACGTCCTGTCCTCGGCTCGTGTGGAGGCATTCTTCGCCCGGCTTTATACGTGACCGTGAGCACTGAGAGAGCACTGTTCACGCCAAACGCCGCTGAACCCGAGCGCTCGAAGATTACTGATGAATTACGCTTGAAGATTTAGCACACCTATCATTCCTCTTATTTATTTTTTCACGCAAAGTCTCACCAGAAATGACTTCTGATCTATATGGTGTCTTGATGCTTGATTTTATCATGCCTTGCTCGAGGATCTGCTATGTTCTTAACCTTCTCATCCCAGTTATACGAGTGAAATGAAGTAATGACTTGGGTTATTCGTGCTTCCTGAGCATCTCTACGAGACCCCACGAGGCCGCATCTGATTGTAGGTTGCAAAAATGGACCACGGGCGAGTGGGAGGAAAAAAGACGATGTTATTTAAAATGGGAATTTAAAGATCGTCTGAAAGTTGTTTTGAGGCAGCAGTGCTGATGTTTGTGTCTCAGGTGTGTGAGGAGAAACGTGGGAGATTCATGTTACCGTCTCGTGGACATCCAGATCAGCTTTTTTTGCCTAGAAGTTTTATTCATCTGATTAGTGTATGATTAAGAGAGGACACAATTGGGATTTGGGAATCGAGTAAATTTTCAGATTCCAAGCATTAGGAAAGTGTTTAACAAGTAAAATTGGTTTGGGTTGTAGTCGGATCACGGGGAAAAAATATTTAATCAAGCTAAATAATGACACAAAATGAAAATGAATAAAAGAATTAATCGGATTATGGGATGAAACTGTGTCTAGAAATTGACTTTGAGAAGAGAAAAACCTTTTGGATTTTTGCGCTGGTACAATCGTAACGTCCAGCCGTAACGTACAATCGTATCGTACAATCGAGACGCTAATCAGGACTATTCTGTTCACAATTCCATTTGACCAATCAGTGGTCTGCACTATTTTTTAGCTCCACCCACCCTTCTTCCTGGACAAGAAGGTAAACAAAGTTCGGTACAGTTACTTTCAATACAGCACAGCTCATTTTACGATAGAAATAGCGACAAAATGATGGATCCTGGCCGATTTGCTGAGCCGCGCCATACCGTGTCTTCTGGTGGAAATGCACAATTAGACTTTCGGGACGTCAAAATCAGCCCCAGACAGTAGGATGTTGGTTTAACCGAGTCTTTGTGTATCTGTGCTGTTTGGTGTAAACCTCGCCGAGGCGGATTACCCACTCCACAATGCTTTAGCTGGTCGTCTTTTCTCGTCCTCCGTCTCTTCAGTGAGGTTTTATCGCAGTGTGTTCTCGGGGGAAAAAAGAAGGGCAGCGTGTGGGCTCGGATGATATTTTCTGACTCAGTTTGTGCGTCAGATTCTGGTTCTCCATGCTGAGAGGAGCGAATAGAGAGCAACACTAATGAAGCAAGCAAATGAGCACTTAGAGCTGTGTTATTAATAAAAAGAGCCGGATCCACATTTCGTTCACGCATCTCCTTCACTCGCCTTTAAATTCTCATTCTCTCACCAAATTTTCTCACCATTACACTAAAATGTGCTAGAGGAAAATAGCTCTCTGTAAGTTATTCAGAGTGTTTGAGTGGTAGAAATACAGGATTTTAAGCAGATGTCTCAAAGACTACCATATCAAAGTCAATAATATTTGCCTATTTCCTGTCTGGAAAAAAAATTATGCTCATGTGGTGAATTCTTACACAGATTTTGTTTATAAGTGTAAATATCAAAACGGACATTTTCATCTTGTAAGTTCATACCCCTGGTCATATTTCCATGATCACTAACGAAAAGACAATCGAGTCAATATTCTTGCTTTTCTGCATTCTAAACTCAACATGCAATGTCTTTTCCTCACCTGTAAACATCTACTCATTTTTTTCTTTTTCTTTTTTGTTAATATACTGTGTACATGCCTAATAATCGCTGAACGAGTATGTTTGGCTCTAAATCGTATTACTTTACAGAAAAAAATACTCATTATGATTTCCATTTCACTTTGTCTTTGAAGCTTAAGAAAGTACAATTTATTTATTTAATTTCATTTTTTTTTATTTTAAAGAAGCATTATTAATTCAGAGAGGGGATTATTAATTCAGGGAGGTTGTTGGGTTGCATTAAAAATATATAAATAATCAGATATTTGTTTATTATTAATTAATGAATATTTTTTATATTTAAAGAATAATGTTTACTTATTTAAAAAAATAAATAGAAAGTAAATTTAATAATTTAAGAATTTTAAATACAAGATTTTTTATTAATATTAAAATCTTTTATTTCCTTCCAGCCAGTTGGTAATTAATAAATAAATAAATAAATAAATAAATAAATAAATAAATAAATAAATGATGTAATAAAACGATATAATATCTACAGTATCTCAGAAAAGTGTATTGTGACAATTTATAACAATTCTGTTATTTTATTGTCATATCGCTCAGTCCTGACTGAAACTAGTACAGCCAAAGATGTGCCTGGAGTCCTGGAGTTCATTTAAAGAGCAACTGAATTCATCTCTGTGTTGTTTCTCTCTCTCTCTCTCTCTCTCTCTCTCTCTCTCTCTCTCTCTCTCTGTGGCTTTACAGGCCCAGGTTGCCTTCCTGCATGGCGAGAGAAAAGGCCAGGAGAACCTGAAGAAGGACCTGGTGAGGAGGATCAAGATGCTGGAGTATGCGCTGAAGCAGGAGAGGTCTGAGCGCTTCACACACTTTATTTCATTTATATTTTCTCATATCCTACAGATTTATTACGTGGTGTGGTCTGGGATTTCTGTGAATTCATCTGATTTTTACTGATCATCCTTTTCGCCTGCTTAGCGAGTCTGAAGCGTGTATAAAGAAAATGGCGGTTTGTTTATCGTGTCATCAGGGTCAGCCCTTTTTCTCTCTGTAATGAGTGGCATAAGGAGAAGTTCCTGTATCACACTGTTTGTGTTTTGGGAACTTTAAAAGCTGTGTAAGTTATCGAGAGGGATTTACAGGTTATTTCACACGACACTGCTGTTAACAGTAAACACTAACAACAGCGGCAACGGAGGAGCTTCAGGGATTGAAGAATGACTGGCTAATGATACAAATGCCCCAATGAGCATTAACAACTGGCTAATGATACAAATGCCCCAATGAGCATTAACAACTGGCTAATGATACAAATGCCCCAGTGAGGATTAACAACTGGCTAATGATACAAATGCCCCAATGAGCATTAACAACTGGCTAATGATACAAATGCACCAATGAGGATTAGCAACTGGCTAATGATACAAATGCCCCAATGACGACAAATCAGGTTAAATGAGGGTATACATATATACGTGGGTAAAAGATGACAGAAAATTGTTTCTCAGTCTATAAAATTTGATGATTCAGACTGGGACTAAAATTAAAGAGTTAATTAATCATAATAATTCTATTCCTCACCTTCTCGTGTAAAGTTAGCTTCTTTAAAGGCTTTATTCATGGTTCTGCCTCATTTGAAGTCCTCTAATTGAATAGCTTTAAATGATTTCTGAATGCAGTGTTTCCATGGCAACAAGATGACATTTGTCAGCATTCTTCAGCTCCGTCAGCGATACTGGAGTGTCTTTCCACTCTCACTTACGCATGTTTGCAGGTGCTTAATCATGGAATGGGACAGTTTACAGGAGCCAGGGTTTATTGGGATCTGCTCAGTGTCGTACCTGGACTTTCCGACTGGAGTGAGAAGCGATGTTTAGGGACAGTAGCAGAAATTATTGCTGTTTCACTGAGATATTGAAGCGATGGCTGAGAGTGTGTAAGACAGCTCGGTGGTGCTTCACTGATTACAGCTGATTGTAGAGCTCTGAATAGTTCACTGTGTTGAGGAACGTGGTTTTTCAGAGTGTTTTGAGTCATGGGATTCGAGTCTGGAGTGTGTGAGACAGACAGCAGTGGAACGATGGGAATAAATTGGAGACTGAACTTCCAGAAAGTCCTGGATGCCTCCAGGGAGAAGAAGAACATTGTATTGGGTCAGAGTGTGAATGAATTGTTCAAGCTAAAACATTTCTTTCAATCAAATTTCCACTGCATCTCATTTCTTTTTTGAATAATTCTGGATTAAAGCAGAAATTGTCACAGTCTGACTTTTACATTATAAACAAAGTCATTTTTGCATTAAAAATACCACAATTATCAATATTTCTGATGATTAGCACTCTAGGCCAGGGCTGCCAAATGCCTTTACAGTTTCAGTTATTAAGTGAACCCAATCCCAAATGGCTTCTAGTGCACTACTTAGGGTATAACCATGCCACAATATACCTGTCAGATTTCAACTAATTATGTATTCATCACTTATTGTATAATAATTCAGTTCTAATAATTAATTCAGTTCATAATAATTAATTCAGTTCATAAGTAATTCTATGATTATCTAAATATCACTTCTAGGACACAAGCTTGGCTAATTTTTTGTATTTAATTACTAAATTGAGACACAATTGAAAAATTAGTGAGATGAGATTTTAAACATGAGATTTTAAACATTTGAATCTGATTTTGGATTAAAAAAAAACGACAATTTGAGTAACTTTCATTCTTTCATACATTATTGTTCATGATAGATGAAAATGATGACTTCGAGATTTTTGACAAACTGGGGTATATTTAGCCACGCCCACAAAACTCCATTAAAGGCAAAGCTCACAGAGAGCTGAAAAAGATAAAATGATCACTAAACAGAGAAGGGACACAAACTTGTGCCTCTCAATTGCGTCGTTCTTTTTAATAAATTTGTTCGTATCCAACTTGACAAACAAGGCCCAGTTTATGAATAAATTTGTTCGTATCCAACCTGATAAATGAAGCCGAAATCACGCATAAATTTGTTCATATCCAGCTTGAGAAATGAGACCCAAATTATAAATAACACTTTTCGTATCCACCTTGATAATTGAGGCCCAGTTTACGAATAAAATCTTTTGTATCCAGCTTGATAATATGAGACCAAATATCCGAATGTTTTGTGTTTATTTCCAGTTTGATAAATAAGCCCTGTTATGAGAATTATAAAGGATTAGATCACGTCTTGTTTATGCTCAGCGCTTTTCCTCGAAGCTGTGTACGATGCAGGTGAAACTTAAGTCTCAAGGTTTAAGGAAATTTCCAGACGTTCTTTCAACCATCACAACTTTCCTCTACACACAACTGCATTTCATTGTGTAATGACAGCTGCTTGTACTCGAGTGGTTCTGTGTCCGTGAGACCGATAAACAAATGTCTATTACCGTTTTGCCCGGACTACTGGGCCTCGTCGGCATGTTTAAGCGCGATTTCTTTTTCACTCCTTCTTCTTTTCTTGGCCAAGCCTGTTCTATTTCAACAATGAATCAGTCATGCTGGCTTTCACTGCGGCCCCGCCCTCTTTGTGTTTGTCCTGTTTTTGTGCCTCCGTCTTCCCAGATAAGAGGCCATTCATAGTCTTAAAGAGACTGTTTTGACCTTGATCTCACTGACTGCTATGGCAACACACAGTCTGGTGACATCAGCCTTCACATCCTTAACTGTGAGTCATCTGTACAAAAAAGGGCACTGCTTTACAACTTCCCGTCTTTCCTCTTTCATCAACAATGGCTGAGGCGAAGCATGTCCCTGCATATCGGCTATGCTGGCAGCCATTTTTTTTTTTTTTTTTTTTTTTTTTTTTTTTTTTTTTTTTTTTTTTTTTTTTTTTTTGTTGTTTTTTTT
>CM040481.1:6442268-6487789 GCA_022758105.1 Pangasianodon gigas
GGAGAATCTCCATCCACATCACCAGAGGTCTCTTTTAACATCTCCAGAGTTCTCATCACCAGACTACTCCAGGAGAGTTCTCTTAACTAACAGCTCAGGAGAATCTCCATCCACATCACCAGAGGTCTCTTTTAACATCTCCAGAGTTCTCATCACCAAACTACTCCAGGAGAGTTCTCTTAACTAACAGCTCAGGAGAATCTCCATCCACATCACCAGAGGTCTCTTTTAACATCTCCAGAGTTCTCATCACCAGACTACTCCAGGAGAGTTCTCTTAACTAACAGCTCAGGAGAATCTCCATCCACATCACCAGAGGTCTCTTTTAACATCTCCAGAGTTCTCATCACCAGACTACTCCAGGAGAGTTCTCTTAACTAACAGCTCAGGAGAGTCTCCATCCACATCTGAAGGAAGTCTCATCAAAATCAATATTTTATATTTTAAATTTTATATTTTATATTTATATCGTAAAAATATGTTTTACATTTTTTGTGATAAAAGTGTCTACACTACTCAGTTACATCGGTTTAATTATGGCTATATTCAGATAAATTATTTAATTATTAATGAAGTGCACGTGCTATTGCTTCTGTGGGGTTACAGGCTTTGTGTTTAAGGTCTGGTGGGACGCACTACATGGAACTGACTGGCCAGACTGAGTGAAGTGTCAAAAGAACATAACAAAGAATACAAACACCATGAACTTGAACTACAACAATTCAGAACTGTTATAAATGTCTTGATTAAATAATTGATTTAGGACAGAGTGTTTTGGTTTTTATTTTTTTTTTATTTTGCATCATCCATGTATTGTAAACTGTATAAGCCATTTTAAAAGAGTATGCTTTAATTAACTTACATGTTGGAACTTTTCTGGGGTGGTGGAAGTCACTTTCATTGAGTACATTTTGTTTGTATTATTTTGTAAGTAAAGATTGTTGATTCACATCAGTCATGGGCTAGTTTGGATTATTTGATGATTTGATGATTATGTGATGATTCAATGGATTGCACACATTATACTAAACTAATTTTGATAAATTTCAGCTTTAGTTTAGGTACTATACAAAGGTCTGTTCATAATGAATTCATTCTCTCATTCTTTCATCTTCAGTAACCACGTTATCTTGGCAAGGGTTGCAGTCAATCTCTGTGTTGAAACCAACATGGACGTGGAGAAAAGATGCAAGACTCAGAGCAGATAGAAACCTGAGTTCAATATTGAACAGGGGGCCCTCGAGCTGTGAGGTGACAACGCTACCTGTTGCACCATTGTGCCACCCCCATAATGAATTCCTGTGTCATAAGTTTGATGTAGTGTATGGAGATGACTAGTCATACATGACTGCATATAATGCAAGCACATAGCCAAAGATGGATATAAACATATTTATGCACTTAATATTGCATCAACATGCAGAAGAAGTTGAAGTGCATATTTACTGATAGATACAAATGTTTACAAACATTAACTAAATATGAACAATTTTCATTGTAGGTACTGCAAAAACATGTATAACTATTGAATTCATGCCTTACACACATTTATTAAAAAAGATTTTATGCTCCATACATATATAGCCATAGGTTATAAACCATTATCTTTTAACAGTTATTTAATGTTACAAATATATTATCTAAATACACAATCATTAAAAATATTTTGTAATCATAGTATATACACATTGGATAAATGATTAAGCCTCTGTTAGAACACTATACAGTTATAGGAAAAAGAAAGTACACCCTATTTCAATTCTATGTTTTTATTTATCAGGGTCTAAATAACAATAGTGTGGTCCTCAATAACTTCTAAAAACAAACATATAACCTGAGGTGACAACAGAAAAACAGATTTCAATATGTAGTCATTTTTTTTCCCCAAAAAAGTAAACCAACATTAGAAACCAGGTGGGGAAAAAAGAAGTACCCCCTTCCTACTTCCACAATCATTAAGAGACTAACTAGCAGCCAGGTGTTACTAATGAAATGCACAAGATTAGCTAATCATCAAGAAGCGTGACTACCTCTATAAAAGCAGAACTTTTGGCAGTTTGGTGTTCTGGAGCACTCAGGTGTGTGTCTACGTCATGCCAAGAAGAAAGGACATCAGCCATGACCTGAGAGCAGCAATTGTTGCCACTCATCAATATGGGAAGGGTTATAAGGCCATCTCCAAACAATCTGAAATTCACAATTCTACAGTGAGAAGGATTGTTTACAAATGGAGAGCCTACAAGACAGTAGCCCATCCTTCAAGTAATGGACGTCCTAGCAAATTCAGTCCAAGGTCAGACCATTTAATGCTCAGAGATATAAAGAATATATTTAGCAATGTACCAACACCTAAAATGGCTAAAATATTATTTGGATAAAATATTATCTGAGGTGAAAAGAAAATGGTTTGACATGAAAATGGAGGGAAAAGATACCCAGGTGATCATGGACACCAAACACATGATGTAGGGAAACTGATATTTTTAAATTGAGGGTCTTGGCAACTGAGGCCAAAAGTCTCTCATGCCAGTGTGCTGACTCTAAATTGTTGCACAGCATTAAAAGAAGATAGATTTGGCAAAAGGAACTGATTTATAAGGTAGTTTTCATCCTCCAATTAAATCATACTGTGCTCTGTATCAGTTCCCTCATAAACATGGCTTGTGTTAAATCTTTTGTCAGCTGAGTCAATTACTTAAAGCTATACACAGACCAGAATGTCTTCCTTTTATTCGATGGCTTTTTTGACTTAGTTGAATGACTTACTTGTTTAAAACAGGGTTCTTCAATCTTATCCACAAAGGGCCCGTGTGGCTGCAGGCTTTCATTACAGCCGAATTGGCGGCACACTTGATAACTGATTGGAAACTAAGACGAACTATTTAAACAAATCTGCTTGGTTTGTAGCCACACCGACCCTTTGCGGATAAGATCGAAGACCGCTAGTTTAAACCATCACACTGATCAGACCATCTTAACAGTTTTGTCGAGCAAAATGGCATGATTTGGCTATTCACAATAGTTACATCTTTCCTCTCACCTGTGAGAAACAGAAGTTGGAACATGCTTTTCCCCATCACTGTGATACTGAGGAAATAAACATTTTGAGATGATCTGTGAGAAATCAGGTGATAATTCTCTCAGCAGTCCTACTTGAAACAGTGTGATCGGGAAGTAAGACTGGTAACTGCAACTGCATAAAATTTTCTTAAAGGACCGTCACTCACTTTGAGTTCATCCTGAGTGCTGTACCACAAGGAAAGCTCAAAAACCTAGGATTTCAGTAAGGTAGCTTAACCAAACATTCACAAGCTGGGTTAACAGGTATCACAACATGGGTTAACAACTTAAGTTGAGCTAGGCTTTCCTCATCACGTCTTGTACATGTTCGCTTTAGATGGCACATCTCAAACTGGCTCAAATGCTTTTCGGAGAAGTGGGAAATGGATTGGGTTCATTTTTATTTCAGTTCAAATGGCACTTGAAGTAAAAGTAAATGCAAGTGAAATAATTAACAGTAAATTGTTATTGCTAATTTCAGCTGCAATGCCAATGCCATTGTAAAGACATCACAGTTGCATGCGTGCATTTAGACAAAACAAGCATTTTACAATTGTGCAGGCTGTCCCATACCATAGCTCAATCTCCTTTAAGCAAGAATGCAATGTCTTTAGTTACCAAACATCACTCAAATAGGTTTAACATAAGACAGAATAACATAAATTGTACTAGCATAAATTGGTTGCAGCTCCTCTGCTCTATTTCCATTAAAGATAACAATTGTCTGTTTCGGTCAAATGAATCTACTGACAAATAAAATAATCCAAATAAAAAAGGAAGAGTATAAAATATATTCACTTACTGTACAGTACACTAGGGAAAAATGTCTGTTTTTATAAAGGACCTCTGAATCGTCAGAGCTTCTTCCCGTCTTTGACAAGTTTAGCTGGTGTTTTATAAGAGAGACGTCTCTCATGCAAAACATCTCCCATGCTTCCCCATGTGACAGTGAAGGATTGATCCTAGGAGCTTTCATCTGATTGGCCAACACTAATTTAAATTTTATTATTTATTATTTATTTAAATTATTAGGTAGCTGTGCTGGTAACTGAAATTTTCTGAATGAGAAAATGTCCAAATGGCTTCAGATTCTTTTTTTGCATTTCATACAGAAGTTGCCCAAATCTAATCTTACGTGACCAGACATTAATGTGTTTTATACCAGCTTCATAAATGAAAAATCTTTTTCAAACTTGTGCAATTTCATTTATGTAGGCTAAGGAGTTATTAGATCTTTAGATGAATTCAAGATTTTTGACAGTGGATCTAAACATAAAGCAGCAAGGTAAATAATGTCAAGTGAGGGAGAGGCTATGTCAACTCAGGAGAGGCAATCTGCTCAAATGTGAAGGGAAAACACATGAACATCATCAATGATATTTAATCTTTTTTAATCTGCTTGAATGGGAATGTTATTTCTAAACTAATAGCATTAATACTGTTATCTATTCTGTGGACTATGGACTATTATGTAACTACATATAAATTGCATATAAATTATTCTGATGTATAGTAGTACAGCATTTTCTGATCTTAATCCATTATTTATTTTTTATATCCAAGTAATACTCATATTCAGAATGCATTTTTAAATAACTTTTAGCAAGTACCTACTAAGCAAAGGCAGGTAAGGTAATATAATTATTACAGGAGAGGTAATATAATTCCTTAAGGAGAGTAGCTAAAGCACAGAAGGGAAGAAACTACATCCTGTTGAGAAATCCTTACTGCTGAGGGAGAATGCGACGGGCATTGAGGTAGGAGTCAGTGTGCATTCTCTAATAAATAGCAATATCTTCATCTTATCCTATCAGAGCAATGAGTTCACATAAGGGGTCAAATGAAAGCTCTATAGCAGGTATAAAGCAGGCATTGGGTTTAGGTTTACTCAAATGAATGAAAAATCATGAATTTTAGTCTGAACCTGATTTGTTAGCCCAGTGAGTAATTTGCCTTGCGTAAACACTTTGCATTGATGCTTTGCATTAACCCTTTATTGCATTGGTGTAACAGGGCAATGTGGGGTAACATGTTTTAAAAACATGTTAAATAGAGACATTCTATTTTCAGTATTTTCAGGAAAAAAAAGTTTTTTGTTTTTTTTAATAAATAACAATTCCTTTTACACTCCCTAAGGAAATCAGGTAGCAATTTTCTGCTGTGTCAACATACTTATTTATACTTACTACTGATTATGTCACTAGTGAAAAACAAAACTTCTGAAAATGCATGTATCATTATTACAAAAATTTTAATATTTATTCTTATTGTGGGCATGGGTGCATTATTTTAAGGAATACTGTAGTCTTTGTATAGTTTTGTTTAAGATTTGTTTAAGATCTGGTGTCTGGAGAATGAGATGGCCATTGATGTCGTGTTTTTTGGAATAAGTACCATGATAAAGGGTTGGTTCAAACCCTCTGTTAATCTGTAACCATGGAGAACTGGTTCATTTTGGATTGTAGAAATAGATAGAAATAATAGAATAGAATTTGTATAGAATAGAATATAATAAGAGCAAGATGCCCACTTTGTAGCCTATAAGTGGAATAATTAAGGAATTACTCTAATGCTTTACATGTTGATTTGTTTAGATCTTTGTTCTCTGTATGGTCTTTGTAAATAATGGTAAGTGAAATAGGCCTCCTCATACGTGAAGCTCCAGAAATCTAAGTAAAACACAAAGCAGCAGAAATATAGGGGCTATACCACTAATGTAGGTGCTGCACTGAAAATCCATCCAAATAATCAGTTAAATTGTAATAATTAGATATTGAAATAACAATTTCATTAATTATTATTTTATTTAAGTCGAATTTATTAAATCTCACTTTTACAATAGAATAATTCTAAATTCTGAAGGGATTGAGGTCTAAAATAATTTGGTTTCAGGCAATATCTGAGGGATTAGAGGACAAGGCAACGGGGGGGTCAACATAATGACTTTTTATAACACAAAACGCCAAAAAGACAATACATATGTTACTATTGAAAAACAAAAACTTTTGGAAAGGCACGTATCACTAATTTTTGTTTTCAAAAATTGTTATTCTTACTGGGGTATTGGTAGATTGAATTAAATACTACTGTAGGCTTTGTGTAGGTTTTTTTGTGTGTACTAGTGTAGGGTAGTGATGTAGATCTACTGGCTTTTGGTGTGTCAACCATATGTGGGCCACAGAAGGACCAGAACTTGGCCATGTAAACATTGTAGACAATTTATCTTACATTTAAAGGCGCAAAAATATTTTATTGTGATACAAAGTTTAATTAACCCTTTCTAGCAGTACACTGGCATTCCATTCCACTGGCGGACTTAGACATATCTGACATTTTCAATCAGTATAAACATTATTTTATCGCCACAAGTCTGTTATAAGATGAGTCAGGACACTGTTGGGTTTCTGTGTGTAGAGTATTGTGACTCTGTGTTTAGCTGCTGGTGAGCAGGGTGATGGGAAAGGGGAGGGGTGTGAGCATCCAGCTCGGCAAACAATTCACACCTCTCCACAATAACATTGGTACAGAGATAAAAACAGACAGCACAACTAAAGCTTTTTTGATAGTAAAACACTATATACAACTGCCACAAAAACATTATAACTTTTAAACCTAGTAGGCTAGGTAAATGGATCCTAATATTTAGCATAAATACTCCAATCACAAAAACATTTAACGTTACAATAAAGACAGTGACATTACGTTAATAGTAGGAGATTACCTACATTTGAGGTAAAGCTCCTACTGTATATTTCTGGTGCTTCCCATGCAAAGCCTAATTTACTTACCCTTATTTACAAAGATCATGCAGATTACAAAGATCCAAACAAATCAAGATGTACGGCAACAGAGTAATTGCTTAAATAAGCCAATGCAAAGCATTTAAGCAAAGCAATTTATTCATCGGGCTAGCCAGTGATGTTCAGATTCAAATTCATGATTGGACCTCTTTTACCTTCACTTGAGTAAACATGAACACAAAGGCTGCTATAGAGCTCTCATTTGATCCCTTATGTGAACTCATTGCTCGGAGAGGATTAGATAAAGATATTGTTATTTAGAGAGAATGAAAGAGAATGCACACTGACTCCTATCTCAATGCCCATCTCATTCTCCCTCAGCAGTATTTATTTCTTGCCCCATCCTAAAGGAACAGGATCTAGTTTCTTCCCAAGTTTAGAGCCCATGCATTAATAATACCTCATTGATATTGCAATAACAGTGTGTAAGGTTTTGCCCTGAATTTCTTTCTTTTGGTTTTTATATCTACTGATTATGATAGACTCTCTCACTCACTTTCCTTAATCCTATACTGATCAGGATCATGGTGAATCCATCGTCTATCCCATGAACATTGTGTGTGGAGTAGGAATACATTGCACATATTTATAATTTGTGATTCTATGCTTTAATATGGAAATATATTGCCTCTGCCCATCTCTCTCTCTACTCAGTGTGTACTTGCCAAAGGTTTGTTTGGTGAAATGCCTTCAAATGAATTCTGAGTATAAGTACTAGTTTGACATTTAAAAAAATAATAAGATCAGAAAATACAATAAAGCTTCTTGAATAAAAATTGAAAAATAATATCGCTGAAATAATTAAATAAGTAATTTAAATACAATTTATATGTTATATAATAATTTATACAGATTAGCAAACAGCTCAGTTCAGTGAACATGTATGTACGCCAGACTTCACACTGACTTCACTCTTCACACTGGGACAAAGCAGGCTATACCTTATTGTATGGCTTTATAATAACATACAGACTAACTGATAAACTACCATGATAGTTAAGACAACATAAACATGTAAATTACTTCCAGACTGACCCTTTAGAATAAAGGATAAAATATTCTGTAGAAACTATATGAGGAATAATTATTAATTAGCAGAAAAAGCAATGAGAATGGTAGGAGAATGCTCCCCCTTATACACATGCAAGTTTTGTTTTTCTTTGTAGGAGTGGTGTCCTTTCCATTGCAAATGTTCAGCCTATCGGAAAGTATCTGAGTCTAGTAAGTTCTCTCTCAAATTTAAGGACAGCTGGCCAGCTAGCAGATGCCTGCTCTTAATGTAGCTTAACTCTTCAATATGAAAATTATAAAATATCTACACTACGAAACTAATTAAATCAAATTCAATTCAATTCAAATGTATTTGTACAGTGCATTTAACCATAAACATTGTCACAAAGTATCAGTTGTAGATTTGGATTCCTAATGACAGTGGCAAGGAAAAACTCCCTGAGATCCATTGAGAGGAACCCGATTCAAAGGGGAACCTGTTCCTCTTCAGGGAGGGATTATAAAATCATTACAGTATACAGTTGCAGAAGAGTAAAGGCAAACAGTATTAAGTGTGTTGAATGGATGTTCAGTATGGGCATATCGTGAACAAGAGTCCTGGCATAAACACAAGAGAGATTTTATGATTACAGCAGCAGTTCTGAGAAGGTACAAATCTATAATATCCAGATGAGCTTATCCACTAAGCAAGGGCAAGTGTTTGATTTTTGTGAGTGCAAATATTTAGGGTATCCGTGTAGGACCATCCACAACAGCAGAAGTTGAGTTATAACTCACACCTACTACATTTCTGACTGTGTCCCCAGCCAGACCTTTAACACCATTATCAGATTTGCAGATAACACAACAGTGATTGGACTAACCTCTCACAACAACATGTCTGCCTACAGGGCAGAAGTGTAGAACCTAGCAGCACAGTGCAGTGACAATAACTCGATTCTCAACAGCAAGAAACCAAAAGAGCAAGAGCAAGAGCAAGAGCAAGAAACCAAAAGAGTTGATTGTAAACTTTAGGAAATCCACGAGACACGCGCACACACCATTGCTCATAAATGGCAAGGCTGTTGAGGTGGTTTCCAGCTTCCTTGGGGTCAACATCACTGAGGACATGGGGCACCAACACATCCACAATCACTGGCAAAGCTTGGCACTGACTATACTACATGAGGAGGCTAAAAAGGGGGAACCCAGGTAGGAGGTTCAGGTAGGAGGTTCAGATCAATAGCTGCTCGCACATCTCTAGACTCGCACATCTCTAGACTCGCACATCTCTAGGCTCAGGAATAGTTTCTTTCCCAAGGCAGTAACCCTCATGAACAGTGCACACCAGTACCTCACAGTGACAGCAAAGATTACTGATGCATACTAACAACTGGGTGCTGCAACCACCCCACAAAGGACACCCCAAAAACCAGGACTTTATGGAAGAGTGTTGCAAAGAAAGCCTTTCTTGAAAAAAGTCATATGAAATCTCATTTGGAGTTTGAAAAAGACATGATCGAGAGACTCCACAAACATGTGGAAAAGGGCTCTCTGGTGAAGTATTGTGGTGGTCGCATCATGTTTAGGGATCCATTTCACAAACAGGGACTGGAAAATTGGTCAGGGCTGAGGGCAAGATGGATGGAAGAAAACACAGGGCAATCCTAAAAGAAAACCTGTTCCAGTTTGCAAGAGATTTGAAACTGGGGTGGCGGCTCACGTTCCAACAGGACAACGACCCAAAGCATAGTGCCGTAACTGAGATTGAATAAATTTGACTTAAAAATTAAAGTTGCATAATTCATTAAATTATTATTATTATTATTTAATCATTTAGTAATTTATACTAAATGTTATAGTGCAGCAGATTTATAGTGCAGCACTTACATTTGAGGTGAAGCCCCTATATTTCTGCTGCGTTGTAGTTCACTTACATTTCTGGTGCTTACCCTTATTTACAAAGATCATGCACACTACAAAGATCCAAACAAATCAAGATGTAAGGCAATACAGTAATTGCTTAATTAATCCACTAATAGTATACAAGGTGGGGATCTTGCTATGGTCATCACACTTGCATACTTTATTCCAACAAAGAAAAAAAAACATTTCTATCTATAATTTATATTTCTACTATCCAAAATGATACAGATATGCATGCTTAGAAAGTAACAGGGTTTGAGCCAACCCTTTACTCCAAACTACTACTACTACTACTACTACTCCAAACATTTCTGTTTATTTTAAATATTAGATTTTATAAATGCTGAAAATAGCCTGCATTTAACATGTTTTTAAAACATTTCACCCCATGTTGCCCTGTTACACCAGCCTTGTTCTAAGATGCAGTGATGCAAAGCATTTAACACTCAATGGACTAGCAAATGATGTTCAGATTAAAATTCCTGATTTGTTCTCTTTTTCTTTCTCTTGTGTAACCTGAACCCAGTACCTTTTTTATGCTTGCTACAGAGCTGTCATTTGACCCCTTATGTGAACTCATTCCTCTGAGAGGATTAGATATCAGCATTTAGCATTCAGACTCCTGCCTTAATGCCCATCTCGTTCTCCCTCAACGGTAAATCGTAAAAAAAAAGAACAGGATCTAGTTTCTTCCCAATTTTACAGCCCACATATTAACAATATCTCACTGATATTTCAGTAACAATACTTTAGATGTTGCCTCCCTTCCAAAAAATTGATATTGATTGATATCGCCTCTCTCCTTCTTTCAGTGTGTACTTCCTTGTTGAAGCCTTCAAATGCAATAAGATCAAAACACATGTTAAAGTTTCTTACATAAAAACTTGAAAACAATAATAGTCAAATAATAGGATTTGAATGCAATTCATTTTAATGTTATATAATAGTCTGTATGTAGAAGTCCTTAACATACATAAATAAAACTGCACAAGTTTGAAAAAGATTTTTTTTTTTTTACTGGGCACAAGGCAGGGGACACCCTGGACAGAGTGCAAACCCACTGCAGGGCACAATCACACACACAATTTGGAAATGCCAATTAGCCTACACTGCATGTCCTTGTACTGGGGAAGGAAACCCCCAAAGCACAGGGAGAACAAGCTCTGTGCACAGAGGCGGAGGTGGAACTTAAACCCCCAACCTCAGAGGAGAGAGGCAAATGTTCTAGCCACTAAACCACCGTGTCCCCTCTGGTGAAATTGTTCGATTTTATCAAGTTGTTACTTCATTTGGCCCCTAGATGGGCGTCAAACACCACAAATGAGTGTATCAGCTAACCCAGTGTGCTCAAACCTGTTTTGTATCCAGGCATTAACGTAATTGAATAAAAATGTATTCTCTAATTATAACTTGGTCTTATTTTAATAATACATAATAAAATAATATTCTATATATTTGTGATTTTTTAAGTGATATAAATGATTATATAATCATGGAGAAAAAAAACCTAAAAAAATCTTAACTGCATGAATTGACATAAAAACTGTCTGAGGCGACTAGAAATCGACAAGTAAATACTTAGAACTGCTCAAATGTGAAATAAGGTGAACTTCCCCTTTAAGACAGAAACATATACACTGAAAAGTCATTATTTCCATGATAACAAAATTGACAATCCTATAATAATAACACAAAAATTGAAATAAATCCAAAGTTTCTGGAAAAAGAAAGAAGTAGGACTTGTTTACCTCCCAAAACCCACCTGAAACGCTTAGTAAAAGTAATGTAACCCAGACTTTACTGACCCTGAAATGCTGCCTGGGTTGTTTTTTTTTTTTTTTAACTTAGCAAAATTAATAGGAACTTGTATAACAATTCTTTTTAGCATTTCCCTTTGACCAATTCAGTTTTGACTGTGTAAAAGACTTTGTGTTGTGCTTGTCTTGTTTGGAAGTGTTAGTCACTGTAGTGTGTTAGTTGTGTTGTTTTGTTTTTTGAAGTGACTAAAAGTATGATGCGCATCTTTGGTTTGAATTGTGCATGAAATCATGAGAGTGATGGTGTGTAAGAATGTATGAGAGTGAATAAAGGGCCCTACTTGAGTAAGTGTGTGTATGTGTTTGCGCATGCTCGCGTCTTCGGGCCTGTGTATTGAGCTCTGCATTTCCTGATCAGTCATGCTACAGCAGGCCCAGCAGAGAGAGGGAGAGAGAGAGAGAGAGAGAGAGAGAGATGCTGGCTTATGTGCCTTTGTGTGTGTGTGTGTGTGTGTGTGTGTGTGTGTGTGTGTGAGAAGGAGAGAGACAGACGTTAGCTCAGGTTGTTGTTCTTGTTCTTTCGGCTGTTCCCGTTAGGGGTCGCCACAGCGGATCATTGGTCCACACATTTGATTTGGCACAGTTTTTACGCTGGATGGCCCTTCCTAACATCACCCTCCCCAGTTTTATCTGGGCTTGGGACTGGCTTGGGACTTGGGACTGGGAGTGCACTGTCTTGTGCAACCTCAGTGCAACCTCATGTTAATTTAATTTTATGATCAACACATTGTTGCTTGTTGGATATCTGAAATTTTCTATTTAGCACTTTGGCTGTGTTTCTTAAATTCTATAATCAGCGCATTGTTTGTTGGATATCTGAATTTTAAGCTGTGTACCTGTGTGTGTGTGTGTGTGTGTGAGTATCTGAATTTTAAGCTGCATAACTGTGCATGTGTATGTGTATTTGAGTGGTAGTGTGTGAACCTGATTATTGATGAATCATAAAATTGCTTCAGTAAGATTATAGTCTGCTTAAGTGGAAGGCATTTACTAACAGCTGGGTTATACTAACTGCTCTAGACACACATACCAATGGGTTTGAAGTGGTCCTATCTGTACAACTTCCTCAACCATCCTCGGCACAGATCACAGAAATAGCAGCAGTTACACCTGCTTGCAGCTATTGTTAAGGGAGAATTGTACCATTGTACCATCTACACTGATTCCGCGTGTGCCTACAGTGAGTGCTGCCATATGGGCCTCGAGAAGTTGCCTTACGGTTGATAACAAGCCCATATCACATTGGAATGAAATCCAAGAACTACTGTCAGCCATTCATGACCCTGGGCTCCCATGGGCTTGGGACCAGTGCTGAGAGTGCACTGCCCAGTGCACCACCAGTGGGTTAGCACGCAGCATGGGGCTCAAACCCACGATCCTGACAGCAAGAGTCCCATGTGCTACCAACTGAGCTAGCCAGGCACCTGGTAAAGGGAGTCAGAGTGAGTAAGTCAAATTAGAATTAGCCAGTTAGAGGAGGCAAATATGTCCGGCCCTTGGGGCTTTTAAGATCATGCATTATGGTCAGCTCTTCAGTATTCGCTCTTGAGACTGACCTCCTTTATTGCTTTATTGCTTAGGTTTACCGTTATAATAAAAATTCTTTCGGATTCGGAGAAGTTTCAGTTTCCTTGCTTATCCTCGAACCTACATGTGAGATGGGAAGAATTCTCCACGACACATTCCCATGGTGGAAAAAGTAAAGCTGCATGGCAAATCTGTTGCATGTGAAATGTAGTGAGTGGCTGGCGACTCTAAAGTTATTTGCATATGACCGATTTATGGTAGGAATATCCACCACTGATTTGGCACTGATAATTTCACTTAATTTAAATTGGCTAAAAATACTAACACACACAAGCCAGGAATCTATTTTTAAATACTGTGGCTCAGTTTTAGTGTTCTGAACTAAGGTAACACTTTGTCACTTTCTTTAAATACTGTTCCATAATAAGATCTATACCACTTCTTTTTCTAGTTGTTTGTTACAGGAAAACATAGCTTCTATCTTGCCCTTACAGTTGCATTCAAAGTAAGACACAGCACATAATAGCATTATTAACTTCATATTGACAACAGGATGGATCTTAACTTGCACGCTGTTGAGAAGACATTCCCATGCAAACAAAGCGTCATCTACTGCAGCTTTGCTGTTGTTCATCTCCGCATCACTCCAAATTACATCACACACCAAAAGGCAGCCCTTGTCAGTCGTTCTTCTGTGTGTACTGTAAATAGGCACTGAAATGCTTTCCAGTACCTCTCTACAGTTTCCCAAAGTCTGCCACAAGAGTTGATCCCTTGTTTTAACTGCTCCACCATGTTTGCAGTATTAAAACATAAATAAGAAAAATTAAACCTTTGTACTTGAACAAAATAAATGGTCCATAGTGATATAGCTATATAACTATAGCTACAAATAGAAGGTAAGTAAAGTGCTACAGGCATCAGATAATCAATCTGACCATTATTACATTATTAGCAATGGGCTATAATAATTAATAAATCCTGTCTATTGATTTTTTTTTTCCTGTCACAACACTGGGAATAAAACCTCTGAAAGATGAAATGCTTCACAACTGTAAGTATCTGGGGAATATTACGGACTGTGGCTTCATATATCCCTGGCACACCACAATCTGCAATCCTGTCTCCCATACTATCCTGTAGATTCTTTTCAAACCTCCTCAGTTTTGCACTCTTTAATGTAAGAACAGACAGATACCAAAATAGACATTCAGGCTACATAAAACAGTACAATTTGTTGTTATTTGTCAAATTAGTACAAAACACCTAATGTGCAAGAAAAGAAATACACCATCGAGCCACTTCTTTAAGTACACCTGCCTTGTGTCTACACTCATCGTCCATTTTATCAGCTCCACTCATCATATAGGTGCACATTGTAGTTTGCTATTACAGACTGTAGTCTGTCTGTTTCTTTGCATCATTTGTTAGACACAGCAGTGCTGCTGGAGTTTTTAAACACTGTGTACACTTACTGTCCACTCTATTAGACACAGCTAGCTTGTTGGTCCACCTTGTAGATGGAAAGTTATTGATGATAGTTCATCTGCTGCTGCACAGTTTGTGTTAATCATCCTCTAGTCCTTCATCAGTGCTCAGTTTCTGGCCACAGGAGACTGCTGACTGGATATTTTTGGTTATTTTTGGTTGTTGGACATTTAACTCATATTTGTAATGAACACGTAATGGATCTTAGGAATTGATATTGATCGAGAAATAGAACAATTTTAACAAGGTATAATTAATGTACGAGTGGCTGAGTAGTTGCTATTATATCAGAAATTGTTGATAATCTAATGTCACAATGATATTTTCTTCAGGGTTGACAATGTTGCTCTAAAACGAGTTGTACAATATTGTGCAACTTGTTTAAATTATAGTACACCTCTGTGCACCTTTGGATGTTTTCTTTCTGAATTTTTGTGTTGCGGTACTTTGCCACAATAGCTGCGATTTTAACCCTGGTCATTTGATTTTTGCCATGGTAACCTCTGTTCTTTTTCTGTCTATTACATCCTCTCTCTCTCTCTCACATGGTAAATAATTTGCTCACCATTTTTTTCCAGTCCATAAGGATCGACTTTCTCTGTCTCTCTGTCTGTCTGCTTAGAGAATACTTGCTGTTTTTTTTTTTTTTGGTTATAGTAGTTACTGTTTTGTATTATAGCAGCCTCACTTTTTCCTGGTTGGAGCAAATGTACATTCAAGTCATAGTGTATGTCTAGGGCTCCAACAATGTTTCAAGCCCCGTAGCCCCCCAAAATCCTAAGTTCTCCAGCTTTCAGTCTTGATCTAGACTCAGACTCACTTTCATTTGGACTTGGACTTGACTTAATCTCAGCTAGTCCAGGTCTTGGACTTGGTTTGGACTTGACAGTTGTGGTCTTGACTACAGCCCTATGTTCCAGTTCTCCATGGTTAGAAATTAACAGGGTGTGTGTGTGGCCAAGCAATGTGGTGAAAAGATCATCCTTAATTTCGAGTCAGAAAACAAGATGAGTGACGATTGCAAATGAAGTAGCATTTGGATGCATTTTAATAACAAAGGCAGAATGTAGAATTTGTAAGGTAAAAATATCATATCTAGCAGGGTCTTGTAACAACCTTCAAAGACATATTAGGATTGTACATCCAAATTTGCACACTGTAGTTTATTTTTTATTTGTTATATGAGTGTGATTTGGGATGGTTTGTGTTTTGGATATGTGAATATGTTTTATATTTTCGATTCTTCAAAGTAGCCACCTTTTGCTTTGATGACAGCTTTGCACACTCTTGGCATTCTCTCATCAGATTCACAAGGTAGTCACTTGGAATGGTTTTCAGTTCACAGGTGTGCCTTGTCAAGAGTTAATTTGTGACATTTCTTGCCTTCTTATTGTGCTTTAGACCATCAGTTGTCTTGTGCAGAGGAAGGGTGCATACAGAGTCAATAGCCCTATTAGTGCTACTACAACATGGTCTCTGCAAAATGTTAAACAGTTAAGTGTGCCAGCTCTTACTGCTGAGCAGAGTCAAATGATCTGGCTCAATAAAAAGAGCCAGAATTCCAATCACTACTTCTTGGCCGTCAACTGTGCCTGGCTGTCCATATGCGATGCTGAGGAAGTGAAGTAGCAAATGGGGTAATTGCTATTGTTATTTCAGTATGACCGGGTCATAACTCGTAAGACATGGGAAATGCAATTGCAAATGGACTTTGCTTTTTCATTTGAAATTTGGCAGACATTGTATGTTCGTGTAAACGAAAATGCAAACAGTAACACACGATTTGCATTTGCATTGTCACAATTTATGCGTGCACAAATAGAAAACGCAATTGCAAATGCAATTTGCGATCGCTTTTGAAATTTGTCTGGAAAATACTTCCATACCAGCCCTTTATCATTGTACTTGTTCCAAAAACACTTGAAACTTTTTTAAAATTTTGCTGTAATAATATTAGATTTAAAAAATACAGAAAATAAAACCCTGTTTAACACAATTTTAAATCTTTTACCTCATGTTGCTCTGTTTCACCAGACTTGTTCTAAGATATGGTGGTGTGCAAAACATTTTCAAAGCTTTTTGCCTAGCAAATGATGCTCAGATAAGAGTCAAAACAAATTTGCAATTCATGATTTACCCTTCCTTTGTTTCGCGTGAGTAAACCTGAACTCCTTTGACCCTTTATTGCTCTAAGAGGATTAGATAAAGATATTGTCATTTAAGAGAGAACACTCATGCCCACAGTAAAAATAAAAATGAAAAATTTTCTTAAGAATTGGTGAGTTATTTATTTTAAAAAAAGGACAGCAATATTTATTGTTCAAATATTTAGGTCAGTTTCGCAAAGAGTGTTTGGTGAAAAGCGGCTTCGTGGTGCTGCAGGTAGTGCTGCCACCTCGCATCTCCAGGGTCTTGGGTTCAATCTTGAGTTTGGGTTACTGCTTGGGTTCCTCTCACATCCCAAAAACATGCTGGTATGTGTACTGGCTAAGCTAAATTGCCCCTAGGTGTGAATGAGTATGTGCATTCCCTGTGATGGACTGGCACCTTTCTCAGAGTGTGTAGGGACATCACATCCTGTGTTCCCAGGATAGGCTCCAGATCCACCATAACCATAATAAAGCAATTAGTGAAGATGAATTAATATATCCTTCCGTTTCACATTGGAATGGAATCTTTAAATGCAGTTTTCTCCATTTTCCATTTTTTCACCACTTTTGATGGTAACCAGACTTTAAAATGCTAAACCTGCCAAGACAACACACTGCATCAGTATTTTTGAATCCCACTGCTAACCCCTTAACCAATGACGTACAATTTTCAGAAATTATATCAGTAATTAGACATCTGAGAAATAAGGGATATTGATTTTTTTTTTTCAACTGTCACATGATTCCCACAATCAGCTACAGGCTAAAACACAGGGCGACCAGCATCTCCAGTTCACAGGCTAATGACACTTAGGATTACATTCTCTAAATGAATCGTTCTAAAAGACTCACGATTCATGAACCAGGAGCTTTCAGTTTGAATCATTCTAACGAATCAAGCAAGATTGAAGCAAGAACTGTTTTATGTAGTTAAGATTCATGAAACTTAAATCAGTATCATTTTTGACTCTTTGTTTGTATGCCATTGTGTAATTTAAAATAAAGCAACAGTAATAATATCTATTTATTAGCCTGTGAATTGGACGACACTGGTCGCACTGTGTTTTGGCATGCAGCCTGCGTGGACAACACTTTCTTGCCAATGCCATCTTTTCATGATACACGGCCTTAATCTCACCACACTCAATTTACTGCAAAATCACAACTCGGGTTTTGCCGTGGATTCAGTAGCAATGCAGAAATTTATGACCTATAACATTGCATGTTTTCTCAGAATCAGAATAACCTTTATTGCCAAGTACCGTGGGTTTACATGTACAAGGAATTTGTCTTAGTGTACTGGTGCTTGGTAATAACAGTAAAATACAAGAAATAAAAATAATATCAATAAGGTAAACATTGTAAGGTAAGATAAAGTAAAAGAGAGAAGAGAAAGTTATGAAATGAGAAGCATAAATATAAAGGAAACTATAAAGCTATGAAAACTATGAGCATAAATATAAAAAAATAAAAATTTAGGAAAATAAAAATAGACAGAAACTGTGCATTAGTGCAGGATGCGCAAAAGTGGGCCAGTGCAAATGCTCACAGTTTGAAGTACGAAGGCGCAGTTTAGCAGTCTGAGTTGTGTGCGATATTGTAACGCATATGAAAAAGCAAAGTGGGGTTTTTTGTTAATGTAATGTGTAACGTCCATGGAGGCGGATAAGAGACAATGATGGGTCCTGGGTATTGTTGATGAGGCCAGTTGCAGATGGAAAGAAACTGTTTTTGTGGCATGAGGTTTTAGTCTTGATGGACCGCAGCCTCCTGCCGGAGGTGAGTGCCTCGAAAAGTTTGTGTCCAGGGTGAGAGGGGTCAGCCACAATCTTAACTGCCTGCTTCAGGGTCCTGAAAGTGTACAGGTCCTGAAGAGGTGGCAGATTGCAGCCAATCACCTTCTCAGCAGAGCGAATGACACACTGCAGTCTGCTTTTGTCCTTGCCAGTGGCAGCAGTGTACCGAATCGTAATGGAGGAGGAGAATGGACTTGACAATGGAGGTGTAGAAGTGCACCATCATTGTCTTTGGTAGGTTGAACTTCTTTAGCTGCCTCAGGAAGTACGTCCGCTGGTGCACTTGTTTAATCAGAGAGTTGATGTTCAGCACCCACTTGAGGTCCTGGGTGATGATAGTTCCCAGGAAGCGGAAGGAGTCCACAGTATCGACTGGGGAGTCACACAGGATGATGTGGACAGGTGGGACTGGGTTCTTCCTGAAGTCTACCACCATCTCCACTGTTTTCACAGTAGTTGTACAGGGTGAAGAGTAGAGGAGAAAGAACACAGCCTTGGGAGGAACCAGTACTGATGGTCTGGGAGTCAGAGACATGTTTTCCAGTCTCACTTGCTGCCTCCTGTCAGTCAGGAAGTCTGTGATCCACCTGCAGGTGGAATCAGGCACACTCAGCTGGGAGAGCTTGTCCTGTAGCAGGCCCGGGATGATTGTATTGAAAGCAGAGCTGAAATCTACAAACAGGATCCTGGCATAGGTTCCTGAGGAGTCCAGATGCTAGAGGATGAAGTGGAGGGCCATGTTAACTGCGTCATCTACAGACCTGTTGGCTCTGTAGGCAAACTGCAGGGGGTCCAGGAGAGGGTCTGTGATGGATTTGAGGTGGGACAGCATGAGGTGCTCAAAGGACTTCATTACCACAGATGTCAGAGCAACAGGTCTATAGTCATTAAGTCCTGTGATCCTGGTTTTTTTAGGGACTGGGATGATGGTGGAGGTCTTGAAGCAGGCTGGCACATGGCATATCTCCAATGAGGTGTTAAAGATGTCTGTAAACACTGGAGACAGCTGATCAGCAAAGTACTTCAGGGTGGATGGAGAGACAGAGTCTGGTCCGGCTGCTTTGCGTGGGATCTGTCTCTTGAAGACTCTGTTAACGTCTCTGTCTAGGATGGAGATAGTCGTTCTTGTGGTGGGGGAGGAGCGAGAGGGGGGCGTTGAGGTGTGCATCTGTGGAGAGGCCCCAGCCCCTGCTATGGTGGGGGTGGTGAAGCTGATGGGCTGGAGTTGATGGCTAGTATCGGGGGAATGGTGACAGGACTGTCCCATTGTCTTTCAAAGCGACAGTAGAACTCATTCAGGCTGTTGGCCAGACACAAGTTGTTAGCAGAGTGGGGGGCTTTAGGTTTGCAGTTTGTGATCTGTCTGAGCCCTTTCCAGACAGAAGCAGAGTCATTGGCTGAGAACTGCTGTTGTACAGCTGTTTAGCTTCTCTCACCACCTTGCTAAACTTGTATTTTAACACTTTAAACCTGATTCTGTCCCTACTCTTAAACGCAACTTCCTTCTCCAGCCTTAGCTGTCTGAGTCTGGCTGTGAACCAGGGTTTGTCATCATTGTAACTCACCCTGGTGCATGATGGTACACAGCTATCCTCACAGAAGCTTATTTATGTCACTGCCTCTGTGTACTCATGTAGACTGTTGGTAGCAGTCCTGAATACATCCCAGTCAGTACAGTCCAAGCATGCCTGAAGATCCTCCACAGCCTCCCTGGTCCACTGCTTTGATGTCCTCACAACAGGTTTGGAGAGCTTTAATTTCTGCCTGTATGCAGGAATCGGATGAACCATGACGTGGTCAGAGTGTCCCAGTGCAGCTCGTGGGACGGCATGATAGGCACTGCTTACTGTAGTGTAACAGTGAACCAGTGATCCTTTTAGATGTTACAACAATGCTGTTAGATGGTTAGAACCACTCACCTGTCATGATTCCTCCTGGTCAGCCATGTTGGAGAGCCTTTAATATGCGAGTTCGGTGCAATATGACCCTCTTCCTGCTCTGATTGTTAAAAAAAAAAAAAAAAAGGTGATTGGTTGGACCAAGAACATTCTACGATTGGTCAGTGCAATGTGGCCGTTATCCGATTGGCTTGAGTAGACGGTGGGTGGAGTCCACTCCTAACATATATTTGTGGATCTCACTCTATTTATTGGTGAATTTGTTGGAAATATGAAACCATTCTTACCCCATAATTTTACCTCATGTTGCTGTTAGACCAGGATATGGTGTGGTGCAATAAAGCGTTGATGCGAAACATCAATGCAAAGCATTTAAGCAACGCAAATTACTCACTGGGCTAGCAAATTATGATTCAAATTCATGATTCGTGTCTCCTTTTTCTTTTACTTTACTTTTTTCTTTTACAACTGACATTTAATAAATTTAACTTAAATAAAGTATTTTTAATTCATATCCCATAAGTAATGAGCTCTTCAATTTAACTATTAGATTGAATTATTAGAATGAAACTTATTATTTGGACAGAGTTTCAGTGCAGCATCTACATTAGTGGTATAGCCCCTATATTTCTGCTGTTTTGTATTTTACTTAGATTTCTGGAGCTTCACATATGAGGAGGCCTATTTTACTTACCATTATTTACAAAGATCATACAGAAAACAAAGATCCAAACAAATCAAGATGTAAAGCATTACAGTAATTGTATAATTATAGGCTACGAAGTGTGGAACTTGGTATGATCATCTTACTTCCATACTTTACTCAAACCAACAAATAAACCAAATCTCTCATTTCTGTTTATATAATCCAAAATGAACCAGTTGTCCAAGGTTACAGAATAACAGAGGGTTTGAGCCAACCCTTTATCATGGTACTTATTCCAAAAACACTGGAAATTTTTCCTGTAATAATATTACATTTTATAAATACCAAGAAAAATCCGAGTATTAACATCCCAACATTTAACTATTGTCTAAGCATCATTTGCTAGCCAAGTGAGTAATTTGTTTAAACACGTTGATGCTTATTGTACAGCACCATATCTTAGAACAAGGTTGGCATAGCAGCGCAAATGAGGTAAAAGGTTATTAAAACGTGTTAAATACTGCAATTTTTTTCCTGTAATAATATTACATTTTATATATCCTGGAAAAAAAAAAAAACTCCCAGCTATACAAACATCAACGTGTTTAAACAAATTACTCACTTGGCTAGCAAATGATGCTCAGAGAATAGTCAAGACAAATTTGCAATTCATGATTTGCCCTCCTTTTCTTTTACGTGACTAAACCTGAGCTCTTTTGACCCCTTATTGCCCTAAGAGGATTAAAGATATTGTCATTTATGAGAGAATGCGTACTGACTCCCACCTCAATGGCCAGCTCATTCTCCAGATTCCAGATCTTAAAAAAACTTACACGAAGCCTACTGTAGGACTTGAATTAATGTACTCATACCCACAATAATAATACATATTAAAAATTTCTTATTAATGATATATGCAATTTCTTGATAAATTTTTTCTTTTTAAAATTTTTTTGCTGAGCTGTTTATGAAAAATGACAGCATTGATGGATTGTTTATTGTTCAAATATTTTGGTCAGTTTAATGTGGAGTGTTTGGATTAAGATCAGAAAATACTTTACTACTCTACATCAGAATAATTTATATGCAATTTATATTATATGTAGTTACATAATAGTCCATATGCAGTATAGATAACCACAGCAATGCTGTTAGTTTAGAGGTGACATTACCATTCAAGCAGATTAAAAAAGATTAAATATGATTGATGATGTTCATGTGTTTTCCCTTCACATTTGAGCAGATTGCCTCTCCTGAGTTGACATAGCCTCTCCCTCACTTGACATTATTTATTTTGCTGCTTTATGTTTAGATCCACTGTCAAAAATCTTGAATTCATCTAAAGATCTAATAACTCCTTAGCCTACATAAATGAAATTGCACAAGTTTGAAAAAGATTTTTCATTTATGAAGCTGGTATAAAACACATTAATGTCTGGTCACGTAAGATTAGATTTGGGCAACTTCTGTATGAAATGCAAAAAAAGAATCTGAAGCCATTTGGACATTTTCTCATTCAGAAAATTTCAGTTACCAGCACAGCTACCTAATAATTTAATTTACTCATTGGGCATTTAAATTAGTGTTGGCCAATCAGATGAAAGCTCCTAGGATCAATCCTTCACGGTCACATGGGGAAGAATGGGAGATGTTTTGCATAAGAGACGTCTCTCTTATAAAACACCAGCTAAACTTGACAGGAAGAAGAAGGGAAGAAGCTCTGACGGGTCATCCTTTATAAAAACAGACATTTTCCCCTAGTGTACTGTACAGTAAGTGAATATATTTTATACTCTTCCTTTTTTATTTGGATTATTTTATTTGTCAGTAGATTCATTTGACCGAAACAGACAATTGTTATCTTTAATGGAAATAGAGCAGAGGAGCTGCAACCAATTTATGCTAGTACAATTTATGTTATTCTGTCTTATGTTAAACCTATTTGAGTGATGTTTGGTAACTAAAGACATTGCATTCTTGCTTAAAGGAGATTGAGCTATGGTATGGGACAGCCTGCACAATTGTAACATGACACAATTGTAAAATGCTTGTTTTGTCTAAATGCACGCATGCAACTGTGATGTCTTTACAATGGCATTGGCATTGCAGCTGAAATTAGCAATAACAATTTACTGCTAATTCTTTCACTTGCATTTACTTTTACTTCAAGTGCCATGTGAACTGAAATAAAAATGAACCCAATCCATCTCCCGCTTCTCCAAAAAGCATTTGAGCCAGTTTGAGATCTGCCATCTAAAGCGAACATGTACAGGACGTGATGAGGAAAGCCTAGCTCAACTTAACAAGTTGTTAACCCATGTTGTGATACCTGTTAACCCAGCTTGTGAATGTTTGGTTAAGCTACCTTACTGAAATCCTAGGTTTTTGAGCTTGCTTTGTGGTACAGCACTCAGAATGAACTCAAAGTGAGTGACGGTCCTTTAAGAAAATTTTATGCAGTTGCAGTTACCAGTCTTACTTCCCGATCACACTGTTTCAAGTAGGACTGCTGGGAGAATTCTCACTTGATTTCTCACAGATCATCTCAAAATGTTTATTTCCTCAGTACCACAGTGATGGGGAAAAGCATGTTCCAACTTCTGTTTCTCACAGGTGAGAGGAAAGATGTAACTATTGTGAATAGCCAACTCATTCCATTTTGCTAGACAGACAAAACTGTTAAGATGGTCTGATCAGTGTGATGGTTTAAACTAGCGGTCTTCGATCTTATCCGCAAAGGGTCGGTGTGGCTACAAACCAAGCAGATTTGTTTAAATAGTTCATCTTAGTTTCCAATCAGTTATCAAGTGTGCCGCCAATTCGGCTGTAATGAAAGCCTGCAGCCACACGGGCCCTTTGTGGATAAGATTGAAGAACCCTGTTTTAAACAAGTAAGTCATTCAACTAAGTCAAAAAAGCCATCGAATAAAAGGAAGATATTCTGGTCTGTGTATAGCTGTAAGTAATTGACTCAGCTGACAAAAGATTTCGTGCAAACCATGTTTATGAGGGAAAGGATACAGAGCACAGTATGATTTTTTTGGAGGATGAAAACTACTTTATAAATGAGTTCCTTTTGCCAAATCATCTTCTTTTAATGCAACAATTTAGAGCCAGCACATCAGTGTGAGAGATTTTTGTCCTCAGTCCCTGAGACACTTCATTTAAAAATAAGTTTCACCTGGGTATCTTTCCCCTCCATTTTCATGTCAGACCATTTTCTTTTCACCTCAGATAATTCACACCTAAATTACATTTCTGTAATTTGTCTCCATATTTTAGCCATTTAGGTGCCGTTATGCTGCTAAATATATTTATTGGCATAGACATGAGTAAAAATAACTTCCATTTATGCTTCTGTGAGCTTCCTTTTCTTTCACCATTTACCCATCATTTCATGCCTTTACAGCTCTGTGGGAGCTTTACCTTTTATGGAATTTTGTTGGGCATCACCAAATGCAAATGAGCTATGTCAGGAACATGCTCTGCACTTTATGGGTGGTTGGCATTTATCAATATACACATGCAAGTACGAAGAAAATCAGCATTTTCGAAACATTTGTAAATCTGGCAAAGATTTTTGGTTTGGCCTGGCTGACATGAACTTCCCCCCCCAATTTTACTAAAAGACTGATGAAATGATTGATAAATGGTCAAATACCACAAATAGGGAAAACTGTTTACACAATTTCAAGTTGTTGTATCATATACAATAGTAAAATAAAATTGTGTTTAATATTTGTTTAAGAAAAAAAACATCTTCCACACTGAAAAGCAAAGATTAAATAAGGAAATTGGCAGATGTCCTTTTTAGCAGACCTAGTGTTGTAAAAACCTCTTCTTCTGATGTATCATCTACAGAGGTGTTCCTCCTCGTCCTGTCTGAACCTTATAAGTACCACCTAGTCCAACAGGGGAAAAATTGGCGTGATGCTCAGACTTACTGCCGCGCCAACTACATTGACCTGGCTACTGTTGAAGGCGATGACAACATGATCAAGCTTCAAAATGAGGCAAAGAAGCACCAACTCACTTCAAATGCTTGGATTGGCCTATACAATGATGTTACTAGCTGGCGCTGGTCCCTGGGAAATCAGCCACTAGGAACTTTTACAGCTTGGTGTTCCAGTGAGCCTAACTATAGAATGGAAGATTGTGCTGCTTTCAATCAGTGGTGTTGGTTTGATGTGACATGTTCAGTTTCATTTCCCTTTGTGTGCTTTGATGGTGAGGAACAACATATTCACTTTATCATTTGTTTTAGAAATGAAGGTTGTTTGGAAAAAAAAAAAACCCTGTGTTTTAAATGTGCTCACTGAACTTAACATCTTTGGCACTTTATAATTTAAACAGCACGCCTTAAAAACAATTTGAGCTATACTTTAAAAGGAGACAATAGACAAAATACTGTTGGTTTAATAAAAATCCAGATAGGAAGTGAAAATCACCTGGATACCTTGTGTGTATGCAAACACATTCTAATACCTTCAAACTTTGTTGTCAGCCATCATTTTCTGGAAACTTCTCATCGAGGTGTAGACAGTCCTCATAGAGTAACATCCCATAGTATTGCCTATGGTCTATATGTAATAGTGATGATGTCATCTGCTTCAGTAAGGGAGTCCTGTGTCTTTCCTTAGCTGATAAACAGTTGATCTGAGAATCGAATGACCACTGTCTGGTCTAAATAGTACTGTAGAGCACATACAGGGCACAATCAGGAACACTTTACAGGCGCATGCAAAAGGATCGTTGCACGGTTAATCAGTTGGTTTGTAAAATTCATTGGTATGACCTAGGACAGAAATTTTAGGTCACTCCAGAGTCAGCTGGCCACCAGTGCATGCAAGACAAGCTTATGACCAGAGCATGAAGTTCTTACACTCTTTTTGCTGAAGTGATTGCTAGCAAAAATGCAATTTTGAGAGACACCCATTTTGGTTTGGCATCTTTCATAAGCAAAAAGAAGGGCCCCTAAGGGACACTAGGACTCCAGCACACCAGGTTTAAGACTACATGGGAAGCTGATTTTTTTTTTCAAAATGCAGCAATGAAAATGTCTATGTTCAATGTAGAAATGTGTCTATATTATTCATCGCTTTTAGTGAAATTCAATATAGTGAATCAAATTAGCATTGTTCAATTTTTCTGAGGTGAAATTTTTTTTTCACCTGTTCATTTTGCTCTCATATGGGGTTTGAGTCCTGCTATAGGACGTGTGGCTTATTTAAGTCGAACCAGCATTAGTCTCATTAGCAATATTAATAGCCACACCTCGTATTGCATTGCTTTGTGATATTTTACTAATTGCACTTCCTGTTTTCCTAATGGCTCTTACAATGACAAAAATGTAAGTTTATGACTGATATTTATGAGCCCCTGAGTCTAGGGAAAGTTGTGGGCAAGCAATAGAACTGTATCTCTGCAATATTGGCTATGTTTATATGAAGATCAAATTCTGTTTAAAGTCCATATTTGGGTTGCAGCCATATTCCGAATATGATTTTATATGCATACAGACATCAGAATATTTCTGTATACATGCTTGCTGTATGGCTGAGTTGCCATTCCTAAGTACCTAGCCTACAGCAAGCATCTGTTAGTGCCCAGAATTCCATGCGCACATATCTCTTTTCAGTGGATTTTCTGAATGTGTTTACATGCAACAAATTTACGATTAAAACAGGCATATTCCAGGGGTGGGAATCGGAATTTGGGGAATCCGAATATTGTCTTAATCTGAATTGGGCAATCAGATTGCAGCATTTACACAACTCAATACTAAGTAGAATATTGCCAAATTCTGATTAGTATTGGAATATTGATATGCATGGAAATGTAGCCAATGTCAGCAGGACCCAGTGAGCAATATTTTTGATTGTGAAGCATCTTGTAGCCAGCCTTGATTGATGTGGTCCATTGAACCCACCCACATGATGCATAACACTTGATTGAGGCAGGTGGAACATCTATGGGTGTTCTGTGGAACTGGATTGCGGAAACCTAAAAGTGCCATGTAGATGGCCTATTTGTTTGTAATAGCTTCATGATTCTGAAACTTGTGCTCTCATCTCCTAGGCTTCTTTGTCTTCAGTCTGACACACATTGGGCACTTTGGGAAGTGAGCTGTCAATAAGCTCCCCCTAAGGAGAGGGATAGTTGCATTCAAATAAGATAAATATGTCCTCAGGTGCATAAAGGCCAAGTCATCTTTTTTTTAATCTTTTTTTTTCTTTTTTTTCTTTTTTTGTAATTTTGTGGTTTAGTTTTTACACCACCATATAAATATAAATATAAATACATAATTAGAAATATAAAAATATTTCTCTACTATATTTCCTGGAACTGAGCTCTGTAACGTTAGGAGTTCTTCTTGATCAAGCTCAGCTAGTCTTAATCTTCAATTATATGTCTGTAAAATGTAGTCATATAAGGAGGGCTCTTTGGAAGGACCTTAGCCTCCAAGTTGTGTGGTCTAAGCTCCTGATTCATCTATTTTAGCTGAACCATGAATGCTGCTAAGTGAATGATTCACCTAGAAAATATCTCCGATTGCTTCTGGGCTTCTTGTTTTATTTATATAGTTATCTGGGCATTTGTGACTAGTTTGGGCTGCCGTGTTTGGTCAGAATACTCTCCAAATTAGGGTCTAAATCTGCTAGCTGAACGTGCCATTGTGTGGAGGAAAAACTGACACCAGCCCCAGAGCTGTGTGTTATCAGAATCCAGCAGTAAGCAGACTCAATCAAGAACGGTGTGAGTATGGCACAGCTTTGTAGGACAGGTTACCTGTAGCTCTGATCATAGTCGCAAGTTGCTAAGCAAATAGATCCATATGTTTGGAGCTTGGAAGATGACACAAGTGTTTGAATATGAATTTTATATTATTATTATTATGAATTATACACACATTACATGAAAAATTCTTTTTTTCTGTGGCGTATTTAATACATTTTTATTTATGCCATTTTTTCCCCTTTGTTTGCTAGGAATAAGATTTCAGAATTTAACATACAAACATAACATGCATACAAAAACTGAATCTCAAAAATACACATTTTATGTAAATTAGGTCAAAGGTGAATAATCCAGCATTTCCAGGGAAAGTAACTAGCTAGAACATTATCTAAATAGTTAGACTTGGCATGTACAGTACTAAGCATCTAGTGCTTAACATCACTGTAGAAAAAGAGATATTTGAGTGCAACATAAGTTTTGATACACTCACTTCATTCCAGCTCATCTTCCATTTTTCGTAACTCCACTTCTCCTGTTCATTTCACTTTGTGGTCATGGTGCGAGCGCGGCAGATGACTGTGATTGGTGATGTTGAGTCTGACCCCTTTGAAAGTGTCTACTTTTCCCTGGGAATCTAGGATGATTCATCTTTGACCTATTTTACATAAAATCTGTATTTTGGAGATTGTAATTTTTGTATTTGTGGTTCTGAATTTTTAAAATCTGAAATCCAACAGGAAAGGAAAAAGATGGCTTTATGACGGCAGTATTTATTGCAAATCCTGTGTCAAAACATCAATTTCTAACTTTATCAAGAAGTCTCAGCATGTACGCTCACATGCACGAGAAGATATCCAGGTGATTTTCACCACCCCTGGTGGTCAAGAAAGGTTAATTAGAAACAACATCTTTATGAACGTTGAGAAACAGCAAATAGAGTGATCTGTGTGAAACTGTAGATTTGAAAATCTCATAGTTCTTTTCTGAAAATTCTATAGATCTTTTCTAGAGAACAAAAGAAACTTTAACATGTGGAAAAATATACATTTGTGCAATTCAAATGTCAGTATAGTCCACTCTCTACACTTTATACTACTAGTGCTGGTTATATACAAAATATTCTGATTTTAAGATTCTCACATTGTTTGTGTATTTGTGAAAAGTGAGTTAAAGTTAGAGTTAAATTAACATGTACAATGTCTGACAAATTAATAAATGTCAATGAAATGTGAATGTTTTTAATCAAGTAACCTGTTTACTATTTTTTAAATTTTTTACAGCCAAGAGCACTGGGCCCAGCAGATACATTCTTATTTCTACTTCTATGACGTTTCATGATGCACAGAGTTACTGCAGACAGCATCACACAGACCTGGCCAGTGTGATAAACGAAGAGGAAAACTTCATTATTAAACAATTAGTCTCTTCTAATTCTTGGTTTGGTCTGTTCAGAGACCTCTGGAAGTGGTCAGACCAGAGCAACTTCTCTACCATTAGTTGGGTGTCAGGAAAACCGTGGGGTGCGGGGATCAATGATAATTGTGGTAATTTTATTAAAGGCCAGGTTGACGCTGCACAGTGCTCTGAGATAATGCCTTTCTTCTGTCTCTCAGGTGAGTTAAAGTTCTGTTCAGGCTCATATTTTTCACTACTTTCAATGGCTTTTATTGCAAGTTTAATTTTGTGTATGTTTCTCTATGTGCATATGCATTTCTGCCTTCAGATTTTACAAAAGAACAAATCATGAGAATGAAGGTTAAATCGAATCAGGATGTGAATGATCCTGCAGCGAAGGCAGCAATCTTACAGAAGGTGTGACAAATCCTCCAGAATTTATTATACTAATCCCCTCTTACAGCATTAAACACTTTAGTCTTCAACATTTGTCACATGCTTTTTGTTGTAATTATAATCTTTTTGTTGTATTCAGTCTTAGTAGGATACAAGTCTCATAAGATTTTAGTGTCCATATTCTGCATTATTTAGAAATAAATGCCTCCTTTTGATTTCAGATCAAGCAAAAACTGAAGGAGCATGGGACAGCAGAGAACACCACAATGAAATGGAGAGAGCAACCAGATGGCATGGTCTTTCACAAGATAAAAGTAAATAATGTTGAAGAAAATAAGACCAGGAAAAAATGTGACCTCTAAATCAGTTAATGTAAGCATTCTTCATTCTTACGATAGAAATTGAACAGACATTACTTTTAGTGCCTTTTGGAATGTATTGCTAAATAAAACAAGAATGAAAATCATCAAAATCAGCTTTAATTAGAGGATTTTGCTAAGCATTAAACAGGCATTTTTAATTAATTAGTCTACAGTCCACATGCTTTACAGATGTTAATAGATTATAAAATAGCACTTCAAGAAAACTAAACAAAGGAAGTGGAATTTTATTTTATTCTTTTTATTGTTATAATAAAAAGACAGTTCATGCAGTTGCTCATGTGCATACTCATGATTACATTGTACTTGTCCTGTACCCTTACAATATACAGTCATTGGAAAAAGAAAGTACACTCTCCTTCAATGTTTGTATTTATCAGTGCCTAAATAATAATTGTGTGGTCCTCCCCAACATTTATAAACCAAAAAAAAAAAAACAGATTTCAATATGTAGTCACTTTTTTCCAAAAAGTAAACCAACATTCAGAAACCAGGTGGGCCATATTCTTTTTAGAGCGAAGGGCCTTTTTCCTAGCAATCCTTCCATGAAAGTCATACTTGTTCAATCTTTTTTGTGTTTGTGCTGTCATGAACATAAATATTTAATGTGCTTACAGAGGCCTGTGGGTCACATGATGTAGCTCTTGGGTTCTTCATCTGACCTTGGACTGAATTTGCTGAGATGCCCACTCCTGGGAAGATTGGCAACTGTCTTCTAGGCTCTCCATTTATAAACAGTTCTTCTCATTGTAGAATGGTGAATTTCAAATTGTTTGGTGATGGCCTTATAACCCTTCCCATATTGATGAGCAGCAACACTTGCTTCTCTGAGGTCATGGCTGATGTCCTTTCTTCTTGGCATGATGTAGACACATACCTGAGTGCTCCAGAACACCAAACTGCCAAAAGCTCTGCTTTTATATTTTTGATGATTAACTAATCTTGTGTAATTCATTAGTAACACCTGGCTGCTAGTTAGTCTCTTAATGATTGTGGAAGTAGGAACGATGTACTTATTTTTTCCCACCTGGTTTCTGAATGTTGGTTTACTTTTGAAAAAATGACTACATAATGAAATGTGGTTTTTTGGTTTTTTTTTTGTCACCTGATGTTATTTGTCTGTTTTTAGATGTTGGTAAGTACCACATTATCGTTATTTAGGCACTGATAAATAAAAACTTGGAATTAAAGAAGGGTGTACTTTTCTCATGACTGTATAGTGTTCTAACAGAGGTTTAATTATTTATCCAATGTGTATATATGATTACAAAATATTTTAAATGATTTAGTATTTAGGTAATGTATTTGTAATATTAAAATAATGGTTTATAACCTATTGCTATATATGTATGGAGCTTAAAATCTTTTTAATAAATATGTGAAAGGTATGAATTCAATAGTTATACATGTTTTTGCAGTACCTACAATGAAAATTGTTCATATTTAGTTAATGTTTGTAAACATTTGTATCTATCAGTAAATATGCACTTCAATTTCTTCTGCATGTTGATGCAATATTAAGTGCATAAATATGTTTATATCCATCTTTGGCTATGTGCTTGCATTATATGCAGTCATGTATGACTAGAAATCTCCATACACTACATCAAACTTATGACACAGGAATTCATTATGGGGGTGGCACAATGGTGCAACAGGTAGCGTTGTCACCTCACAGCTCGAGGGTCCCCTGTTCAATATTGAACTCAGGTTTCTATCTGCTCTGAGTCTTGCATCTTTTCTCCACGTCCATGTCGGTTTCAACACAGACATCCATTTCGACCCTTGGCAGGATAAAGCAGTTACTGAAGATGAAAGAATGAGAGAATGAATTCATTATGAACAGACCTTTGTACAGTACCTAAACTAAAGCTGAAATTTATCAAATTTAGTTTAGTATAATGTGTGCAATCCATTAGTAAATACCCCACCACCCCAAAAAAGTTCCACCATGTAACATAATTAAAGCATACTCTTTTAAAAAGGCTTACCCAGTTTACAACACCTGGATGGTACCAATTTAATCAAGACATTCATAACAGTTCTGAATTGTTGTAGTTCAAGTTCATGGCATTTCTATTCTTTGTTATGTTCTTTTGACACTTCACTCAGTCTGGCCAGTCAGTTCCATGTAGTGTGTTCCACGAGACCTTAAACACAAAGGCTGTAACCCCTCAGAAGCAATAGGTGGAAAGGTACAGTGCATCAAGATAGTGCTAGGATCTGATAGGTCGATAGACACAGGCAGCGTCACAGAGTAAGACATCACGTGTTGATCTAAAGACACTGCTGTGTTGGAATTGTGCCATTAGAAATTTTGAATTGAGTGCAAAATCTGATTTTAAATGTTATATTTCTGAATATGTATCACACTGTATCATACATCTGAAATTGAAGTTTGACCTGAAGTTGATTTTCATGGTTTGCAAAATAGCAAAACAGCAATCTAAAATCTGAAATTGAAATTTCACACTTAAGGGTATACATTTAATAGCTACTGCCTGAAACATTCCCAACCATTGGCAATGAGTGTGAGGAAAAGTGGGAGAAAAATAGATGTGACATAATGGTTTTTTTTTTGGACAGGGAAGTTGAAAGAGAGAGAGAGAGAGAGAGAGAGAGAGAGGGAGGGGGGTGATGCAGGGAAAGACTGTGGGACAGTTAGGATTTGCCCACTCTTAGAATCGAGGCAGGTTCCTAGTCTCTGCAGTAAATTGTGGAAATGCACCCAGAGTCTGGTAAGCATTTTTTACTCCTCTTTTGAGTTGTTGGATGTAAAAAGAGTGACTAAAAATATAGGACCAGGGATAGGATGTATTGAATCTATAACTAAAATATGAAGTATTTTCGTGACTAAAATATGAAGTACTGAAGATAAGACCTATTGAACCTGTGTTTTATAGTAAAAAAGAAATGAAAGAAAGAAAAAGAAATATACTAAAGTGTTATAATCTGCTAATGTCTGTATATGATACGCAGACTGTACGATCCATTTGTAGGTCAATATTTTTGTTCTTTATGGGTATGTAGTTGGGTGAGCTTTTACATGTTTTCCTATGTTTCTGAAGGTTCACTGTGTAATTCTGAGTGAATTTTATTGGTGTTTCTGAAACCATTTTGAAGTTTGTCTGTGTTAAGGAATGTTATGGAGTGTGTAGTAGTCAGATGGTCTCTCAGTAGGTGCCTGCTGGGTGGCCTCATGTTTGTGTGCATATGTCCTTGATTTTCTATGCCAAAGCATGATATCATCATCTTGCACCCTCTGTAGTGTTTTTTTCCTTTCAGGTGTGTGCCAGACTGTTCTATGTTTGTTTAATTTCTTTTTTGCTTTGAAATAATCAGTGTCATATGATTTTAAGAACATGATAAACCTAACTGGATTCATGTTAACTGAGTTTGAGTCAGGATTAGGAAATCTCTTCCTCTCTTTTCTCGTTTCAGAACAAACTCTGTTCCAAGCTTCACAGGTCCACCATATCTCCCATTTCAACCCTGATCAATCTTTGCTGTTTGTCTGATGTGCCTGATGGAAAGTCTCTAAAATAGGAAAGAAAGAACAATGGCAGGGAGTCTTACAGTGAGTGGTATATGGATAAAATTGAAAAATTAGCTAGACAGAACTGGATTTATCCAATGAATTGAGGCTCAAGCAGAGATTATAAACTGTAGCTTCACATATCTGATAAGTCTAATACATTTACAAATTTGTGACTGTTAATCCATTTCACATAACTATCTACAATCACCATCAAAGAAAGCAAATTAGTCAAATACATAATTTCAGCATAAGGAGATGGATGGTCCAGCATTAGGCCACCTCCTTCTCTCTCTCTCTGGGATCTTCCTTCTGTGTCCTCTGGTGGTGAAAACTCAGAATGACACAGAGCCCATTGTACTGGAGGGGAAGTGCTTGGTAGTGTGTGACTCCACTCCAGCTGCAGAACCAGGAGGTAATGCACTGGGAATGTCAGTTCGCTCTGGTACAGGGCGCGTTGCCTTTTCTGCCATCCGCAACACTAACCATGAACCATCAGAGATGAGCAACCGGACAATGACTATTTACTTTGATCAGGTCAGTACTTTCAATTCAATTCAATTATATTTATATAGCACTTTCAACAATGGAGATTAGGAGATTATTTATCAATTTTTTTAGTAAAGTGGTATGTAAATGTTTACGTAAGCCAACCTGAACAAAGAATTTCTGCCAGATTTACAAAAGTTTCAGCAACACTGATTATCTTTGTACTGTCATGTGTATATTAATGAATGCCAATCACTCGTAAATTACCAGTCATGTATACAGCACAGCTCGATAAAGGGAAACTGAAAGGACAAGTGAACTGCAAAAAATGACATTGTCAGAGATAAAAGTGAAAGTTATTTAGACTCACGTCTATTCCAATAAAAATTTATATTATTTAACAGCATAACAGCACTAAAAAATTTAAAATTACAGAAATTACTGAAAAGGTGAATCAGATAATAAAGTGGGCACAGTACTATATACATTATATAGTATATACAGTACTGGGCAAAGGTCTTAGGCACATGCAAAGAGCAAAGATGCCTTCAAAAATAATGAAATTAAATGTTTCTACATAGGGTGCCTAAGACTTTTGCACAGTAGTCTGTGTGTGTGTGTGTGTGTGTGTATATATATATATATATATATATATATATATATATATATATATACACACATAGTCAGTTCCATAAGTATGTGGACAGGGACTAAATGTTCATAATTTTGCCTCTGTACCCCACCACAATGGATTTGAAATGAAGCAGTCAAGATGTGATTGAAGTGTATACTTTCAGTGTTAATTCAAGGGTTTAAACAAAAATATTGCATTAACCATTTAGGAATTTCCTCCATTTTCACAGGCTCAAAAGTAACTGGACAAACTAACATAATCATAAATATTATTTTTAGCACTTGGATGCAAATCCTTTGCAGTCAATGACTGCCTGAAGTCTGGACCCCATGGACATCACCAAATGCTGAGTTTCCTCCCTTGAGATGCTTTGCCAGGTCTTTACTGCAGCCGCCTTCAGTTGCTGCTTGTTTGTGGGTCGTTGTGCCTTCAGATTTGTCTTTAGTAAGTGAAAAGCATGCTCAATTGGGTTGAGGTCAGGTGACTGACTCGGCCAATTAAGAACATTCCATTTGTTTGCCTTAAGAAGCTCTTACTGTTTACTCTTATTGTACTGCTTTCACAGTACTTTTTGGGTCATTAGCCATCTGTACTGTGAAGCGCTATCAGTTTTGCAGCATTTGACTGAATCTGAGCAGAAAGTATAGCTCTATACACTTAAGAATTCATCCTGCTACTTCTGTCAGCAGTCACATCATCAATAAACACCAGTGACCCAGCTCCATTGGTGGCCATACATGCCCATGCCATGACACTGCCTCCACACGTTTGACCGACGATGTGGTATGCTTTGGATCATGAGCCCTTCCTTTCCTTCTCCATGCTTTTCTCTTCCTATCATTCTGGTACAAGTTAATCTTGCATCAGAACTGGCCAGGCTTTTTTTTTTTTTTTTTTTTAAGCAAAGTCTAATCTAGCGTTTCTGTTCTTAAGTGTTACCAGTGGTTTGCATTTTGAGGTAAACCATCTGTATTTACATTCATGAAGGCATCTCTTGATTGTAGACTTTGACAATGATATGCCTACCTCTTCCAGAGTGTTCTTGACTTGGCTAGATGTTGTGAAGTGGTTTTTCTTCACCAAGGAAAGATTTCTGTGATCATCCACTTTAGTTGTCTTCCGTGGTCTTCCAGGCCTTTTGGTGTTGCTGAGCTTGCCAGTGCATTCTTTTTAAATTGTTGATTTGGCCATTCCTAGAGTTTCTGCTATCTCTCTGATAGGTCTGTTTTGTTTTTTCAGCCTAATGATGGCCTCCTTTATTGCATTGACACCTCTTTTGACCGGATATTGAGAGTTCCCATGAACAGTTACCAAATGCAAATATAATGCTTGGAATCAACTCCAGACCTTTTTTCTCCTTAGTTTGTCTTGAAATAATGAGGACACAGGCCACACTTTGCCATGAATCTGCTTATCATCAATTGTCCAATTACTTTTGAGCCTGTGAAAATGGCTGTAATTCCTAAATGCAATATTTAATTATATTAATGCAATATTTTTGTTAAACTCCTTGAATTAAAGGTGAAAGTTTATACTTAAATCACATCTTGCAAAAGTATGAAAATTGTGTAATTGTGTCACTGCCCAAATACGTATGGACCTGACTGTATATATATATATATATATATATATATATATATATATATATATATATATATATATATATATACACTATATACTACCCAGTGGGTGTGTACACTAAGCATATCACATAGGTAAACCACTTTTTTATTTAAAGCAAAGCATTTTGGTGACTCCTAGACACCCTCCCAGATGCCATCTTGGAAAAGCAGCACACTAGGGATTACATGCCATATTGCAGCTTGAGACATACCAAATCAGTCATTTTCAGTCACTTAGTGCTGGCACTAATAATTTTTTGAACAGAATTAAAAGAAGATGCTGTGGCAAATGGACCCAATTCAAATGGAACCAAATATTCTGAGCCATTGCACATCCTCCTTTTATACAGCTGCATTTCTTCTTAATTGAATGACTGGTCTAATTGGTCTTAATTTCTGGATTTGTGTTGGCTTGCTTTCTTAAATTTTTGTATATATATGTGCAGTTGAAATAGCTACGTAAACTATTTGAACTTGACAGCGTAGTCCATATAGAAAAGCGCAGCAACTCTTCATAAAATATATGATTTGAAGCCGATCAGTCAAGGTTTACATTAATTAGACTTCTTATGTGTTAATTTACACACATTTAGCACATGTAGGATATGAACTTTTTTTTCCAAAATTATGGCATTTTCATGAATACTCAATTTCTTTTGTATATGCTCTTACAAATGATTTACAAATATATCTGTTCATATCTGGCTTTAAAAATAAGACACAATGTCACAAAGCAGCTTTAAAGATATTTGGATATACACTATATGACCAAAAATATGTGAACACCTGACCATAACACCTATATGAGGATCTTCCCCAAACTATTGCCACCAACTTGGAAACATACAATTGTCTAGAATGTCTTTGTACACTGTAGCATTGAGGTTTCTCTCTACTGGAACTAAGTGGCCTAGCCCAAACATGTTTCAGCATGACACTGCTACTGTGCACAAAGTGAGGTCCATATAGCGTTGTTTACCTTGACCTCAACCCCAGTGAACACATTTGGGATGAACTGGAACACCAACTTCATGCCAGGCCTTCTCGTTCGACATCAGTGCCTGACCTCATTAAGGATCTTGTGGCTGAATGGGCAAATCCCCACAGCCATGCTCCACAATCTAGTGGAAAGGCTTCCCAGAAGAGTGCATGTTATTATAACAGCAAGGGGGGTTAAATCTATAATGGGATGTTCAACAAGCACATATGGGTGTAATTGATCAGGTGTCCACCTACTTTTGGCAATGTAGTGTAACAGTGGCAAGGAAAATCTCCCTGAGATAACATGAGAAAGAGACGATGGCAAATCGTGAATTTATTAAGAATAGGACAGATGGATGGATGGATGGATAGATGGATGGACACAAGGGGGAAGAAATAATAGAGTAATTGCATGAACTTAGTTTAACAAATTTGAGGAAAAGGGACTAAATAATTTCATGGAGATTGAAAGGGTGAATGAAGGAAAAAAAAACAGGTTTGTTTGTAGGTTATCTAAATATTCTTACTGTATACTTCCTGTTTTAAATGTAAGGTCTTGGTAAACATTGGCAGCCATTTTGACCCTGCACGGAGCATCTTCCTGGCACCTAGAAAAGGGGTGTACAGCTTCAGCTTCCATGTGGTCAAAGTTTACAATAGACAGACGATACAGGTAACCCATAACACCACATATACTGAATATCACCCTAAGACAAGACTCTAACAAGTGTAAAAAAAAAATGTAATGTCAGTTCTGGGATACATCCGATAACATTCAAAATACTCGAAAAACTGCATCAAGCTCTAAAAAAAATCTAGAAGGTTGTTTTGTTGTTGTTTCCTCTGGGGGACCTCTTCAAGGTTCTAGGAGAACCCTACAGAAGTGTGTTTTTCTGTGAAAGAGGCTTCTAAGTATAAGTATAGAGTCAAAAAGTTTCCAAGGAATGCTTATGGAACCCTTTTTCTCAGAGTCTGGAATTCTGCATTAAATTTCCACTTTACACTGTAGTCTCCACAGTGAATTTCCACTTACAACTATAACTATTGTCCCAACATCATGTATTTTAGATTCAGTTCCTCTTCTTTTCCATCATAGTTGAGAAACTCTCCATTATTCAGAGTTGATACTATTGCAGCTTGACACATTCACCTGGAAAGTACGCACCCCACTCACATCTCCTTCTACCTATCTATTCCCTCAGGTAAGCTTGGTGTTGAATGGTTGGCCAGTGATCTCAGCCTTTGCAGGGGACCAGGATGTGACACGTGAAGCGGCAACCAATGCAGGACTGGTTACCATGGAGAGAGGAGACAAGGCCTACCTCAAACTTGAGCGAGGGAACCTGATGGGTGGCTGGAAATATTCAACCTTTTCTGGGTTTCTTGTATTCCCTTTATAGAAGGCGTTTTGCAGAACTGTTCATATACCTTAATTTCATTCTTTTGTCTGTTTTGTGCTGGTGATTTCAACAGCTATTTGTCATCATCATATTCCTATGATTTGCATGGCTACTTGAATGACATCTGAATCAGATCAGATGAAGACAGTGGAACAAATGAGCGACATCCTGATGTGGGCATTTTATTAAGATCAAAGTGCAAATGGTTACAGATGGATACATGGCTGCATACTCATTTCTATTTATTATCACCAGTGCCATCTGTTAATCTGGCAAAACAGGTCAGTAAAGAGCCAAATAAAAGACCCATCACTTTGCCAGGAGACTGCAGGTCCCAGTGTAAACCTGGCTGTAATCATACATTAAAAGCATGGTGTTTGTACTAGCTGTGTATTTTTTTTTTTTTTAGCAAATTATGGGTAATATCACATTTCACAGAAGCTAAATGGAATGCTTAGATATGTATATATGTAGAGTATTGGATGTCATCTTGGAATGTCTTGTTCTATAATAAAATTGCTTGTTAGAACATTTTGATTTGCATGGTGTCATGCATTTGTAAGCTTCAGTATGCAATACATAGAGAGACCCCTCTCTAGCCCTCAGTTTTGTTAAAAGTGCTGGGATGTTGAGTATCATGCAGGGACGATGCTGATCTTGTGGTTCCACATCCACGAAATTCCGGTGACAGATGGAGGAGTTGGCGGATAGTTACTTAGTGTTGCCAGAATCCTGCTGATTACGCCATGCATGCTGTCATTGTTTATTAGTATCAGAGTTCCATGTCTCTATGGGGGATTTGTACTAAAGAGGGCACTTTTCATACACTTTAAAAATACTTACACTCGAATCACCTGGCATGCATTAATTTTCTATAACAGAAGCCCTCACAGTGGTTCCGGCTATAACATAAATGATAGATTTATATTAATGTGCTCATTCTAATTCTAATGTTATCATTTCTATAGTAACAGCTCATTGATAGGGACTTGTTGCTCCACATAATCTAATGTTTATAATAAATGAGTCTTTTAGTACAGAGGAGTTTGTGCTTTCTTATTTCTTGGTAACAGGACAAGCAGCATTTTTGTCATATTAATTTCAAATTAGAGAGAAAAAGAAGCTGGTGAGGGAGTGACTGGCTATAGCTCCTGTAATGTAAGTCATAATGAGAACTTGTTTCATGGATATTTCATAACATTAACGTAACTATAAACAGTGAAAAAGGGCCATCTGTTATTCATTAATAAATTCAAAATTTGTTGTGGTATAAGAGGAATAACATACTTCAAGCAATTCTGGTACAAGAAAACAATAAACTTAGGGGTATTAATGGTGGTATCACACCAGCCTGGCATGGAATATTTTCCTATAACAAAACCTGTTCTGTGTTACTCCATACATAGGACATGGCTTGTTACAAATCGAGCGTTTGCCACAAAGAGATGAGAGGTGGAAACAGGTATTAGATTAGAATATATTCTGATAGAGATTGTGAATCTCTGAAACAGAGAAAGGTGGCAATTTTCACAGTACCTTAGCAGCAGTATCATAGTACAATAAAACGGTTCAGTCAGGGTTGCAGTGGATCCAGAACTTAGCCCAAGGCAAGGCACTAGGCAGGAACAAACCCTGGATGTCTCATCCCATGGAAATTTAAACCATAAAAATATAATGGAGAACAGAACATGGAACATCCATGTACTTAACCTTTTGCAAGATGCACTTTTATATTAGATAAACCGCACAGACCAAAGGATTCTGAGTAAAAAGAAATTGAGTTAAAGAACAAGCAATAGGTGGAAAGTAGAAAACAGAATTAGGCTCTACAATTATTTGAGAACAATTTCTGTTGCATTCTGAACCAAGGACTTGCTAGATTCCATTGGGCTTCACCTCTGTGCAATATACTAAAACACTGGATGAGACAGCCAAAAAATAACCCAGCAGACAATCTTAGGGTTTGATATTGGGAGGGTTCTGCTGACATTTGGAAGGTTGACGTGTGGCTGAGGGTGCTGTTGGGTGTCTCTGACGCTGTCTCGCTCCTTGTATATTCACATGCATGCAGTTGTTGTTGCCAATCTGTACTCCTGTGACATTGGATAAGCAGATGCTCACAGTGCCTGGGAGGAAGGAAGGAGGAGAAAAAGGAAGTCTGTAACTTTCTGACTTACTGTTTTTGGTTCCTCTTTATGTTGAGTGAAACAGTTATTTTGATGTAATATGATCTCTGCCACTCCAGAAGTAACATGTTGGAGTAACACTTACTTGGAATTGAGTATTGCCGCTGACAGGGGAGAAAAAAAGGTTTTAGGTTACCAATGTGTACTATTTGTATGATAGCAAGAGCAAATAAATAAATCAACACCATACGTCAATAAGGTGTCTTTCCAAACCTGCATATTTTGGGGCCTACAATTGGTGGGTGGAGCTCTTGCAGCTGGGTTACAGTACATTCCTGGTAATGTTGGAGAACATAAATGAGCAAATAACCTTGTCCATGAAGACAAAAACAAAAGTAATAGTAGGATATAACTCTGTAGTAGTAGTAGATTAAAAAGACTCAGTCAGACTATACTAAAATCCCAGACAGCACACATGTTTGGGCCAGATAAGTATGTTGTTGTTGTTCTTCTTCTTCTTCTTTCGGCTGCTCCTGTTAGGGGTCGACACAGCGGATCATTGGTCCTCATATTTGATTTGGCACAGTTTTTACGCCGGATGCCCTTCCTGAAGCAACCCTCCCCAATTTTATCCCGGCTTGGGACCAGGACTGGGAGTGTGCTGTGGCTGGGGTTGGTTCCCTGGCTGGGAATGAAACCCGGGCGGTGAGAGCACCAAGGCCTAACCACTAGTCCTCCAGGGACCCTTTGGGCCAGATAACGAATTAGTCTTCGCAATTGCATCCATGATGCAGACTTGTGTGACGTTCAGGCCACATTTATAAAATAACGTGTAAAATTACAGAAAGCTTATTACATTAGCTTTAAATCAACAGCTACAACTCTGCCATTCACGAGATGTGAGTTATCCACTTGGAAGTAGCACCTATATGTACAAACATTCTGATTATGTCTGTAGAAGCATTCAAAAAAGGAACAAATGTCATCAAATGGTATAACTTGGCAACAGATAATATCCCAATCAGTAGGATTAACAACTTTCTGTTTTGCCACTCCAGAGCCACATTTACACTTTAATTTTTATAAACCAGAATTTTTTTTTTTATTATTTCACTGACTGGGATTTGAACCACTTCTGAACTGAGTCTTTGCCACATTTGAACCTGCATCAGTTTAGGGCCAGACATAGCAATACTCTTTGTTATACCTCTGCTTTGGCACAGATCCGTAAAATACATTAGGTCCAGTATTGGACTGTTGTGCACAAAGACATGGGCCAGCTTTGCTATGCAACTCCAGAGATGATGCAGCACCTCTGGTTCACATACCTGCTCCTTTGGCTGTAGGGATAGGACCCATTTCCTAAAACAGACAGTTTTAATTGAGCACATTCATTAAAAAGGGTTTGTCTGTATTCTTTATTAAGAATTTTGTTAACATTACACAACACATATAATGCTTTTCTGAAGTTGTTTGGAAATGAATACCTGTGTGGGAGTTGCCTGAGTCTTCACAGTAGGATCAGTGTGTTCTTTCAGTCCTACTGGTAGGGGAGAAAATGTGAAAAATACTGTATAATAATGTGAATTAATGAATTAAGGTTTGAATTATGAAATGGACTAACATATCATGAGAAAAATTTTAAAACAATTCACAGTTTCAGTTCACTGATAAAATGTAATATTTTACATTTTGGAGATATGGATGAAGATGGCTAATAGATAATTATCTAACTTATGGTGGCTTTAAAGAATTACAAAGCAATGTACACTCAAATACAGTACAGTAAATGCTAGGCAGAGGGACAGAATGTATAGAATAAAATGTACCATTCTTTGTTTGAGGGGTGGTACAGAGTGATGCAAAACTGGAACTGTTTTTGTCTTTATTGTCCTATAGGGAAGAAATGAGAGAAATAGAATATAATGTCTAAGTTAAAATGTCTATTATACTGTATCTAATAAACATAAAGCATAAATGCAATATACAATCAAATAAACAATATGAAATGGAATGTATGAGTATACATGTAATACGTAATAACATTAACTATTAACTATAGTTAATTTCAGGTTGGTGATGAATAAGAATCCTGTGATATAATGATTTAACTAGAATAGCAAAGTTTTGTACCAGCTGTTTCAGAATGCTGTGGACAGCATCAGGCACATGTTGTTTGTGCAACTCGTACACTTTCTTTGTGACCTCAATACAACCTGGAAATAATATGGAATGAGCACTGAATAAATGAATAGCTAAGAAAGCTCTAAAATAAAGAACGATATATCAGCATATTATTATATGTTAGGATGCATGAATGTGGTACATCCTATACAAATCTGTTTTCAAATAAAAGCATGATTTAGACACACACTCTATTAGACACACACTCTAGATTGATGCTGTGAATTTCTATATCCAAAGAAACAGGGAAGACTAAAGATAAAATTGCAAAACATTATGCATATCAATGTCAGCCTTTTGCTTGACAAGGGTTAGATGTGATTGTTAAACGTTGCTGTCCTAAATTCATTGGAAAATTTTGATTCACTGACTAAATTTGCTGTGTCCATGTAAATATTGACACTATGACAGCAACTGAATTTAAGCACTCTAATACAAAAAAGATCATAGAGGTGGAACACAAGTGGCGCACACTAAGGCATAGGAGCTCACCCATGAATGTGGGTCTTTTGTTGGGATCGGAGTCCCAACAGCGCATCATCAGATCAGTTAGGTCAACGAGTCCATCTGCCTGGCTGCTGTCTAGATATTTCAGATCAGGCCTGTCACCTTCGCGGACACGAAACCGCACCAAACTAGAGACGTTAACTGGCAGAGAAGTGAAAAGAGAGAGAGAATGAGGCAGCGAGCATCTTAGTGAGTAAATAAAGTCCTATATTAGACTGTGTTTGTGACTGATTTGCAGTTAGAGAAAGCACTGGAGACTCACTGCTGTATGGCTGCTTTCCAGTGGTAACTGACCACAACAGGATGCCGTAGCTAAGACAATATTTGGAAAGAAACCCATGTCATTAAATGCACTGAACGCATAACCCACTCATGTTTGGTCACAAAGCTTTTACTGAACATTCTTTTTACCTGTAAATATCAGAGGAAAAGGTAGGGACGTATCGAGAGGACCGAAATGCTTCTGGGGGCATGTAGCTTGTGGTCCCAGCTGCATCCTCATCTTTCTCCTCAATCACTTTGGAAGTACTTTTAGCTATTTTGGCTAGACCAAAATCTGTGAGCTGGAGTGAACAAAACAGATAAACAGAGGGACTACTCAGAGATGTCGCACTTGTTCCTTAACCACTTGGTGACTAGCCATCAATAAACATTTTCATCATGTCTCTGACCTTGGCATTGAGACTGTCATCCAGTAGCACATTGCTGGGTTTCAGGTCCAGGTGCAGAAGAGGTGGAGTCAACTGGTGGAGGAAGTTCATTCCCAGGGCAATCTGGTTAATAATGCGGAAGGTAAGCGGCCAGGGCGGGGGTCCATTCAAAGCCACCTGGAGGTCCGCCAGAGATCCTCTCTCCATGTATTCCATGACTAAACCCATCTGAATGGCAGATCTCTCTCCTTGAGGTTGACTTTGGTAAACACCCAAAATTCTCAACACGTTGGGGTTCCCACCGTGACGCATCAAGTCTGCCTCTCGGAGGAGACACGAGTCGGTGCTAGGAAGGAAAAAAAAAGGCAAGGGATAACGTGTCCTGTGTAGGGGTGTATCTTCAGTGACCTTCAGTCAGAGATTATTTAGCAGGTTCAACTAGATATTTGTGCACTTACGTAAGTATACTCTTACTAACTGAAACACATCAGATATGCACAGTTTTTCATCTTTCCTGTTAGAGTAGAGCATCAGGATGCTACAAACAAGTCACTGGAGTGAGCAGTTTTTACTCTCACGCAGCCAGGAGCGGACAGTCAGATACGAAGCATGCAGAGGAAAGCAAAGTCATGTTAATTAACATGCATTTTCCTCTACCTCCTCTGTCACATCCATCAGTTGAAAGGGACACCATAAGACCACTAACAACAAGATTATGTGTTGGATCTTTAGCACAGCCATGACACTGACATAGTAATGTGTGTTGTGCTGGAATGAATGTATCAGGGACAGCAGTGCTGTTGGGATGTTCAAACACCTCAGTGCCATTGCTGGCTTGAGAACAGTCCATCCATCACAAATATCCAGCTAATAGCATCCTGTGGTCAGAAGGTGAGGGTTTCGCTATAAGAAAAGGTTCCAAGTAGAACCTTCTTTTGGAAGCTTAGGACCCTTAATAAGCCAATGAACCCTTAAAGAAGCCTTGAGTAACCCTTTCTTCTAAGAGTGCAAGTCAGTGTAAACTGAATGTTGTCTATTTCTGAGGTGTGCACTCTCAGAAATAAAGGTAATAAACTGTACTTATCTTTGACGCTAGAGTAGTACCCCCAAGGGTACATCTTTTGTACCTTTAGTATGTATAATTTACCTGAAGACATGAATATGGTGTACCTCTAAAAATAATTTAAGGTACATAATTGGACTTTATAAACCACTGATATACTTTAATTGTACATCACATGCTTAGGTAAAAGATGCACAATAAAGGTACAAAGTATGTACCATTGATGGTACCACTCCTCTGACAAAGACATGAACAGTTTGGTACCTTTTTTTTTTTTTTTTTTTTAAATATAGGGGTAGGGTGGGCGTTTCAAACTGTGCATT
>CM040481.1:6489842-6520210 GCA_022758105.1 Pangasianodon gigas
TTTGTCCCATTACTTTTGAGCCTGTGAAAATGGAGGAACTCTGTAAAAAATGGCTGTAATTCCTAAACGGTTAATGCAATATTTTTGTTAAACCCCTTGAATTAAAGCTGAAAGTCTACGCTTCAGTCACATCTTGACTGCTTCATTTCAAATCCACTGTGGTGGTGTACAGAGGCAAAATTACCAAAACTGTGTCACTCTCCCAATATTTATGGACCTGACTGTATATATATATATATATATATATATATATATATATATATATATATATATATATATATATATACATATATGATTCTTCAATGTAAATACAGCCAACATTATAACATTGTATATATATATATATATATATATAGCCAACATTGTTGACATCAACTTACCCTAGGTCAGGATGGTGAGAATTAAAGCTCAACTGGCACTCGAGATATTCAATACAGCTGTCTGTGGAGCCTCAAAGCACGTGAGCTCATGGCGAAGCTCCTGCTGTGTTACTGAAATCTGACATACTGAAATGGCGACGCTCAACAAACACACCGACCCTAAACTGTATGAGCATTTCTTTCACTTCCTCATAGGAAGAGAAGGAGAAAAGAAAATGCAGTGCCGTAGACTGTCTTCAGAGGGCTGTCTAACAAGTCTGGTCTACCTGCTTTACCCTGAAGCTATGAGAATGCCCTTTACATACATGCATGATATATACCTGGAGTTAAAGTTTTTAAATCTTCTCCTAACTTCGAGAATAAAGTGTTTGGTAGTGTTTAAAAACATAAAGACAGGAGGTGGTACAGTGCTGTCATCTGCAGTGAAATGATCGCCATGTGGGAATAATCTGAATAACAGAATAAGCCGTCGGGATCCTTAAAGCTGTCGTTTTCAGACGTAAACGCGTCATCTTTCTAACACATGCATTCCGCACATCATCGCGCGTGCCATTTCTGTTAACCTAAAAACGGAAATTTTCTATTGACGTCAGCGGAATTTCCCACATAACGTATCTACAATATATGCGCAGCAGATTTACAGCAGGACATGTGCTTTCTCCCCGAACAGGTTATGCTGGCTTGACAAAACCAACAGTCTGTTCTGCTTTATAAGATTATTTTATTTTATTTTATTTTATTTTATTTTATTTTATTTTATTTTATTTTATTTTATTATGTTGGCTTGACAAAACCAACAGTCTGTTCTGCTTTATAAGGTTATTTTATTTTATTTTATTTTATTATGTTGGCTTGACAAAACCAACAGTCTGTTCTGCTTTATAAGATTATTATTTTTATTTTATTTTATTTTATTTTATTTTATTATGTTGGCTTGACAAAACCAGCATTCTGTTCTACTCTTTGTTATTGTTATCATTATTATTATTATTATTATTATTATTATTATTATTATTATTATTATTATGTCCCTCTGTGTCACAGAGACTCTCACTTCATCTATCTCTCGATCAGTGCCACACACTCTCTCCATCCATCTCTATCAATCTACCAACAGCACACACACTCTCTCTCTCTCTCCCTCTTGACAAAACCAACAATCTGTTCTGCTTTATAAGGTTATTATTTTATTTTATTTTATTTTATTATGTTGGCTTGACAAAACCAACAATCTGTTCTGCTTTATAAGATTATTTTATTTTATTTTATTTTATTATGTTGGCTTGACAAAACCAGCATTCTGTTCTACTCTTTGTTATTATTATTATTATTATTATTATTATTATTATTATTATGTCTCTCTGTGTCACAGAGACTCTCACTTCATCTATCTCTCGATCAGTGCCACACACTCTCTCCATCCATCTCTATCAATCTACCAACAGCACACACACTCTCTCTCTCTCTCTCTCTCTCTCTCTCTCTCTCTCTCTCCATATTTCTATCAATCTGCCTCTATCACTCTCTCACTCCTTCTGTCTTTCAAACACTAAAACTCTCTCCATCTATCTACACGTGTCACTCTGTCTCTCCATTTATCTTTCAACCATTCTCTCCATCATCTATTTACTAGCAACACTCTATCTATCTATCTATCTATCAATGCCACACATTCTGTCAATCCAGCTCTCTATCAATCTGCCAGTAGCACTCTCTCTCTCTCTCTCTCTCTCTCTCTCTCTCTCTCCATATTTCTATCAATCTACCTCTATCACTCTCTCACTCCTTCTGTCTTTCAAACACTAAAACTCTCTCCATCTATCTACACGTGTCACTCTGTCTCTCCATTTATCTTTCAACTATTCTCTCCATCATCTATTTACTATCTATCTATCTATCTATCTATCAATGCCACACATTCTGTCAATCCAGCTCTCTATCAATCTGCCAGTAGCTCTCTCTCTCTCTCCATATTTCTTTCTATCACTCTACCTCTATCACTCTCTCACTCAATTCAATTCAATTTTTAGCAATTGTCACAAAGCAGCTTTACAGAAATATATAAATTCAGGAAGTTTTAAACTTATAAATTTATAAATTTGTCCCTAATGAGCAAACCAGAGGCGTCTGTCTTTCTACTAATAACACTCTCTCTCCATCTGACTTTCTAATTGTATCACTCTATTTGTCATCTAGCTTTCTGCCAGTAACTGTCTGTCTGTCACCCTTTCTTTCTTTCCTTCTTTCTTTCTTTCTTTCTTTCTTTCTTTCTTTCTTTCTTTCAACTTCAAACTATCTTCAAGCTTATGAAACAGTTTCAGACATTCAGACAGGCTTTATCAAGCCAACATCAAAGTTTGTCGTGAAGAACTTTACCTAGCTAGTCTCAAAACGAGTCTCAAAATATCAAAATATCAAAATATCAAACACAGCTTTACGAAGACATTCTCAGGCGACATCACATACGTGCATTACGGTAGTTACACTACTGCACGCCCACTCCGTGTTTCCCCAAGTTTCACTTTTATCAACAACAACAAGCTGCGCTCAGAGTGAGGACGAGTTTTTAAACGCAAGAGTTAGAGAATTGTTCAGAAACGTTCAGTGTTTAAAACAATATAAACAATGTTTATGACTGACCTCAGACACGACAGCTTCGGTGCGAGTTAGACGCTGAACTTTGGACCCATATCGCTTTTTAAATAATTCCGGAAGGCAGATTGCAGATATGCTGCAATCGAAACTTAAACTTGGAAACCAAAAGGTGAAGGGTGCGGTTTAAAGTCCTGAAGTTGCCATGGTAAAAATGTCTTAAATCACACTGAATACTAAGAATTGTTTTATTATATACTTTCCCTTGACGTTATTGGGTAGATTGTATACATCTGTAACATTTGCTTTTTGCATTGTCACAAAAACTGTAGATGAAAATCATATAATGTTCATTTATAATGTCTCTTTTATGTGTCTAACCAGAAACCAGGCATTATTAACTCTGTTGGTGTTATTATTATTGTTATAATGTTATTCTGCTACTGTACTTTTTGACATATGATTGTGATACCTGTCTGTTTTTTCTCTCTCTATGAACAAACGCACATACAGACAAGTAAATCTTGACTATAACCTACACTTCAACCCCATCATGGCTCTCTCAGCCGTCCCAGAATGGAGGGATAAGATGGCAGGAGAGCAGCAAGTGGAGGACGAGTTTACCTGCCCAGGTGTGTTGCAGGGCTCTCTGCTGTCCCTGAAACCCACAGTGGAGCGAGTGTTTGGCGTGACTTTGAGAATTGGTGGGGAAGACCCCTCATATGCCTCTCAGGATGGACAAATTTGGCTCCAACTGAAGGGAAGGAAACAAGAAGTAGAGGCAGCAAAGGTGGGTTTGTTCTATTACACAGACCAGTGTGGTTTTCATTCTTAAAATGTTCCTTCACCAAGCAGCTTTGCAGTGGCCCAATGCTTTGTGTAAATCGATCGTAATTATCAGTGCTTGGTTGGTGACTGACATTTCCTTGTATATCATTTGTACTGGGTGTTCTCAATGCCAGTTTCTGCATTCTGTCTTTCCCAGCACAGTGGTAGGCCTCCAGGAACAGAAGGACAGTCATGACTTAAAATAGTATTAGTCATAGTTGTTTTTGTCTCATTATATGTCTTGCTGGATTTCTCTTCTTGTCAGCTTTTTATAAAAGGTATTGTGAACCAAGAGGCTCAGAAAGAAGTTCAATATCCACATGTCCTTCAGTGTGTGTTCTGTGGTGCCAAGGGGTTATTTATTGACTGCCTGGTTAGAAATACCTCAGCACATATAGTGGTAAGTAGGGTTAGAATGGTGAAGTTGGTCTACTTTGTCTTCTTTACTGTTAGTATCTACTATTAGTGTATGCATTTACCTTTGGGTTAACTTTCTCCAGGTGGGCTCAGTAGGTTGTCTCCTCATCTCTGGACTGGCCGAGCCTGTTGTGAAGGCCTACTCCCTTGTCATAGACCTGGTAGACAAGTACAGTTCTAGCCAAGCACAACCCTCTCAGGCAAGAAGTGAGTCCATGGATTCTCGTCGGACCTTCAAATCCCTAGTGGAGAGACTGGAGGACAGTCACACCCTAGAACTGCTGGTCCTGCCAGTGATGGTTAAAGAAGTTCTTCTGGACTTAATTAAGCAGTCAGGACTAGATCCAAACACTTTGGACAGTGGTGTAGTTTCAGCCGGAGCCACAAAACCTCTAAAAATTCAGGAGAGAATGGATAGACTGATGCTAAAAGAATCTAAGGACAACCAGAACCATGAGATTTTAAACAGTGCCACCATTTCTCCCAGAGCAAACGGGACACCTTTTTTTAACTTTTCAGATTATAGAATCAATGATACAGGAAAGCAAAATAATCAAGCAGAGTCTCCAAGTCAATTATTCCACTGTTTGGCAGCAGGCACAGAATCAAGGCCTGGTGCTGCAAGTGCAGATGTAAAGAAACAAGACAGACAAGTGCACAAGTGGTCTGAAGGTGTACCCCATGATATAGAGGAGGAAGAAGAGTTAAATCAGGAGGATCAACATGAAGAAAGCTTGTTGTCCACAGCAAGCAAACAAGAAAATGAGCATCTACTTAAATTCTTCACTGCAATGGGCTTCAACGATGAGGTGGTATGTAGAGTTTTGGCCCGTACTGGACCCAGAGAACCCTCTCAGGTTCTTGACCTGATCCAGCAAGAGCAAGATAAAACAATGATCCAGATGTTAAAGCAGGAGGTGAATGGGGCTCCAGGGGCCAAAGATGAGGATTTTGTCCTTGATGTGATGAAGAAAGCAGCAGCCAGCTGTGGGTACACAGAGGAGAAGGTGGCTGAGATTTACAGCAACCTCCCTGAATTGAAACCGCATGAGCTGATCCTGGAGCTGCAGAGGAAGGGCATGAGGGAATCCAGTGGCAGGAAAGACAGCAAGAGAAAGAAAGCAGAGGAAATAGAGGAGCAGAGGAAAAATGCACCCATTCTTCAAAGAGCCAAAGAAAGTCCATTAAAGGAAGAGAAGAAAACTGAGAGAAATAATGGGAAGAGTGGAATGACAAATATAGAAAAGACTGAGAATGATAGAGGAGTAAGTTTAGAAGCAGTGACTAAAAAGAAGCAAGATGTGCAAGCATATGGGAGAGGAAAGTCAAGTGTAGGACTGAGGATGCCAGAACACTTAACTGAGCTAGAAAAGATGGACTTGGCAAGCACGAAACCAGATATTTTTTCATCTTCATTCCATACCATTCCGCCTTCTGTATGTGGGCCTCCTCAGCCGACTTACCCACCTCCACTGCAATCCAACATCTCAGAAGAAAAAAGTGCCCCAGCAGAGCCCACTTTCCTCAGGCCTAAGCACAAACCTCTACCAAGCAAGGCAGGTGCAGTCATCACCGGACAACAGCGCTTCTTGGAAGGCTTAGAGACACCTTTTGTCCTCCAGCTGAAGGATGACCATGGTGACCCAGGGCTGCGGCAGATCATCATTGATGGGAGCAACGTTGCCATGACGTAAGAAAAGTGTTAAGAAGGTCAAACAGAATAAACAAGCAATTTAACTTAAGAAAAAAAAGGTAAGGGATGAAGACAGTAGAGTGGAAGAGGCTTGACAACATCAAACCGGATTAGCAAAAAAAAAGAGAGAGAATGACAACTTTGGTAAATTCCACGTTAGATCACTTTACAATTAGATGAGAGTAGACAGCATATAACAGATCTTTCATAGCTGCAATACCGGTAAATTTACTAGATATTTTAACTCGCTTTAATCTTTAAGCTTCAGACTCCAAGAAGGGAATAAGCAAGCAAACGTTTATCTAAGCTTCACTTTGTAGCTGTTTAATTGTTTGGATAGTACCACCACAAAATTTTGCCCAAGATATGTACCAGTTTTTGGTTCATGTATTTGTTTACCTTGTACGTCTTAACATATGACATGTCACTTCGTAATAGGGCAAATGACTTTTATAGCTATTTCATATATGTGCCACTAGCAACATTCTTCAGTCACTACCCAAAAAATGGCATCAAGCCACAGTCATTTGATATGGAGTAATTTGCAAGACGTGTAACAGGAGAAGACATATTATGCAGATTATATTGTACTGCATCATGTGTGGTATCATTATGAATATTGATTCTGTATTGTACTTGTCCCAAGGCATGGTTTGGGAATATTTTTCTCCTGTCGAGGCATTGCTTTGGCTGTGGAGTACTTCTGGAACCAAGGCCATCGCAAAATCACAGCACTTGTTCCCCAGTGGAGACAGAAGAAAGACCCAAAGATAAAAGGTAATTACTATGTAACTTGTGTGTTTTTCTTTTAAGACTTTTATCAGGTTAGTTTGTCTATATTCATAGCATATTCTCTTTTAAAGAGCAGCACTTTATGGCACAACTGCAGGATCTTGGTCTCCTCTCGTTTACCCCATCTAGAGAGTTTAAAGGACAGAGGATTAATTCCTATGATGACAGGTACATCCACACATCACTGCGCCCATTTTTTCACCTCTTTTTAAATGATGTTCAGCTTGTCATCTTACTGTTTTGTTATAAAATATTCAATGTGCATTTTCTTAAAGCTTTCCCATAAGGTTCATAGGACATCTGGTTGAGACTAGAAGTGCACATTGGGACTGTGATCCCACAACAAAAACGTTTTTAATTTTTAAACAGTCAGATATATAACTTACAACTATATATGTTAGAAGACATTGCAGGCAGGTACAAGTAAAAATGCTTGAGTAGTTTTAAAATCTTGAGTTGAGACCAATTATAAACTCAAGTCATGCAGCAGAGGCTGAGAAACTGCAAGAGCCAGAATTCACATACCATGCTGACAGTGCTGCATTTCTTCCTCTGTTTTTTTGCCAGTGTTCCAGGGCATAGTGGGTTTAAATCCTTGTACTTTAGCTATGTTGCTGATACCGCTCTAAACTATTCATATAACATGCTTTCAGATTTATGCTGCAGCTTGCAAGGCAGACAGATGGAGTGATTGTAACGAATGACAACATGAGAGACCTTGTGGACGAGTCAGTTGGGTGGAAAGAAATCATCAAGACAAGGTGAACTAGAACTTTTAAGAGCCAAAGAGTTAAAAGAAAGATTGTTACTAGGGGTAGGTGTTATGATGATATGGGAATTTACTCAGAGAATCGTGGGTATTGCAGTTCTACAGTATTAGCCAGACTCAACATAAAAATGAGTCATTATCAGATATTTGATTATTTTTCCTTCTTGTTTATTTTTATTTCACTTTTGGACTTTTTTCATATTTTGAAAGTTCTTATAGTGTTGTAACTACTGTGAGTTCCAACTCCACCTCATCAAATCAAAATATATGTACATATTGTGATACAGATGCACATTAAAACAACAAGTTATCATGATTTGAAAGGTTTGCCATATTGCTGACCAATAATTGGTAGTGGTCAAGTTACTCACCAGAATTATTTGATCCTGTGCATTCTATTACACTACTTTTTATTATTTCATTATTTTAGCTTCTTACACTTATTGTTGTACTTATAATTTCACTTCATCTTTTATTTTGTCCTGTGCCATCTATTACATTACTTTATCATTTAATTTGTACTACTTGATTATACGGCACTTTGAGCTACCACATGTATGAAAAGTGCTCTATGAATAGTTTATTATAATTATAATTATAATTATAATTATTATTATTATTATTATTATTATTGGGCAGGAATTTGTAATGTCATTTACATGCCAGACTGTATTATACACCACGATCACCAGTTAAAAAAAAAAAAAAAAAAAAAAAGTAATACTGCTGTAATTTCTACTATAAATGTTCAATAATATCTGTGTGAAATACAGACATTATTTATATTATTTCTAATATAAATATTCAACAATGTCTCTGCAGGTTGCTCCAGTACGTGTTTGCAGGGGACCTCTTTATGGTGCCGGATGATCCTCTAGGCCGAAGTGGACCCCACATTAATGACTTCTTACGAACACAGAAGAGGTTTGTGTATGGATCAATAACTTGTAAACTTGCATGGGAAAAAAAGTAGAGAAACACACATACTTACAAACATATTCTAAAATAGCAGTTATGATTAGTGGAAGCCTGACACACACACATTCTGTCTCTCTTTTTATCTTCACCCAGTCCCCCTGTTCCAGGCAGTCACACATTTGCTGGTATGGCCTCAAATTTCCCCCAACCCTCATCTCAACCCAGAGCTCAGACGGAAGTGCTGAAGTACCGTGAGCGGACACCTGGGGGCGTCGGCAGAGCTCACGGGTCAGTAAGAGGTCATTCCCAGGGTGGAAAGGAGATGGAGAGGTCAGCAGAGGAGACGCTCAGGCTGAAACAGGATTTGGTGCAGATTTTTCCAGGGCAGGAGAGTGTGGTTACAATGACCCTACAGTGCTACCCAACTCTTACAGACATCAACCAATTGTCTTATTTCATTCTGGAACAAGTAAATACAGAGGAGTAGAAAAGCATGAATGTGAGTTTGAAATGAGAGAGACGGGCTCAATAATATAACCATCAATAATACAACCATCAGGCTGTGGGTGAATCGAAGTATTTGAAAATAACAGTCTTGAGAAAACAAGAAACTGATCTTGACATTAAAACATGAAAAATATGGCTCCTTAACATTTAGCTGTGATCTGTTAGTTATTTGCAGTGCTAACAAATAGAGTATGCAGTGGCTAGGATCTTGATGTCTACTTCATGGCAATAAAAAAAAAGTTTAGAAAATACAGTGTGTATGTTTTAGACCAGCGCTGTGTAAACCTGTATTTTTTCTAGCTCTATTTGTCTTTTGCATTCCTATTTAAAGTGTGTTTACTGATCAACATAATGATTAATTCATATTTTATCAGACATATTACATGCAGTAAAGTACTATTTCTTTTGATTGTGCATATTGTGGTCATTTTAATTGAACTCAAGGAGCAATTACACCAACCAATATGGCGTCAGTGGCAATATTCTTTCAAATGTCTGTTTTCATAATGAATTTTCATAAGTCCAGCAATAAAGTTGTTTTGGAATATCTGTTTACCAAATATGTACTGACTATTAAATTGTCTTGTATCCAAAGCACCATGGCCCAAGTGGTCATGATCTGTGCTCTCTTATATCTCCTTCGGGAAAAAAAAAAAAAAAAGGTTATGTTGTTAATGCAGAATGCAATTGAAGAAAATCAATTATATGTGTTACATGTTTAAGACACTGAATTCCTAATAGCACAAAGCTTTTATTTGCTGTACACAGTCCTATAAGCAATATTAGCGCTTGTGCATTAATTATCAGGATGGAGTGGGGCGGCAAGGTGGTGGAGAAGGTTGTGTTGCTGTCTCGCAGCTTGGATCCTGAGCTCGGGTTTCTGTCTGTGTGGAGTGTCTCATGTTTCTCATGTCTCATGTCTCCCCATGTCCATGTGGGTTTCCTTTGGGTTCTCTGGTTTCCTCCCAAAAACATGCCAATAGGTGGATTTTCTCTGCTAAATGGCCTCTAGGTGTGAATGTGTGTGTTCCTGCGATGGACTGGCATCCCATCCAAGGAGCATTCTCACCTAGTATTATCCACCATGACCAGGATAACGCAGTTACTGAAGATGAATAAAATTATTAAATTATAAATGATGTATGCTGAATATATGATTAAAAAATGATCATATATTTCACTCACATGCTTATTGTGAGTCCAATCAAGACACGCAAAAAAAAAAAATCAATATTCACACTCCCATATCTGTCACAAAGGTAAACGTTTGTACCTTTCAGTTCAGAAGTAGCCAAAATATGTTACACTTCTCACAGTGTATAATGAAAAGAAAGTGCACAAAAAAAACTTTGACTTTCCTGCCAAAGATCAATTCAATAATCACCAATATCTACCTTGTTAGAAACAGTTTTCTTTATATTTTATTGGTCTTACCACTAGATGGTGCACAAAAAAAAATACCAATTTCATTCACCTGACAGGATCAATGGATCAACCTCACAGTGAATGCAGAGTGTTTAAACAACTGAACTGCAAATACTTTTCAACAGAAGTTGGAACAGCATGTATAGATTTAACCTGTGAGGAAAGTGTCGTTGTAAAGAATACTTTAACATCTCAATTGGCATTTTTCTTCTAGATATGCTGGAAGATATTCCAGAGCTATAAGGGGCGCTCTAATAGAATGGCTGCTATAGTTTACAGGCTCAGCTACATGTACATTTCTCTCGTCTACCTTCCAAGAGGCTGTTCACCACAGAAATGTTGTGTTCGCATGCATTTGACCAAATAAAGCAAGCTGAGGTGTTTTGGAAAGACTGTAGAAAATGCATGTTCTTAGTACAACAGTGAAGACTTTCTCTGTAATGATCCCATGATGGCCCACATGTCACCTTGGAATAATGGTGCTGAACCCAGCCACACTTCTACCTCGCTGAAGAACATTTAAATGCCACACATTAGGCATTTGTTGCATTAGGGCCACTCTTGGCCCAGATTCCAATTGCCGCTGAAAAAATTAAATGTGGCTGCTTACTGTTGGGCCACAAAACACTTGCCATTTTTGACCCAGATTTCTCTACTATCTGGGTTGTTTGACTGAAAGAATGTGGAATTTACATTCTGATCTGGAGGAACGAACTGATATGCAAATATAGTTGTATAGTAAGATTATTATTCAGGAAACAGTGATACCCATCAAGGGATACCAGTCATATGACAAATCAGGTGATTTTTAAGTTCATTACCTGATTTTTAAGTTCATTACCTGAAATCTTGGGAAGAGGAGTTTATGTTATTGACTGATGTATCAATATGTTATCGTTATTGACTGATGCAGGTTGTGATGTATTTTTGAGTGTGTCGGGCTGAAGCTAAGGCTTGATAACTGTAGCTGTTGGTAATATAATAGTAATAAAATGCTTCATGTACCATATCCTGTTAGCCATACTATTGGTGCTGACATCTGGAATAAAAGCAAGTCACAGAAGCCAAGTGAGATGAAAAAGGAGGCTATGATGCAGTAGAAATGAATACAACAATAAAAATGCAAACTCAGTTTCACAGCTACTGTCCGCCTCCCTTTTTCCAGTTACTGCTTTTCATGTATAATAGTATGATGTCTAATAGTAGCTCTTGTTCTGCCAGTTAAAAGAAATTAATGTTCCTTCTCATTAGACAGTCACTGTCTTCCTAGTCATGGTTTACATACTGTATATATATATATATATACAGTATATATAGACAACTCACTCTGGTTTTTCTAATCTAGCTAAATTATGTAGTCAATGAACTGACTTAAGCTGTTTAGAATTAGCTATGTCTGGGCCTATTCTATTGAAGGGTGTCAATTTCATCCATTCTGGAGTTGATGACATAATTAAAAACTCACGGTCTAAAAGAAATTAAATATAACTATTAAAGTGACTGAGACTATAGTACCCTTGAATGCTTCTATCTGAAAAATTGTATAAAGCATGTAATGATTAACCTTTGCATAAGAAGGCAGAAATCCTTTTATTATTCCCAAATGGTTCTTGACTTTTTTGGATATGGTAGAGTTTGTAACAGTAACAGTTTTGGGAGTTCTGTGAAATAGATTAAAGTGGCACTGTATATATGAAGTGGACTATAAACATAAAGACTGGAAACTGGAGAAGTGTGATTTAGAAAAAAATAATAACTGTAAATGCAAGGCGACAACTGATCTAAATCATGCTGTAAACGTAATATATTAAAATGTGTCCTTGGATTATGAAATTTTGAAAACAAAAGATTACATGAGAATCTTCATGGAAACAGATTAAAGGCTTTAAATGGGATACATATGGGTTTTTTGATCAATGTATAAGTTAGGTATTGTAGAAATAAGTAAGTAGATTAAATGCTGTAAATAGCTGTAATATATATGTTATTGTTTCTTTGTATCGTATTACAATGCCAAATGCAATGAATGTACAGGGAACTGACTCTGTCTGGCCCTTTAAAGGTAACTACCCTGTGTGGTTCTGCTCTTATGAATCTCACCACAGATTGAATAGACTTGCCCAGCCTACTCCAAGCCAAGCGTATTTTGAAAATTCAGCAACCTCACTGTATTGTATTGAAGGCGTTGTTTAACTGGTTTGACATGCTTGGGTGAGGAGAAATGGAACAGCACACTATTTCTGGAGCATTCCTTTACATCGAGGTAAAGGAATAGAGACTACAGTAAATGAGAAAGTCAGAGAATCTGAAGCAAAGACGACGCTCGAAATAGGTATGTTTACAAGTAACTTTTTTTTTTGCCAGGTAAATGTGCCATTTTTTGTTTTTGATAAGATCTTTCATGGATTACGTAGAACAGCTGAAGCTACCACATTTTTGGAGCTGGGGGGGGCAAATTTCTCAGACAGGGACAAAGTTGTCATATTGTTTTAGTGAGATAAGACATAACTGAAGTATTATCTACAGACCGATCACCAGAGTTTTGAAATTTTGAATTTTTTTGTAATTTAGTCATAAGCCAGTGACATTAAGATTACAACAATGTATTCTTTTTTGCTTTTATGTCTGTCTCGGCGTACTCTGTTTTACTCTCACTGACACAACATATGTCCATAATAATAACCTGATACCTAAGAGGGGAGAAAAAATCCTAAAGACACTCCATTGAAAACAGTAGCAAATCATAGTCAACGTCTGAAAGCGAATATAAAGTGAAAGTATGTAGTCAACTTCAGCAGGATATGCGAAAATGATTGTATAAAAATGCCATGAAGCACAGTATGCATCATAATTTTAAAAAGTCTGAATATATATACAGAATCAGTGAAGGAATTGCTGTGGGAACACAAAATCTTAGTGCTTTGTAAAGTTTCCAGATTTGAACTCTGTTAAAAATTTGTGGTTTGCGTTAGGTATTCTCTGTACTGGTGGAATTACCATGTTAACTGTGGGGTGCCATTAATTTTCAGAAAAGAACTTTATATGTTTGAAATAATTGTATGTTCATACAGAACTATACAGAGTCCTCATATGTTTAATTTCAAAATATCACATAGTTCATGTTTTTTTACAGTTTACATTTTGTTCATTTTCATGAGGGGTGCCAATACTTCCTAAATTAAAATTTTAATGTTGTTTTCGGGCACCTGGACTCCTTGTTCAAGACTTATATATGGTTATATACCATAACTACGTCTAAGGTGATTAATGTCACAAGTAATGGTTTGTGTGTATGTGTGTGTATCATTGACAAGCCTGATGCACTAAAAGAGGAAGCACGGAGGAATATAGGAGGAGCATGAGAAAGGAGGGATATGATGTACTGAGAGAAAGAGGGAACAGAATAGAGAGTGGGAGGAAGAGGAAAAACAGAGACGCATGTGTGGTATAGAACACAGAGATAAGGTAATGAGAAGAGCTTGGCAGAGAGACATGTGAGAGAGAGGGAAAGAAAATAAATACAGACAGATGTACATCGGCAAAGGAAAGTCACAGGTAATGCCTTGCAGTTCTTCACCTCTTGACTCAACTTATTTTCATCATGTTCATCCATTGACTATGTCTGTCTAAAATGTATTCTATATCTGTCTAAAATGTTCACAAGAGCAGAAACTATTTTTGTCAGTCTGCTCTCCATAGGTACTTAAATTAAATAAGACTTCTATCCCTCTCATCACGTTCTTAAATATTGGGCATGTTTGTTTTATCTTCTTCATCTAATTTTTTATTCTTAATTTTGTTTTGAATCATTAAAATGCCAACAGTTCTTAAGAATCGACTTAAGCACAGTTTTATAGTCAGTGTCCATGTGTGAAATGCTGCCACTGGTTTAGTGGCAACTTTCTCGTTTGCCAGCGATCGTGCAGTGAGTTTCATTCTTCTATGTCTTGTTGTTTAAATTGGTCATGTTTTCAGTCATATTGTAGTTACACGTTTCTGTCTGGGTTCATTTTACTGTTGTTTGAAGGGGAAGCAAAAGTTCAGCATTAGAATCATTGTTATCACTGATAAATTTGAAATACAGGAAATACCATTTACAACTTTGAAGCAGTGACTAGTAGCTTCCACTGGTCACATATCTGGGCCTGTTCTTGGAAAAGATAAGAGAGAGGAAGCTTGAAGCCACATCAGTGTGAATTGTGGCCAATTTGTCCAGTCATCTAACTTTATGCTATCACTTCTAAAATCCAATGAAAATCATTTGATCATTATTTAATAATACATTGTGTAAATTGGATTAATTGAAGCAGTATGAAGCAGTATTATAACTCAATATCCATTTCACAAAATTAATTTTTTTTAATTGCATTTTAAATTTCATTTAAATAGTAACATGTACGCTTGAAGGCTGTGTGGTTCAATGTCCCTTTTAACCTAGCATCTGCTATTGACTTAATATCAATATGGCAAGTTGTGGACATACCCAATACTGAGACATTTTGACCTTTTGGACATTTCTATTTTGTCTGAGAAATATATTGAACAAAAACATGATCAAGCCCTCTGGGGTTGTCCTCGGGGCCCAGCAACAGATCAATAAATGTGTTTCACTCTGTTACGCTGAATATTTCTTATGATATACTGATTTTCTCTCAACTAGACCGTTATCACCACTTTTTTTGCTGAATAACTCAAGAAATGTTTGGTACAATATGTCCGTGAGTACTATTGTATTGATGAAGTACTGATGATGATGTTGAAGTCACTTTGATGGCACAGGTTTACTGAGGTTAAAAAAAAAGGTTTATTGAGATCAGCATGACCTAAGAGCAAAAGCCCAACCTCTTTGTTCTGACTCTTAACCGTATTCAAAAGACTGATTAAATATTTAACAATAGACAGTGGTAACATAATAAGACATGAACCATCCTAAGAGGACAAATTGCTGAAGGGACTTTTACAGTATGTTATGTACATAATAAACCTGAGTTACATTAAGGTCGAAAATTATGAGTGCAGCGTGAAGATGCGTTTTTATTTAATCAATTTAGTAATGAATAAAAGGGATTATTTCACAAAATATCTCAAAAAGCAAAAAAGATCCTTTTTTTTACAAAATAGTAAAATATTACTAAAAGTAAAATACACCATAGTGTAATGGAATGTGCTGTTGAAACACTTCACTTCATAAAACGCTAATATTATACGTCCATCACTCACCATCCACTTTATTAGGAACACTTGTACAGCCAATCATGTGGCATCAGAGCAATGCAAAAAATCATGCAGATATGGGTCAAAAACTTTAGTTAATGCTCATATCAAACATCAGAGTGGGGGGAAAATGTGATCTCAGTGACATTGTGGCGTGGTTGTTGCTGCCAGGCTGGCTGCGTTGAGTATTTCAGAAACTGATGATCTCCTGGGATTTTCACGCGCAATAGTCTCTAGAGTTTAATGGTGTGAAAAACAAAAAACATCCAGTGAGAGGCAGTTCTGTGGGCAGAAATGTGTTGTTGATGATAGAGGTCAGAGGAGAATGATCAGACTGTATCTATATCTATATATCTATCTATCTATAACCAATCTTTACAATTGTGGTGAGCAGAAAAGCATCTCAAAATGCATCTCACGTTGAAGCGAATGGGCTACAACAACAGGTTCCACTCATGTCAGCCAAAAACATGAATCTGAGGCTACAGTGGGCACAGGTTCATCAAAACTGGACAGTTGCAGATTGGGGGAAAAAAAACAGCTGACATTTTTCCAATATTCAACTGTCCAGGTTAAGCCATTTTCCTCTGACCTCTCTCATCAACAAGGCATTTCTACCCGCAGAAGTGTCACTCATTAAAACATATTTTATTCCCAACATATTAATTGTTCCTTAATGAGTAACTGCTGGTATTGGTTCAAAAAGTTATTAACCGTGGGTATTGGCTCAAAATTGTTCTCTGTGTTATGATCCCTAGGGCTTTACTTTAGTAATAACCCACTTTATCTGCATGTATTAGTGGAGACTGATGTTTTTCATCAGCTAATAGAATAAAACAGTTTGTGTATATGAAAGGGTCTACAGTCAGATGAGTGTTGTATCAGCAGTAGGAGAGCATCTAAGTAGAAAAAAAGGAAAGGATGATAAGTGACTGCTGATTATGTGTTACAGCCCAAATGGGGAGCAAATCTAGGGGGTGAATGAGAGTGCATAAGAGACACAGGAAATAAATAATGGCATGTTCTGCTAGGCATTGCTGTCTGGTCTTTGTTGTTTTTTCTTGCAACAGGAAAATAATCTTATTTGCATAGTTTCAGTGCACAAAGGAAAGTGTATGTGTTTTTGCATGCGTGTAGAAATTAGTAACAAAATATATGCAAAATCAGTTTACTGTTTTTGCTTAGTAACCAAACACCCATACATATGCTTGTGTGTGAAGCAACTCCTCTGCCAATTCTTCTTTATGAGTTTTTTCTTTTGCTACTTCCTTCATACCACTGTATTTACCTGTAGATTACCTGTAGATCAACACATTTGCTGGTTTGTTATCACACTGTTATAACTACAGTACTTTACAGGAGAAACACAGACATACTTTGTAGGTCAGTGGTGCTCAACTCCAGTCCTGAAGAGCTGGAATCCAGGAAAATTAGGTGTTTTCTCAAACTTTGGTATCAATTACAGGTAAAGGCTTATGGTTAAAATGGCCCTGTTTCCCCTGGTTAATAAACTTGTGAAATCCAGCCACAGAGCAGCCATTTTTTAAGGAATTCTCACTCACTCATTTTCAGTAACAGCTTTATCCTGGTCAGGGTCACAGTAGATCTGGAGCCTATCCCAGAAACAGTGGGCATGAGGCAGGAAAGCACCCTGGTTGGACTGCCAATCCATCGCAGGGCACCATGCACACACATTCACACACTCTTTAACACGTCAGGGGCCATTTATCTTAGCCAGTCCACCTACTTACATGTTTTTGGGAGGTGGGAAGAAACCAGGGCCCCCAGAGGAAACCCATGTGGACACAGAGAGAACATACACAGAAACTCCACACAGATAGTGACTCTAGCTCAGGATCAAACTAGGGATCCTGGAGCTGTGAGGCTGCAACACTGCAAAACATTAATATACTAAACACTGAACAACAAGTTCCTTTGACTGTCTTAGAATGTATAATTAGCTCTAAGATAATCGCCTTTAAAATATCTATTGTTCTTTTTTTTTGAAACTCTAGGAAAAGGCCTGAAGTGTCCCTGTCCAAGATTGACCAAAGAAGACCAACATGTGGTCCGCAATTTTTCACTTCATTTGGAAGTTGATGGAGCATCCTGATGCACCTTGATCATGGCCAAAGCAAATGGAGGATTTGACCATCCCGATATATGTAGACATTTTTAATGCAGTCTATTTATTGTATCTGCATCTGACGAAAACTAGTATAAGAAAACAGAAAGGACTCTAAAAGACAGGTTTTGATCTCCACTGGGTCACTATGCAGGATGACTCACATGATTGCGTTGAAATGAACACCAAAAATCCTGAGGACTTGTCACAGCAAAACAGGGATATAAACCAAATCAGAAAACAGAGTAAGCATGAAGAAATACAGAAAGACAATAATTCTGCCCAAGCTGGGAATAAACAACCCAATGGTAGTGGAATCAGACAGCTCAACATTGAGCTAGGAATTGCTAAGAAAGAGAACACCCCAGAACCTCTTCAAGTATGCACATCCTTTAAGACATCCAATGCAACCCCAAACGGCCTCCCATACCCATCACTTCCTGAAGCCAGTGTGGAAGACAACACTACCAACGGTGTAGGGAACTGCTTACAATCCCGCAGAACTGATCATGATTGTTCAGAAGCAGAGCCAGAGGTAATGGGAGTCCCTGAGCGTCAGAGTGTGAGAATTCGGCGCAATGCTGCCACCGGAGCAAGTCGCTGTTACCAGGCTGTGCGGCTGGGATTTCTGCAGTGCCTGGAGGACACCCCGTTTGTGGTACCAGGCCTGGTATTGACCATCTTGTTTTGTGTGACCATCATCGTCGTCATTGCTGCTACTGGCAGAGTAAGCCAATGAGTAAAGGCATTAATTGATTCAGTTATTCATTTAATATCTCAGCCATTTGTTTATTTATAGTATTTATTTGTTTGCTTACCAAACTATTGATCTAGCCATCCATTTTCTACAAAAGTTTTTCAGTAACCCTTTACTTGAGGGTAGTGTTCATAGGGCTACATGACATATACATAAGTCTTTACTGACAACTGACATAGGCCTACATAAACATTTAAAGGCTTATTCCAATAAGCATCAGCTGTCATAAAGACTTTCGTCAATTCTGATGTCATAACACAACTCCACATAACAGCCATGAGTCATGTGACATAGATTTTTATTAACATAAGAATGTGTTATTGCATTTTACTTTGTAGGCCAGTGTAACTTCTGGTATGATTGTGACAATGTGACATTTCAAACATCAAAACCAAATTCACTCAGTTTACATTCAGAAAATATACTCTGCCATTACAGTATTCGTAATCTTAAAACTAGTAACATTAAAGGCACTTTACATACGAGATATAGAAAATATCCATCACGTGATCACAAGATCATGAGTTTGAATCCCAATGATGCCACAGCCCAATTGAGAGAGCAAAATTGGCCATGCTCTGGAGGATGGGATGGCATTGCTCTGTCCCCATCAATAAGAGCTAGCCAATCGTGGGGGTCTGTGAGCTCATTTATTCAGAAGAAGGCAGATAGCGCATTCCTCTGAGTATGTTTATCTGAACTGTGAAAGCAGTTCAAAAAGACACAGCTGGCTGGCATCACATGTCGCAGAGGAAGCACATGCTAGTCTCCACACTCCCTGGTTTGTAGTTGTCATGTGATAGGGCAGAACTGGCATGTTGGCGGGAATTGGAAAAAAAAACCTTTCATTATTTGGAGCATGCTCTGGAAATGCTCACCTTTGTTCATTTTTCTGCTTTAAGCTATGTCATATCATTATATACCAGATAAACACTGAGCTACAAAGTGAATTCTTATGATGTCCTAAGCTAATCCAACACAATATCATAACATAACTTTACACAATAAATATCAACAAATATTTATGCCTCTTGGCATATTTTTTTTAGGGTGTTATTTCAACTTCAAGTCAACAAAATTGACTTGTCATCAAAATTTTCTTTATGCCAGCTACAGAGAGTGGTGCTAAGTTCTTATTTATTTTTCCTTTACTTTATTACTTCTTTAAGAAAATAAAGAAAAGGCACACAACAATTTTGCTGTTGTCAGTCTGCTCACTGTCAAGGTCATAGTGAGCACTGTATACATCGACTATCCCGCTCTAAGAGCTCAAAGGACACTCAGTGAAACACAAACAGACTGTAAATACACTTCATTCTTAACCACCCACAGGTGTGACCACTCACACATTACCCGCTCATTCTCTGTGACCACAATGTTTATGTATGATCATGACTACTACATATCACTTGCCATAAAAGGCAGATGTCATGTAACCCTGTGAACACTACGCTTAAGTGTTACTGAGTTTACTAATTTTGCTCTCTTTTTTTTTCTTTTTCTCTAACCATCATCCTTATATAGCATACCACTGGTTATGTAGGAGCATTAGCAGTGGTGTGTGTTGTGCTCTGTCTTTGTGTCCCGCTGTTGGTGTGTTTGCCGTGCCTGCCCACCTTGCGTAGGTGTGAACAGATGCTTGCGCTCTCCATCTGGTTCACACTATTCATCACTGCCATTGTCTTCATCTTCACCGACGAATTCATCACAGCATGGGAACAAGTCAGTCTCACTTCAGCTGTGTCTTTAAATATCTCATCCACTAGTCAGCTAATAGAAAGGATTATCGGCAGGTTTAGCAATATATTTAAAAGGTAGTAAAATTAGTAAGGCTGCCAAGCTGTGAAAATAATTTTCCAGCAACATCCTAAAACCAGGTTTAGCTCACAATATTCGTAGAGTGATGGACACATAACAATACCTAGTTTAAAATGGTATCAAACCTGTAAATTCATAACAATTCCCACAGCTTAAGTTGTATTAAAGTTACAAAGGTTATGGTTATGGATGGGGCATAGTTAGTTTTGTCTTACATTTTCTTACAATTTCATTTGTGTGAAATGAAAAAAATCCAACTACCCATGCCCTCATTCATTTGGATATTTGAATTTGTATACACATTTCAACAGATCGTGTTGCCCAATTAGATGAGAACTAATATCACATGTGTTAAAACATTGTATTTGGTTAAATATGTTTTCAGAATACAATAGTAAAGAAAACAAATAGTTCATAGAGCCATAACATTCAGAAACTTAACTAAAACTATCTGCTAACCTAAAATTGTTAGCTGGTGCATCAGGGAAAATGGGAACTAGGAAATTAATTTGAAAACTATACAGCTTCAGGGTATACTGACAAACTATTAACATTAATTTGTGTGCAACAACATCCTATATTTACAGTCTTTGGATATTATTTTGAACTTACTGCTAATGAAAAACAGTATTCATGTCTTTGGATTTCCTTCATTCTGATTTGACTGCTGCTATTTAATCCAGGAAGAATATGCATAGTAACCTGGTTTACGCATCAAATCATGTGCATACAGAACCTTTATGATTAGTCAAATATAATTTGAGCTATATCAAAGCTATATAACATACAATGTTCTTATGAAACACTATGTAACCTGTGTCTATATCTGTGTCTCACTCTCTTTGTCTCTTTTAGGTGGCATTTTTTCTCTTTCTCTCTCTATCGGTATACACAATCTTACCTCTTACTCTCTGGTGGGCTATGATCTTTGGTATCGGAGCCAGTGTGTGTCACATCATCATCATCAGCGTCATTGTGTCTGCCAGCCGCCCTGGGCAACGTGACGTGGCAGTGCAGGTAAGACACACAGACATATACTGTACAGGAAAGTATTAAACCAGAATGGAAAAGACAAATGCAAAATTATTCAAATGAGCAACAGGTAGATATTTCACCAGCTAACCACAAAACTAAAACAGACACTGACACACCTAACAAAATGCTAGCAGCCATAGTCTGTCAAAGCCAATATTTACATTTGGTGCTGTTAGTTAACATCATTATTTGCATCTACAAATAACGCATCCTGTCTCATTTTCCACGTTATCTGATATTTTTCCACCTTATATTCAAAATTTTCCCAAAAACATATTCAAAAATGTATTTTTTTTCTTTGTCCTGTGTTACTGTTAGGACTTAGGCTATTCATTTTTTTTTTTTTTATTAATCTACTGACTGCATACCAAGCTGTACTAAAGATGTATACATGTATTATTGTGCTTGTCCTCTATGAGTATGGCATTAAAGTGAGAAGTATTAGCAATTATATAACCTTTCTCAATGTCTCTCTCTCTCCCTCAGCTGGTAGCAAATGCAGTGCTGTTTGTGTGTATAAATTGCGTTGGACTTTTTCACTTCTGGCTTACTGAGAATGCAAGAAGAAAGTCCACCATGAGCCGAGAAACCTTTAGCTACAACCGGTCCAAACGAGCCACACAGAAGCGTGATCAGGTGCACATAAATGCACACACACACACACAAACACACACATACACACACGCTAACACATTTGCAAGTATAATGGATTAGTGTAGTGCGAAGTTCAAAATGTATTTGATCTGGTCAGTGATCACTGTTAACTGTAAGCCATACAATTAGGCATGCAGAAACTGATTATATGTAAAATTATAATTATGCCAACACATGCTGGTGGTAATTTCATTAAAATGAAAAAAAAAAAATTTGACCAATTATTTATAAGTTTTCTTTTCTTCCTCCGCCCCTCCCCTTCCCACAGGAACACCTCCTCCTGTCCGTGCTGCCGCGATACATTGCCATGGAGCTCAAAGGGGAGGTTGTCAAAGGTCTGTCAAGAACATTCGCAGGAGTCGACAATAAGCCAAACTTCCACAATTTATATGTCAAGCAGCACAAAGACGTCAGGTGACAGCTCAAGCAGTCACATGAAATTACACACACTGTTAATATCTAACATACTCCTAGTCATACCAAAACACATTAAAATAGCTGAAATGAGTATGTCATTCTTTTCTGCAGCATTCTGTATGCAGACATTGTAGGTTTCACCAGCCTGGCCAGCACCTGCACTCCCGAGGAACTGGTCGTCGTCCTTAACAAACTCTTCGGCAAGTTTGATGACATTGCCAAGGTGAAGACTTCTCTTGCACTGTTCATATATGCTGCTCCCAGTCTGGGCAATTTTATGCCACAAAATAATACATTTCACAAAATTAGCTTCAGGAATTGTTAATAATGTTTTTTTTCTGTTCAATGGAATGATTCACTTTGCAGAAAAATGAGTGTCTGCGTATCAAGATTCTGGGTGACTGCTACTACTGCGTTTCAGGCCTTCCAGATCCGATCCCTCACCATGCACGCAACTGTGTACAGATGGGACTAGATATGTGCACTGCCATAAAGTGAGTTAATATGGTCTCAGTTACAGAGCCATAGCCATCCATAGCTGGAAAAAAAAACTCAGCTGGCTTACAGTGTGTGTGTGTTCTTACATGTCTTAGTTCTTTTATGTCGATACAGACCAATGATCAATCAAGGGTTTTCATTACACCACATATATCTTGCAAGCCAGACGTGTCATTGTAGCTCATCAATTAGTGTGATTGAGACCTGCCTACTTTCACAGGAATAAACCTTTTGACTGATATTGCAATCATACAAACTATATTTCAAATCAAACTTTTTAATACCTTTTAAAGGCATGATGCGGTGAGGAACTTGTTTCCTGCATTGCATGAAGGGTAGTTTGAAAATAATGCAATGCACTTAAAGGGTCAGTAGGAGTGGAAATGGCATCAAGGAAGCAAAGTTAAAATGTTAGGATTTAGCTATGAATCATACTGTGAGAATTCATAGAAGTACTTGTCTGTCACTATATAGTATCCAGGGATGGATTAGTAAATCCTGGGCTCCTGGGCAGGAACCTATACTCCTCCCTCCCCACCCCACTAAGTATGAATCAATTCATAGAGCCTTGACTGCCCCGCCCTGCAAACCAACACATGCAAAAAAGCAACAACACATACATTACTACTTTACACATCAATTAAGTGTGGTTGAGTAGTCTGTGTGATACACAGAAGGCAGTTTTACCTTAGGCAACTGGCTTCTTTCTTGCTTTTCTCCTCACACACCCATCCACCAAATCATCAACCTCCGCCTGTTTGACAACCTCTGACTCAATGACCAACAGTGACAAAATGTTGAGTTTTCTTTGGTTTATTTTAGTTCAGAGTTCATTAGAGAACTAAATATTCTCTGTCTTCTCTTTCTTTTTTAAGTTTTCTTATCCTTGACACACTGTGGGTTTATGGTTATCCATGTTTTTCATTTGCTTACCTAGCTCATTAGAACCAAACTCACTGCTCATTGGATACAGATTCAGACCCACCAATGACATGTCAATTTATCTCAGATTCTGTGACTTTATATGTGCCTTTATATTCATTGGTTTGTGTTCTATGTATTGTGTTGTTTGTGACTTAGCATAGTAGTCAATCAGTCTAATCATTTACATAAAATCTATGCTACTTGAGGGCCCCCTACTAGCCAGGGCCCCTGGGCATGTGCCCAGTAGGCCTAGTCGGTAATCCATTCCTGCATAACAGTGATGCACAAAAGAAAAAACACATTTTTATTCTTGTTTTGTGCAATACCGCATTAATACATTTAGCTTCCTTCCTGAGGCCTGGAAACACACAAACCACACACAGTGAAAGATATTTTAACCATTGCAGTGTTATGGTATTAAAATTTTAAAGGCAGATGAAAATCAAATCTATTTATGTCTCATAGTTAAGCCCTTCTCTTTTTTTCACCCTGATAATGCACTAATCCCATCCATTGTCCTAGAAATAACCTTCGATCATGTTTTTCACAGTAAGCTGAGAGAGGCGACAGGTGTGGACATCAGCATGAGGGTTGGCGTACACTCAGGAAACGTACTTTGTGGGGTAATTGGCTTGCTCAAGTGGCAGTATGACGTCTGGTCAAATGACGTAACGCTAGCCAATCGCATGGAGTCTGGAGGTGTCCCTGGGTAAGTCAGCCGAGGACTGACTAGGTGGAATCTGGACAGATATGGCTTGATTGTAACTATTATCTACTTAGCATTAGTCCGAAAATTATCAGGTATCTCGGAAAATCCATTTAGACTTTAGATCACATGATCATGATAGTTTATCTTTTAGAGATGTCATCAGTAATTTGTACATCTTTCAGAGATATGATCTTTTTATGAAAAATGTAATTGCACAGCCAGAAGGAATTTGAGTTGTGTGATGCGTTCCCTGACTTCATTGGAGAGTGGTGTATAGAAAACCTAAGACTATATCACCACACAATAACTTGAGATCAAATACAAGATACAATTCTTATGTAGTGCTTAAATCAGAGATATGGCTTTTTACTACCGAAGTAAACCAATACCTGTGCAATGACATTCTCCAAACTTGGCAGCAGACCAGCATTTTTGGAAACTGATACAATGATTTATACTGATATTGCCACATTGATATGTTACTATGTGTTCTTTAAAAGAATTTTCCATATAAATTTTTTTTGCCATTATAGAAGGGTTCACATTACAGAGGAGACCCTTGGAAACTTACGCGGGGCATACCAAGTTGAGGAGGGGAATGGAGCCAGTCGGGATTCTGCTTTGGAGGGCAGGAAGACATACCTAGTGATTGACCCCAACCCACAGAACAGCACTGATTCAAAACCAAAAGTGATTGTGAAATTTCATTGATTATTTGGAAAGTGATCAAAAACTGGATGTGATGGCAGAAATTACAATTGGCTCCTTGTATTCCTGTATGTGTGTAGACCAACATCCTGATGATGAATGGTAGACCAAAGCAGCGGGCTTCAGTGAGAATGTCTCAGTATCTACAGTCCTGGAAGAGCATCAACCCCTTTTCAGAGCTCAATCGACCAGAGGACTCAATCGCTGCCCCACTCAGCCCATCGAATAACTTCAGTCAGTCACAGGGGGACACCGTGAGTGCCAATATTATTCTTATGAATTCTACTCAGGAATGTGCTGCTGTTCATTCCAGTTAGACCCAAATATCTCTCGAGTCATATAGATTTATATTAGAAACGTAAATAGCTTATGGTGTCATTCTGTAGAAAGAAATGCAAAGCTGCCTCGCTGATTCTGGCATTTCTGCTACAATATCAGTGGCTGTCTACAGATGAAATCGCCAAAAATGTAAATAATGCAAATGTGTGCTGTGCTCAAATATACAAAATTTAGCCCAATGTATGTATCTAAGAATTGATGATAGTAAATTATATTAGACTATGCATGTACTGTACTGCTTAGTGTTACTTGAAGGATCACTGGCTCTATTTCAACCGTCCTTACTGCCAAGGGTGGTGAATTTTACCTGAATTCCTTCATGCGTATGTGCCCATGAATGCAGACCAACCAACAAAGTCACAAAGTGACTGCATGATGTAGAATTTGCTATAAATACCATTGTCGTACAGCCGACTTTCCCTTTCTTTTTCTCATCTTGTACACACCACACCTCATGGATCTATGTCTGTATCAGCTTGTGACTATAGTTGGGGCTATAGGTACCCTGTCCTCCAAAGCTGGGGATAGAATCCCAACAGCTCCAATTGTCTCTTTGGCTACAGTGACTGTACATCTTCATACTTTGAAAGTTCATATGATACTAGCAGTTTGTTGGGTTCCCTCGTTAGCTTGCCAGCCTCACCATTCTGTCTACTATGAACTGTTCTGCATTTGCTCATTTGGCTGAAACTTTCGTCCAAAGCATTGTACAACTTAGACAAGATACAAGGGTCTTGCTCAAGGACCCAACTCATGACTTTCAGTCAATCAGTAACCCAATGCCTTAACTACTGACCCACCACTTCCCCTGGTTACTCAATATTGCACTCACCTCTAAGCCCCTTGCTGGCGAACTGAAGGCCTGTACATATGTGCCACTAGCATGACTGATTGATCCTCCTTCACTACTGAGCTTGCAAAGCTAGCTGGACACCACTAACACGCATTCAGCAGCCAGAGAGGGTTTCCCTCCATTTTCCCTTGTAACTCCCCCAAGTGTAGTCTCCCTCAGTGTTTCGACTCAGTCCCACAGTCCCTACAGTTTCCGTGAATAGCAGGCATGTGGCTAAGGGTAACCCCTCTGTGGCTAAGCACCATTAGCATGTGGAGGCACTGCTCATAGTTAGCCTAATCTGTGAACTGGCCTGCTCATTCTTTCTACAGGGCTGGTTTTTCCCCTTTTTGGCAGTTCTTTCCCCAGCTTCCACATCCTCCACCAACCCAAGACTAGCAGACCTGTGTTCAAGCTTCTCTTGGTTAGCTACCAAGTTTGCTGGGCTCCACTATACATTTCAACTCTGAGTGACTAAGAATACTGCTTGTGCAGTCAGCGTCTGAATCCTTGGTGGGCAAGGATAAGCGCCAACTTTGTGCCCACTGCCTCACCACTGACCATATTAAGGAAGCAGTCTCTGGTTTGGACATTTCCTGCACTGTCTTTGCTTTGGTGAACCTCCCTAGCATATTTAGACCCTTATTCAGAGTCTAATCTGACCCACATGCCACCAAAACTGCCTGCTAGTCGTAAATGTCCATGTCCAATGACAACTGATAAGCAGACTAGAAAACTGATAAGCAAAGTAAGTAAATATGAATGTGCTGTCGAGGCAGCCCAGGAGACTGGTGTCTGCCCCTAGACATGGTGCCCCAGATCTTGCAGAGGTATAGAAAGGCTTCTACTGCTGATTCTGCTCCCACTGCACAGAATTCAGTAATTAGGCAACAGAGTCCTGCTTGCAGTCCCAAAAAAGCCAGCAAAGCCACTATGTGTAATAATATAGAGAACCATCCAGGCAATATAATGTGTCCAATGAGAATTTGGACAAAAATACAAAATAGCTCCACTCCAAATTATGGACTGTATAGCGAATAGGTGAATTCAGACACAGCATTCAGACACAGCATTGTGATGAATTCAACAAAAGTGAGCCTTCATGTGGTATTGTCTCATAAGCACAGTGAACATTAGCCCATTTAAATACAGCATGTGTCTGTTGGCACAGCAGATATTTTTAGGCAAATCATGATCTTTCAATGTAATGCAGGATGTTGTGTCTTCAAAGTTCACAACTGACCTTTTATGGCATTTTTATGATGTACAGGAATCAGTAAACCATCAGCCATATACTTCCTACCAAGAAAGCAGGTACGATGCACAGCTTTGCTCTGATTTTACAGTAAATGGTGATTTTTTTTATTATGGATCTTGATTATCTGTCTAATTATTTGTCTTTCTTTCTCTTTCTCTCTTCAGGCTTTCATCTGTGTCAGAAAATGGGTCAATGGAGTCATTGGACCCACTAGATGCGTCAGGGTGAGAGAAAGAAGATGAGAAATCAAATCTGATTTTTACAATTATCTCTTTTATAACCTATCTTGGTTATGATTGCTTTATCTCTATTATTCTATTAGATCAAAAACGAAGAAACTCAACTGGTTGACACTGCTTTTCAGCGATATAAACATGGAAAAGCAGGTGGGACACCAGCTCTCTGCTGTGTATGTGTATTAATAATAAAACAACAATTAGAAAGAAAATTGATAATAATTTGTGTGGTTTTTTTGTAGTATCGGCTGTGCGAGGTAAAGGATATCCATCAGTCTGCGGCCTGTCTGGCTCTTATCTTCACTGCCATATTCACTGTACAGATGCTTACCTCACAAAAGTGAGAGAAAATTTGAATTAATGAAATAAGTAGTGGACTTATTGAAATTATAAAAAAGCACCAATTTTTCTGAGATTTTAACATCTATCTATCTATCTATTTATCTATCTATCTCATTAAAGAAATACTCCCCTGGCGATATCATATGGAGTCACCTTTCCTATCCAGTTGCTGATACTGCTGGTGATCAGCGTGGGATTCCTAAAGGTACAAGCACCTGTACATATGCTCATTCATGCAATTATCCAATCAGCCAATCATGTGGCAGCAGCACAACGCATAAAACCATGTAGATACAAGTCAAGAACTTCAGTTAATGCTCGCATCAAACTTTAGAATAGGGGAAAAATGTAATCTCAGTGACTTTGACTGTGACATGCTTGTTGGTGCCAGACAGGCTGGTTTGAGTATTTCAGAAACTGCTGAGTTTAAAGAGAATGGAGCAAAAAACAAATAAGTAAGCGGCAGTTATGCGAGCAGAAATGCCTTGTAGATAGAGATCAGAGGAGAATGGCCAGACCTTAGGATGCATAATGCTGTATTTTATTTTCCTACATTTTTGCTCCTGGGATTTTATAGCTTATTTTAACACATTTAAGTACATACCATCCCTGTGTGTGTGTGTGTATGCTTCAGCAATGGAACTCTAAGATCCCACCTAGTATGCAATGGTTGTCATTACTGCCATATGGAGTAGCCACCAAGGTGGTGCTGAGACTACTCCTGGTCTTCACCTGTCTCCTCATCACACTACTCATGGCCATCCTGAACCTAGTAAGGGTCATACAGCACGCACACACACACACACACACACACACACATACACATTCACATATACGCAAATGTTTAGTTCTTCTGGTCTGGTCTTCCATCTGTAACTTCATTTTTTTCATGTTTCAGGTTTTTATTCCAGGTGATAACTGCCTAAACTCCACCGACAATGCCACCACACTGGATAATCTAAACCTTTATTCTGTACCGGTAAGCCTACTAGGATTACGCTGTAAAATGTTCATCCTGATTTCCTTGTTACCTTTTGCGAAATGTATTAATAGTACTACACAAATACAAAATATCTTACCAATATCACACTATACATTTATTGTATTTATAGTAAGTGATTCACATCAGATTTGAGATCACACATTAAATACTATTCTGCATGACATTATAAGATTCTAGAGATTTAGATATTTACATTATAAGATTCTAGATATCTAGATATTCTAACCACATTTAAATTAAGTTGTCAATGATTGACTTTTCTTGTGTGTCTCTTGTGTGTGTATGTGTGTTTCTGCAGTATTATCTGTATTGCTGTTTATTGGCAATGCTGGGGGTGGTTGTGTTTGTACGAGTGTGTTTTTCTGTTAAACTCTTCCTCCTCACACTTGCACTAGTTGTCTACCTTGCTCTCTTCCTCTACGTGTATGCGCCACGTTCTGATTGCTACATGCTGCAACTCTACAACGATTCCAACAAGTAAGAACAAACATTAATTAATTAAATTAGTACAGTCAAGTGGATCTGGCTAGTTTCTTCATTTTAAGCTCTTGGTATTTTTTTTTTTAGCTATGCTTCCAGTGAAAGCATAACTGCTCAGCTTTTTCCCATAAAAGGCAATGCATGATAGTGTAAGGAGGTATACTGGTGTGTTCAAGAGAGTATGATTGTGTGTGGTAGAGTACAATAGTAAGTGTGAGATAGTATGATAGCATGAGAAAGCATGATCGTGCGTGAGAGTGTAATACAGTATTTTGTGTGAGTATATAATACTCAGTGTGAGAGAGTATGATAGTATGTCTGAAAGTATGATAGTGATGTTAGAGTGCATGATCATGTGTGAGATTATGGTAGTATGTCTAAAAGAACGAAGGTATTTGTGAGAGTATGATAGTGTGTGTTAAATAGCATATTAGTGTGTGACAGTATAATATTGTGTGTGAGTACAGTTATAAGAGTGTATGATAGTGAGTGTGATAGTGTGAGAGGGTATAACTGTGTAAGAGCGTATGATAGTGAGTGTGATAGTGTGTGAGGGTATAACTGTGTAAGAGCGTATGATAGTGGGTATGATGGTGTGAGAGGGTATAACTGTGTAAAAGAATATTATAGTGGGTATGATAGTGTGAGAGGGTATAACTGTGTAAGAGAGTATGATAGTGAGTGTGATAGTGTGAGAG
>CM040481.1:6520310-6544994 GCA_022758105.1 Pangasianodon gigas
GTATAACTGTGTAAGAGAGTATGATAGTGAGTATGATAGTGTGAGAGGGTATAACAGTAAGAGAATATGATAGTGAGTATGATAGTGTGAGAGGGTATAACAGTAAGAGAATATGATAGTGAGTGTGATAGTGTGAGAGGGTATAACTGTGTAAGAGCGTATGATAGTGAGTATGATAGTGTGAGAGGGTATAACTGTGTAAGAGAGTATGATAGTGAGTATGATAGTGTGAGAGGGTATAACTGTGTAAGAGCGTATGATAGTGAGTGTGATAGTGTGAGAGGGTATAACTGTGTAAGAGCGTATGATAGTGAGTGTGATAGTGTGAGAGGGTATAACTGTAAGAGAGTATGATAGTGAGTATGATGGTGTGTGGGAAAGAGTAGAATAGTGTGTGAGGGTATAACTCTGTAAGAGAGTATGATAGAGACTGTGAAATTGTAAAAAGAGTGTGAGAGAGCGTGAGAGTGTTTAATGGAGTATAATAGTGTGTGTGAAAGAGTATACAGTGACCATGTCCCTAAACCATCCACCTACACACACCCTGTACACAGAAAAAAAAAGCTTTTCAAGTTGAGTAACAAAGTAGAAACAGTCATGCAATAATGTGATATTCTTAGCCTGTTTTTATTTCCCTGTGTTAGTCCCAGAGTTCTAAAGGAGCCCAAGATCATGTCAGGGATTTGGCTCTGCATTTTTTACTTCGCCTCTCTAATTCTTGCCCGACAGGTAGGGGTTGTGTGCCAGTGAGTGTGACTCTACCTTTGTGTGGTGTAATGATGTACAGTAGGTATTTCAGTGCTGCACGATATAAGGTGTCTGTGTATGTGTGGTAGGACGAGCTGGCCTGTCGAGTCGAGTTCCTTCTAGAGAAGTGTTTTGAGAAAGAGCGTGAGGAGATGGAGATGACAGAAAATATCAACAAGCTCCTCCTCGAAAATCTGCTGCCTTGTCACGTTACCAACTTCTTTATTGGCAAAAATGTTCCCAACCAGGTAATACGAGTATAATAGTTGATTAAACACACACAGACACATTGCTAATGCAAGCCAGACACTTACAAAGAAACATGCAGTTCTGCAGTACAACTGTAAACAAGAGTGCATAAGTTGATCTTATTGGACACAAGTCTAATAATGTAGTTTGTTCAGTACTAAGTAGGGTCTACAAGACAGGTTTTTTTTGCCAGTAATCAGAATCTAATTTAAAAACAATTCTAACGACTTTTATTAAACATCATTTTTTCACTAATGTAATTGTAGTTGGTCTTATTTATTAAAAGCATGTAAGTAATATAAGTAAGTAAAGTAAGGTCCTGAAGTACTTTATTCCTCACAGCAATTTGCCAACCCTAACAATTTCTTTAATTAAAGACTGACATGTACTTTTTATCCATTTATAGTTATAGTTTTATGTTTTCGAACATCCTCGTTACAAGATCGTTCCTTTTACAAACTGCTGACACTGGAGACTCCTTCCAAAATAAACATCTACTCACAGCACATTAATATGAACGTGTGATTTGCCTTGCAGCTGGCACTGTCAGAGCTGCTGTTGTAGAATATTAAGCAACACTTTAAGCAACACCTTCTGACCAATCAGATTTGATCATTCAACCACATTTGATAGTTCAATAATACGTACTTGTATACTGATTGTCCAAATATTTAAAACATGAATGGATACATGCATAAAGATGATTTAAAAATCACTGAGAAATGAATAGATAATGGGTTTGTTTGCAGTTTTCTTGGTGTTCTAGAGGAAGAAAAACATTTACGTTACATTTACAGCATTTGGCAGACACCCTTATCCAGGGCGACTTACAATTATCTCATTTACACAACTGAGTAGTCGAGGGTTAAGGGCCTTGCTCAAGAGAGTTCAAATCCCAGCAGTGGCAGCTTGGTGGCGCTGGGATTTTAACTCTCAACCTTCCGATCAGAAGTCCAGCATCTTAACCACTGAGCTACCACTTCCCATAATACAACATAAAGATCAGCAGTCATCAGATTTGACTTGGGGCCAAATTCCTGCAAAGCAAATACTGTTTGTGGCAGCAAAATGCTTCCTTCAGCATTAATTTGTCACCTCTGTGTGTGTGTGTGAGTGTGTTTACCAGGATTTGTACAGTCAGTCTTGTGAAGCTGTGTGCGTGATGTTTGCCTCAGTGCCTGAGTTTAAGGAATTCTACACAGAGAGCAGTGTAAATGGAGATGGCCTGGAGTGTCTGAGATTCCTCAATGAAATCATCACAGACTTTGACGAGGTAAAATTTTATAATACTACTATCTGGTGTCACGCCTTTAGAATCTGGGAACTCCTCTCAAAGTTTCTTCATGATGTCATCGGAGGGAGTTGTTGCTTGACATTGTCATCTCTGGCTTGCTCATTAGGGATCTAAATCTATATCTGGATTTCCGTAAAGCTGCCTTTTGACAATGTCTGTCGTTGATAGTACTACTGCTAATGAAATTGAATTGAAGTAGGGAGTCACATTAATGTTGCCTTGCTTTCATTTAAGAGGATTTGACCTAACTTGCCCTCTCTTTCTTCCTCTCTCCAGCTCCTCAGCAAGCCCAAGTTCAATGTAGTTGAGAAAATTAAGACTATTGGCACCACATACATGGCTGCTGCTGGACTGACCAATCCCACTACAGGAGAGGAGCGAAAGGTAAGCGAGCAAAAGTCAATTAATGGAAAGATGTGTCCTCTTATGATTAGATCTGAACTAAATGTCACGTCATTCTAATGTCACGTCATTGTAATGTCACGTCATTCTAATTTGTTAAGTTTGTTATCAATGGTTGGAATGTGGTACACAGACGAGCTATTTTTAGTGTCCAGCATACGTGTTGTGTTAAAGTGGGTGTATCAATAATATATTTAGCCGGTAGATTGAAGAGGACTTATGTAACTAATTATAGTGAGACTATAAACAGAAAGAGGATTTTCTTGTTCATTTCTACACAAGTACCTTGGTTGTAAGTATCTTGGGTTATAAGTATTCATTTACTGGTCATTTACTGGTATCTTAAACTAAAATTTTACAACAAAATTTCTGTTTTTTGAGCAAAAATTATACGTAATATTGCACAAGCAGCTTGTAGTGAACATGTCACTATATATTTGTGCAGTATTGGAATAAAGACGGGATTTACTACTAACCAATATGTCTTTTGGGGGAATTATATTGCAAACTGAAATAGAGTAATATAATGAATTAAATAAACAAACCTACAAATGAATGAAAACTAAAATCATTGACTGCCATGCTAACATTTTCGGTTGTGTTTCTCCGTACAGCAGTGATGTATCTTAAGTTTAAGGGTTTAGCATGGAAAATGGTCTCTGGCTTTAAGACAGCGACTGCTCCCTCCAGTGATGATAAATAATGTTCATATTGTATTTATGCATTCCTTTCATAACAAGCAGACACAAAAACAGCTTCACTGTTTTCAATCTGTCACTGGAACCAACATTAATAAAAATAAAACGTAGACTATAACAGAGAAAGACTAAATATAAATAGCTCTAATAATTAAAATTAATTTTAAAAACAAAATTTATTTTTTTAAAAAAAACACTATAGCTGGGCCTGGAGAGTGAAAGTATTTATGTTTGTCTTTGTCACTTCCTGTAGGACAGTGACGCGTGCAAAAATAATGTGCGGAGTATGGTGGACTTCGCCATGGCTTTGATGGGAAGACTGGAAAACATCAATAGACACTCTTTCAACAACTTCAAACTCAGGATAGGTACAGTCAAATATCAGTGCATAAATCTGTAATGGCTTGGGAAAAACTGTTCACACTTTCGAATTGTGTATTTTCTACTATATATAGTTCTGAAAACTAAAGGTGTTCCTGAACTGTTTCTCTTTTGCACATATCTGAATCACAAGTAAAGTTCTAGCATTTTAAAATCTGATTAAAATCTGAAAAAATGAAAAGAGAGGAAACTGCATGTAAAGATTCCATTTCATCAGCCAGTATCTGATTACAAACTCAACTGATTAGACTTATGCCATTTTTTCATGAAATTCAGTGTGAAGAAAGCACACATAACTAGCACAGACATCTTTAGACAGACTGACTGTTTTTACCAGCGCATTTGTTAACTGGGATCTTTACCCAATACAATCTCTGCAGGACCTCTGAGCAAGATTAAAGAGTTAATAATACATTTCTACATCTGTTTTTGTGAAATATATTTATGGTTTCTTAAAGTTGAAGTGTCAAAATGTGTTGAAGAAAAATCCAAGGTGATTTTTTGGCTGTTTTCCCAATTTCAACCTCAGTGACATCCACTTCTTGTTTTTCAGACTGCCACATATATACACTATGCATTATGTTTAATTACCAAAAATCTTAATTACACCTTTTAGGTGTATATAAAGGCTGTGGTAACTCAGTTAAAGATTGGAAAGCAATGTTTTTCCAATTGTCGGCTGTCCGGTTTGGTGAGTTTGTGCCACTATATCCTCAGATTCCTGTTTTTGACTGACAGGACTTGAACCTGATGTGGTCTTCTGCTGTTGTCAGGCCATTCACCTCTGACCTTTCTCATCAACAAGGCGGTTCCACCGACAGAACTGTCACTCACTAGATGTTTTTGTTTTTTTTAACCATTCTGTGTGAACTCTAGAGACTGTTGTGTGTGGAAATCACAGGATAAATGCTCCGGGTCCATTACAAGCCTGAACAGAATATAATGGGTGCTGAAGATAAATGAATGTAGGCTATATACTGAAGATAAATATTCTGTGTATCATTCATTCTGCTCCAGTAACCATTTTATCCTGATATCATCACATATACAAAAGTGTATTTATGAATTTGTTAACTTGGTGCACAGTATATGTGTGAAGGTTTACGGGACAGTTCATAACACATTCCTAATAAAGTTTAGCTAATCTTGGTCGGTCCTTTTTCTTTTGTTCTCTCACTTTCATTTTGTTCTTCAATTCAGGAATAAACCATGGCCCTGTCATTGCTGGGGTAATTGGAGCTCATAAACCTCAGTATGACATCTGGGGCAACGCTGTGAATGTAGCCAGCAGAATGGACAGCACTGGTGTACTAAATAAAATACAGGTGAGAAAGAGATGAGAACTGTCATAACAGGTAGCATGTATTTTGTACCTGTCTTACTCTTTGGTGAAAAAGTAACCATTCTGAATTGTTAAATCAGTAATTATTTCACATTATTGAGTTGCCATGATTAGTTAGCTGACTAAATACAGTATAAGGTAGATACAGGTTAGCTGACAATGATTTTATTTGAGAATAATTCAACAATAGTTGTATGTTATACCAGGAATACTTAATTTGTCTTACTTAATCCAGGTTTAAACAAAGGTAACAATGTGATTATTAAAACTTACCTTATATTATATTAAAATGCTGTTGTATTATTTTTTTACCCACTGGTTTGGTATAATTATCTTTTAGGTTGCTTTTTTTTTTTTTTTTTACATAATATATATAAGTACTTCTCTCTGCAAGAGAACTTTTTTTTTTGTTTGTTTGTTTTAATTTATTATTTAATATCTGATTTTTCCAAGTTTTAAAAGTCATGCTCAGAGAGAGCATTTCTAGCTATCTGTGCTACAAGGTACCTGTAAATATATTTATATATCATCTCAGCATATGACTATATTATATATATATATATATATATATATATATATACATAACTGTAAGCAATTTTGCATCTGTGCTTATAATGAACTACTTACTACCTGACTATTAAATCTCTTTATATGAGTGAGTGCATGACATTTGGAGCACAAAGCTCATTTGGATTCAGACATTGACTTGGGATTGACTCTGAAAATGCTGTTCGTTGCCTCCTTTAGGCGACTGAAGAAACTGCGCAGGTAGCTGAGAGCATGGGCTTTGTCGTGACCAAGAGAGGCATCATTAACGTGAAAGGCAAAGGACAGCTTACTACTTACTTCATCAACACTGAGCCATCATCACAACACCCATAATTCATAGCAAGAATACAGTACATACACTGTACTGTATGTATCTCTCTCAAAAAGCTATCAGTGGAGTTTACCTTTCTAGTTATGATGTTGATAACATGTCTGTATCATCAGTCTTTGTCATTTTTTCACTGTAGGAAATGAGTAATAAGTGAGACATGAATTTCAGACAGAAATGTACAAGATTTTGCAACAGAATCTCATACTAGAAGAATAAGAAGAATAAGAAGTTCCTGTACAGCGAATGCTGCAATTAAATGTTTACAAGCTCTGTGGCTTAGCACGTTTGCCAAATGCACTTCCCTAATATTACAAAATGTAATTTTTGCTGTATGTTTCCATTAATGCCTATGTTTAAAATATTTATTTATTAAAGACTGTTGTATGCACTTTCCCACATACATCTACCAGTTTTCTATTCATAATTAAAATATAATTAATTAAAATAAATATAAGTCCTATGGTTGGTTGATTATCCCTCTCAAATACTGTTAGTCTTTGGAGGCTAATGATTCATATTGAGCAAGCGGTTCCATGCAATGTGGATTACTTATAGGACATTTTATTCTGAAAATAAATAAATAAATAAATAAATAGTCTAATCGCTGTGTGCCAAGTGAAATGTATTAAGGTACATTTCTGAGCTATTAGAAAATCCAAAATCATATCAAACTCAATCAATCTATAAACTTTCATATTCATGGATCTTTTTATGATTACAGCATAGATTTTAAATATATAATCCAGCTATTTAATTGCTTATTCCTGTAACCTTCCACCTTCCACCTACCGAATCCAAACTAGTTACACTGTGTTAAAAAGTAGATCTGACACAACTTTTTTGACATTACTTATGCAGGTTACTAAGGTTTAGTTTAGTAATGGAAAATCTTTCCATGACAAATGCAGAGGAAATGCAGGTGGAAATGGAGGTAAGGTGGCAGGCAGCAATCAAGTGGTGTTTATGGGAATAGTGGGTGCACAGACAGAATTACACAATTTCAGGAATGCCTGTATAGAACAACATGCTGATGCTGCCTATAGCAAATGCCTGTGTTGTAAAAGCCAGGAACTGGTGGTGGTGTCATCTGCTGTCTTCTCTGCCTCACTCACACCTGTACAACTCCTTTATCTACTCCATGATAAGCTGCAGATCAGAAGCAGCTGAAATTAACTCAGTATGGCCAGTGTTTCTTTAAAAACAACAGTCCTTGGGGACTCCAGACAGTCTACATTTTGGCTCCTAACAGGTATTCAATGTTCTTCATTGTTTGGATAAGGCCTGGAGTTCTCCAGTCTTGGGGACCAACTGTAAACCAATCAGTTTAAGATTTTCAGCTCAGGAAAGGCCTGGTAATTAAACCAAAGAAAGCCTGGAGGTCACAGTCAGCTGGCTGGTGGGGAAATCTGCGATGTTCATATTTGGGTGTCATTGAAACATTGTGACAAAGTGGCTCTGTGGGTTTCATTGCCACCTCACAGCACCGGAGTCCCCACTTCAAAACTGAGCTCAGCTTACTGTCTGTGTGGAGTTTCACATGTTCCCCTTGTGTGTTTGTGGGTTTCCAACCACTTCTCCAGTTTCCTCCCACCTCCCACAAACATGCATGTACATAGATTGGCTACACTAAATTTGCCTATAGGTGCGAATGAGTGTGTGTGTGTGTGTGTGTGTGTGTGTGTGCATGATGCCCTGCTATGAGTTGGTGTAACTTCCAGGGTGTATTCCCAGCTAGGGCTCAACATAAACAGGATTAACACAAACTTGATTTGTCTCACAGTCAACACTATGTTATATCAGTGTGGTTACAGAAAATTAGTGTTCATGTTAGTCATATAACTACAAGTAAAATTCTTTGGTATATGTAGGTACTTCAGTTATATTACCCTGCTTCACTTTTGTGCATTTTTGTGCATTTTTTACAGCTACTCTGATTGGAAATTTCTTACCTTTTGGTAAGAAATTTGACCAAAAATGACACAGACATAGCAGGAAATCCCTAATTTTGGAACAGGAGTAAATATAGTAACTGTGGTATAAAAGATCAAATATTCTTTTCAAGCAGGCCATAATAACCAGTTAAGATCTAAAGAACTTTAAAATTAGATTTAGTCCTAATTTTCAGAAATAGTTTATTTATGCAAACTACAAAATGTTCAGTAGAAATCCAATTTATTAAACACAAAGAAAATTGTATAGATATTTATTAGACATTGAGAAACATGTCAGCAGTGACAGGTTATGTAATTAAACCCACTCAGTCACCAGTTAACCACTGTAATTAACTAAATAATGGTGATTTGCACCGCTATGACATCATTACAAATTATAATCATTAATTAAAATTTCAGAAAAATGGGTCAGGAATTTTTAAACATGAACATCAGATGGTTTAGCGGATGTAATTATTTATACTTTCTTATTTCCGAACATACAATAACGCAATAGTGGAATTTCCCTCAAAACCACTACTCTCGACTTCCCTGTCTTCTTTCTGATTGGCTGATAAAAACTTTCCTTGCTGCTGATTGGTGTTCTTTGTTGTCCATCATTTCGTTTCCTGTTTTCGATTTTTTTCCCCCTGCGCTGAAGTATCAAAGTTTAATTCACGGCGATATCGATGTTGGTAAGCTACTTCAACTTAAACTGTTAAGGAAATGCTATTGCTCGTAGTTTCATTAGCCCCATGTCACTCTGACACAGTCGCTACTTTCTGAAATTTTCATCATGCTTTTGCTTTGTGTCCTAAAAATCTTAAAGTTAGCCAGGTTGCTAAATGAAAGCGTTGAATCGCGAGACAGCATCAAGCTGCGCTCGTGCGAATACAAAGTTTAAAGGTATTTCATTACTGGTCAGTAGGCAGACGATATCTGTTTTGTAGTTTAGTTAGTGGTCAGTCTTCATTAATTTCAAACGGTAGCGTTGTTTCTGTTGTAATTCACAGCTTTTCCAACAACTCTGTACTTTTCCATTTCGTGTGTATATATAGTGAGTTACTCGCTTTTACCATGTCGGCCGTCACGCAACAAAACAGAAGGAGACGCCCCTCTAAAATGTACATACTGACGTCCGACCACAAGGTACAAGACCACCTGGATGGTACCATTCGGCTGCAGAGGGGGAATCTGTGCCAAGAGCAGGAGGGTGGAGGGGAGCGCGGTGGAAGAGGGGACTTCTTATGGGTAAAGGTAAGGGATGCTAAATACTCCTCACTTATTAACTTTCATAGAATCAGTAACATGATTGAGCTCACATGTTTTCCCTGTTTCCAATTTTTGCAGGTTATAGACAATGGCGCTATGGTGAAGCTTGATAAGCACTTATTAAGTGAAATAGCTGCTGATCAGGCCGGCTTGCTGGAGCCTATCACTGACCTTGAGCTGCGCTTCAAACTGCTCTCCAAACCTCACCGGCTTGCCAGATTGGCCAGCTTGCCCCTGGGGTCGCCCGTGCTAGTGCGGTATGGCCAGTCAGGAGAACTGGCTGATGCTGAGCTCCGTTACCGTGGACCCTTAATGCGAGGGAGTGGCGCTGTGTATTTTGGGGTCCAACTAAAAGTAAACATCTTAACTTTTCATGCAAATGGAGGATGAATTTTGACTTTTTGACATAGTTAGTTGAGGAAATCTCTCTAGCTCATCTCTTTGCTTGACATTGTAATATTTCCAAAGCAACTGCAAGTAGATTATGATTGAAATTTCTCTCTCTATCTCTCTCTCTCTCTCTCAGGGATCCGCAGCAGGCAGGGGCAGCAGTAATGGAAGTTACAAAGGCCACCAGCTTTTCACGTGCCCTGAACAGTGTGCCCTTTTTGTGTCAGTCAGCGATATCATACCATATCGATCGACCCGAAGCAGCAGTTTTGGGGATAATGAACCTCAACAAACTGAAATAAACAGACCAAACCAGAACAACCAGAGTTCTAGTCATGTCCCAAATCCAGTTAGTGTCTTAGCACGTACAGCAGAATCGGCGCCACCTGACACTTGCTTACCTCTGCTGCAAGTGGGGCAGAGGGTCTGCTTCACCCAGGACAAGATGCATCACTGGGGCACGGTGCAGTACTGCGGGCAGCTTCCTGGCCGTACATCGTCAGGAGGAGTGTATGTGGGAGTATTGCTGGTGTGTGAAAGCTGAGTATAATTATTGAATGTTGAATAATATATGCTCTATTATAATAATGTTAATATAAACATTATAAAGAAAGAAGATTATTTAAAAATAATTGTCTAACATTTTATCAAGATTTATGGTGTGATAACAATATTGTATTTTAGTAATTCCTACAGTCATGGGGAAAAGAAAGTACACCCTCCAATTCTATGTTTTTATTTATCAGGACCTAAATAACAAGTGTGTGGTCCTCACCAACTTCTATATACAAACAAATAACTTCTGGTGACAGTAAAAAATACAAGAGATTTCAACATTTTGATCATCAATAATTTTTTCCAGAAAAAAAGTAAACCAACATTCTGAAACCAAGTGGGGAAAAAAAATAAGTACACCCTTCTACTTCCACAATCATTAAGAGAGAACTTAGAAGCCACGTGTTACTAATGAAATGCACAAGATTAGTTAATCATCAAGAAGCGTGACTACCTCTATAAAAGCAGAACTTTTGGCAGTTTTGTGTTCTGGAGCACTCAGGTGTGTGTCTACATCATGCTAAGAAGAAGGCCATCAGCTGTGACCTCAGAGCAGCAATTGTTGCTGCTCATCAATTTGGGAATGGTTATAAGGCTATCTCCAAACAATTTGAAATTCACCATTCTGCAGTGAGAAAGACTGTTTACAAATGGAGAACCTTCAAGACAGTTGCCAGTCTTCCCTGGAGTGGGCGTCCCAGCAAATTCAGTCCAAGGTCAGACTGTTTAATGCTCATAGATATAAAGTAAAACCCAAGAGCTCCATTATGTGATCTACAGGCCTCTGTAAGCACATTAAATAGTAATGTTCATGACAGCACAAACAGAAAAAGACTGAACAAGTATGGCTTTCATGGTAGGCTGGATAGGAAAAAGCCCCTTCACTCCAAAAATAATATGGCAGCACGACTTAGATTTACAAAATTGCATCAGAACAAATAACAAAAGTTCTGGAACAATATCTTTTGGACTGATGAGACCAAGGTGGAGAAGTTTGGTCATCATGCACAGCAAAATGTTTGGCAAAAACCAAACACAGCGTATCACCACAAACATCTCATACCAACTTTCAAGCATGATGGTGGAGGGTTGATGATTTGAGCTTGTTTTGCAGCCACAGGATCTGAGAAACTTGGAGTCATTGAGATAATGATGGACTCCACTTTATACCAGAATATTCTTGAGACAAATCTGAGGCCATCTGTCCAGCAGTATAAGCCGGGCTGAAATTGGGTCATGCAACAGGAGAATGATGCCAAGCACACCAGCAAATCTACATCTGAATGGCTAAAGAAGAAAAAAAAAAATTGTTGGAATGGCCAAGTCAAAGTCCAGACCTCAACCCCATTGAGATGCTGCGGCGATATCTTAAGAGGGCTGTGCAGAAACGAATGCCCTCAAACGTCAGTGAACTGAAGCAATGTTGTAATGTCAGAGACTGATAAACTCCTAGAGAAAATATTTACTTCAAGTTATTGTTGCAGAAGGTGGTTCTATGTGTTGTTGAATTATAGGGTGTACTTATTCTTTCCCACCTGGTTTCTGAATGTTAGTTTACTTTTTGGAAAAAATGACTACATATTGAAATCTGTTGTTTTTTGTTGTTGTTGTCACCTGAGGTTATTTGTTTGTTTATAGAAGTTGGTGAGGACCACACAATTGTTATTTAGGCCCTGATAAATAAAAACAGAATTGAAGGAGGGTGTACTTTCTTTTTCCCATGACTGTATATGTTTAGTAAGCATTGCATAGTCTAGATAGAAAGTTATACACTCCCTGTCAGGTCATGATGTGTTAGTTAGATTCAAAGGAATGCTCCAGCATTTTTAATCTGAGCACTATCACATCTGTAGCTTTTGGGTAAGTAAAACTGACAAGGATTTCTACATGTTTCCCTGAACTCGGAAAAGGAAAAAAAAAAACTGTTGACATAAAACTCACTTATAATGGAATAAAGGAGCGGTTGCTGAATTTCATTTCAGTATGGGTTTTTGTGGTCTAATGCACAATAAGACATACAGTCCCCTCCGAAAGTATTGAAACAGCGAGGACAATTCTCCTGTTTTTTCTGTACACTGAAGACATTTGGGTTTGAGTTCAAAAAATTAACATAAGACGATAGACCAGAATTTCAACTTTCTTTTCCTGATATTTACATCTAAATGTGTTAAACATCTTAAAACATCACACCTTTTGTTTGGACCCACCCATTTTTCAAGTGATCAAAAATATTGAAACATGTGACTGACAGGTTTTTTTTGTTGCCCAGGTGTCCTGTTTGATTGATTGTTTAAACAGTTAATAGCTCTGAATGTCTGCTCTTGGTTCGAACACTTGGTTTTGCCTGTGAAGATTGCATTTGTTGTTAAAAAGGATAAACCAACTTGAAGACCAGAGAGCTGTCTATGGGAGAAGTGCAAGCCATTCTGAAGCTGAAAAAAGAGGAAAATAGATCAGAGTCATTGCACAAGCATTGAGGATACCCAATACAACAATTTGGAATGTAATGAAAAAGACAATAGGTCGGCCAATGAAAACAACAGCAGTTGATGACAGAAACATTGTGAGAGCTGTGAAGAAAAACCCACAAACCACAGTCAGTGACATCACCAACAACCTCGACAAGGCAGGAATGAAGGCATCAAGAGCCACTGTTTGAGGAAGACTTCCAGAGCAGAAATATAGAGGCCATACCACAAGATGCAAACCACTCGTGAGCAGTAAGAATCAGAAGGCCAGAATGGAATTAAGAAATACAGAGATGAGCCACAAAAGTTCTGAAACCAAGGTTAACCTCTACCAAAGTGATGCAAAGGCCAAAGTGTGGAGAAAGAAAGGATCTGCTCATGATCCAAAAAATACAAGCTCATCGGTCAACCATGGTGGAGGTAGTGTCAAGGCTTGGGCCTGCATGGCTGCTTCTGGAACAGGCTCACTAATCTTTATTGATTATGTAACTCATGATGCTAGCAGCAGAATGATTTCAGAAGTCTACAGAAACATTCTGTCTGCCAATTTACAAAGAAATGCATCCAATATAATTGGGAGGAACTTCATCGTGGAGCAAGCAATGACCCAAAACACACTAACAACACTACAAAGGACTTGATCAAGGGGGGGAAAAAGCATAAGGTTTTAGACTGTCAATCACAAGACTTTAAACCCAACTGAGCATGCATTTCACATCCCAAAGATGAGACTGAAGGGAGAAACCCCCCAAAACACACAACAACTGAAAGAAGCTGTGGTACAAGCCTGGAAAAGCATCACAAAAGAAGAATGCAACAGTTTAATGATGTCAGTGGGTCGCCGGCTTGATGCAGTTATTGCAAGCAAGTGATATTAAGTGTTCTATACTTTAATTTACTTTAAGTCTGTTCCAATACTTCTGCTCACCTAAAAATTGGGTGGTCTACCACCAGATGTGCCATATTCTAAGTTGTTTTAACACATCTAGATGTAAATAACAGGAAATGAAAACTGAAATTCTAATCTGTCATCTCATATTCATCTTTTGATGTCAAACCCAAAAGTCTTCAATGTATAGCAAAAACAAAAATATTGGCCTTGCCTTTCCAGTACATTGAGAGGGCACCGTAAATGCATTTATAACATAAACCACAAATTCTTCCTTTGAAAATGTAGTCCTATTTCTAAAAGAAGAACTATCCAGATTTAAACAGTCAATAAGACTGTTTCTGTTCTTTTCAGAGTGGAGGGAAAGTGTTAACAATTGTATTTGTAGTGATGGCATATACACTACAGGTGTGGTAGATAAAGATTGAAAATGGTTGAAAATCTTTTAAATTAATGTCTCACACACAAGTGAAAGGTCCACAATAACAATATTGTGCATGTTGAATAGGTAAGGAATAAAACACAACAGAGTGTGCTGTTATAGGAAAATAATTAATGGTGGAGTGGTATGATGTGGCCTGACACAGAGCTGCTACCACCCTGAAGTTGATTATTTTCCTGTAACAGAATATTCCAAAGTGTTTTATTTCTCTTAAACCACAGGAAGTTAATAAGACAAAAAAAAAAAACCCACAGCAAGTCATATTACAGAGAAACCAGAAAGTGCAAAGTCCTCTGTCATGAAGGCTTTCCTGTGGCGGAAAAAGTCAGTGCTTGCTGACTGTTACAAAACACTGAAATTGGAAATTCCTTCCAAAAAAAAGTCTTCTTACAGACAGCTTCACCAAATAAATGATTAGACATTTTTCTTTGTTAAATAACACATTTTTAAATCAGTTTATTATTAGCCATAGATTATGTGGAGCATCTTCCAAGTCTCAGTGTAAGTTGTTACTATACAAATGATAACGTATTAGAACGAGTGCATTAATATAAACCTGTGATTTGAATTACAGCCGGCACTATTGTCAGAGCTGCTGTGATAGAAAATTCAACACCTTCTGACCAATCAGATTTGAGAATTCAACAGTGTTGTGGTTAAAAAAAAAAAAAAAAAAAAAGGTAATTATCAGCTCATTCCAGCTATAGATATTAGTGTTGTGAGTGTTGCTTTGTGTGTGTATCTCTTTAGGACAATCCAGTAGGAAACTGGGATGGTTACTATAAAAACTACAAGCTGTGCTCCATTCCTTCTCCCGAATTCGGCCACCTTCTTCCCCTCTCCAAAGTGGCTGCAGGTAATACTGAGTTCAAACAGAATGATCCAAAGTGGTGAACGTCAGTGCATGGAGCCATTTGTAAAGCTTGTAATAACAGAAGCTTTAAAATTCAACACCAGTAATGTTTTTTCTTTCCTTCGATTTTTTTCAGAAACAAGATCAGAGCGCATAACTCCAGAAATCCCTCCACTTCCTTCTTCCAAAAACGTGCATCAGCCTTCTTCGCCCACACATAGCAGGCACCTTCCACAGACTACAATAACCACAAACCCCAGTCACAACCCTAGACTGCTGATAGAGCCTTCCATGCTAGCCATGGCTAAATCTGCTCTACAACCTACAACTTCATCAGCAGCTTCAAAAGTTGCTTTAAAACCTCCTCCTGTCCCGATCGTTAAATCCGCTCTCAGACCACCTCCTGTTCCACTTAATAAGCCACAAGCCCCGCCCCTTTCACCCTCCACTGACCAACTGCATACTTCAAATGGATTTCATAATCCACCCTCTCCACTGATTGCAGAGAAAGCAGAGGCTAATATGTGGTTAGAGGTTGGTTCTATGGTCGAGGTGAATGACCCACCACTTTTTGGAGTCATTCGGTGGATTGGATACATCGGTGGAATTTCAGAACCAGTGGCCGGCATCGAACTGGTACGACTTTGGATTTTATATTTTAAACTTGGTACTATGGGTGGGCAAAATGGCGTAAATATCATGTCGTGATATTGGAAACATTTTTACGACACATAATGTAAAACAATAATTAGGTTTGCTTATAGAGTTCCATAAAACTGTGATTTTAACAGAACTTTTTTTTTTTTTTTTTTTTACAAAAATAAATTTAACATGAAATACAACTAAATATATCACAATATTATAGCTTCGGGGGAATATAATAAATTATGTGATTAGAAAAACTGCTATTTTTTAAATGCCATCTTAAAGATGCAGTAACAATGCTTCTGTTTTATAGTTTATTTCAGTGGAAACGGTAAGCTATAATATTTCTTGTGACATTACTGCATCTATACCGCTTTGCATAATGTTAATGCTGTAACAAATTCTTTATTACAGTAGTCCATTATATCATCACACCCCTAGTTGATACATGGCAGAATGAATCAATAATTTGTTGGGGATCCTGGTTTTTTCAGGACCAGGAGTTGACCGCTGCCACGGATGGCAACTACCTTGGTGAGCGTCATTTCCGTTGCCCCCCTAACAAGGGGCTGTTTATCAAACTGCGTAACTGTAGGCGAGACTCCAGATTTCCTGTCCCTGAGGCACCGATCAATCAGGTGGAGCGCTGCAATTCGATTGGTGAGTGTGCGGTTTGAGGTATGGTTTGCAGAGGGTCGTGGTCTAACCATGCTGACTGGAATGTGTTTTGTAGGATAGATTGCCCTAACACTAAAACATACACAATGTGGTCAAAAGTTTGTGGACCTGACCATCACATTCATATGTGATTTTTGAATGTCCCATTCCAGATGTATTCCCCCTTTGCTGTTATAATAACCTCCACTCTTCTGGGAAGGCTTTCCACTAGATGTTGGAGCATTGCTGTGGGGATTTGCCCATTCAGCCACAAGAGTGAGGTTAAACATTGATGTCTGATGTGAAACGCAGTCAGCATTCCAGTTCATCCCAAAAGTGTTCAGTAGGGTTGTGGTCAGTGCTCTGCACAGGCCACTTGAGTTCTTCCACTCCAATTTTGGCACACCATGTCTTCATGTAGCTCGCTTTTTGTACAGGGGCATTGTCATGCTGGAACGGGTTTGGGCCTCTTAGTTCCAGTGAAGGGAATTTGTAATGCAAAGACGTTCTATGCAATTGTGTACTTCTAAATTTGTGGCAACAGTTTGAAGAAGGCTCACATATGGGGGTGATGATCAGGTGTCCACAAACTTTTGGTCATATAGTGTATCTATCCTTTCAGTGGTTTTCTTTGTCACTATTAAGTTTTAGTGGCTTCGATAGAGACTTTTTTTATTATAAGACAGAAATTGCCGGCTAGCTAGTTAACAACGTTGACAACCCAATTTAGCTAACGTTCTGAGGAAGCTCAATAAATATTAATTGGCTTTGGGTTTCTATACACGAGTTAAATAGGTCTTCTGCACACAGGAACAGGGACAACAACAGGATCGGTGGATAGAGTACGAAAAAGTGTATATTAGTAATTCACAAATTTTTTGTGTTTATATATGAATTTCAGCATTTGCAGAATGGGGCAGTAAGCGTGTGGAGGAGAACACACCACCCATGTTGGGTCAGGAGGCACGGCGGTTGTATGAAGGCTTTAAGAAAGGCATCCAGGGCCATCTCAACTCCTGCTACCTGGATGCATCACTCTTCAGGTGAGAGTCACACAAATTGCCTTCCAAACTAAACCTACGTCTTTATTTGGGTTAGACTTTTTTTAAAGCAGTTCATTTCAGGCTTATGTTGGTATCACAAAACAAATGTGGCTTTGTTGCTGAATTACACAACATTGTGTTTCATTTAAGGAGACATTATGAAGGTTAGGCTGAGAATTATTATTCAGATTTAAACTGGGCTATGGCATTAAAAAAACTCCTATGCAATGTGGTCAGGTTTGTTTTTTAGGAAGTAGCTCAGGTTAAAGGCATTTTATATTTGTTCATGAGTGCCTTTTTCTTTTTTAGTAAGTTAGTAAGATTCCCTGATCATGAGCACCAAGGAATTCTTTATATATTTATACCTGAGCAGCAATTTTATATATAATTTTTTCTTGTGTTTGACGATTTTTGTTATTTATTGAGTGATTTTTGTGATGGTAGGTAAATAACCTGTCTCCCTCTGCTTCTTTCAGTCTGTTCTCATGCTGCAGTTCAGTCGACTGGGTTTTGTTTTGGCCCTGCAACGAACATGGCCACCGAAGCAAAGATGCTCAGGAACTACTGCGCTGTGAAATTGTCAATCCTTTACGCAGGTTTGCATCTTTTTTGTGTAATAGAAAGAGATGTATTTTGGGCTAAGTTCACACTGCAGGGGAAAAGTGGGTGAAATCTGACACGTTATCGTCAGGGTGCACACTTTTCTGTTGCTCCACTCCAAAGCCCATACTTCACTTATAACATTTCAGGCAAAGTTGTGATCAGATAGTAATGGGTTAAGGAACAGTTTATATGAGGGTGTGTGTGTTTTAGTCAGTATGGCATCATTAGGGATTGGATTGTTGATTTTAATATTAAGGGTGATGGCAGATCTGAACCATTCTGTAATGACCTTTTGTGAGAACAGCTGTCTATAATGTGTATAAGTCATGCAAACGGTTCTAGTAACGTCCTGGAAACTCATTCCTAAAAGAATAGAACACATATTAGCTTCAGTCAAACTCCACAATCAGCATTCATTGTAATATGTAACATGCAGACACTTGGTCAGTAATTGTTGCTATTTAGCTCTTTAACCACAACATCATCATTCTTCTTTCATATAGCAATACACAGCACAGCAGCAAACAAACACACAGCTCAGATTTGAACATCTTAATTTCATAATGATTTGAAGATGGCCTCCGCTAATGGCCGTGCCAGGTGGAGCATTGCTTTTTTTAATTTGCTTTTTTTTAAATATGGGTCAGTTCAGGGGTGTGACCTGTTGGGGTTAGTGTTGGATATAGGGCACATTAGATGAGTATGTGAACAGCCCCACCTAACAAAATGACACTTGAGCAGTAAATAGGATTTGAGCACTTGGAATGTAAACATGGCTTTAGATTATGTGCTCGATTCTGAAATATCACATTTCATTATTCTTTGTAGTTAGTATGAAGATTTTAATAATAATGCTGTATACACCATTAGGTTTGGATACGTGTGTGCCAGTAAGACTATGGCATTGCGGAAGCTTCTGGAAGCTGAGACTACAGATGCAGGCTTTACTAATGAAGAGAAAGGTAGAGTTGAACACAAAGAAAATGTAGGCAGTCTTTACTTCCCGTGACGAGTCTGACAGGATTCTTTGTGTACGTGTACATGTTTCAGATCCTGAAGAATTCCTCAACAAGCTTTTCCAGCTCCTCCGGGTGGAACCACTTCTGAAGATTAGGTAAAACCCTTCCCCTCTTTTATCCCTTCTCCATAATGTACATCTGTACATAATATACATCTGGGGTTTGTCTTTTACTCCTCCTCCTTTCATCATCATCTCATTGCCTCTTTATGCTTGTTTTCTCCTCTAGATCTTTGAGCCAGGAGCCACAGGAATGCCACATTTATCAACTTTTCCCTCCTACACTTCCCTGTCCATCCTCACCTATTCGTTCTCCGCTCTCGCCCTCTCTCACTCCCTCTTTCTCTCCAATCCCTCTGTCCTCACCCTCAGCTGGATTCATGAGGGTTGCCAGTGTGCAGACACTGCTGGAATCCTCCTTCATGCATTCTGGGCTTAAATTCACAGAGGTAAAGGCAACTCTGACTCATAGTTTTTAAATAAATGTGACTCGTGGATTGTAATCGTGTCTGATCTGGGATTAGAGCATTTAGTTCTAGAGCATACTGTTTGTGAGAAGTGGTGAAGCAGCATTTTGTTTTTTTTTGTTGTTTTTTTTTTTTTAACAAAAAATGCGTATTAGTTAAAAACATTTCAAAATCCTGAAGCCATCACAATGGACTTCATGTGTTTTTGTTGTTGTTGTTGGTTTTTTTTTTTTTTAACTCCTTGAGGCCTGTTTAACAGTCTGTGAAACTATTATAGTTAAATGAGATATGGAAAAGAGATGTTGTAGGCTTTCAGTTATTTTGTCTGTGCACTGACGCTACATAAAAGTGTAGACTATAAATGAACAGGAACCTCTCTGATGTCATTGTTATGCTCAAAAACTGTACATTATTACATCCTTTAGAAAGACGAAAATGTTTAGATGTCTGCTGAATTTAACTATGAAGCGGCTTTGAAGGGAGGTTTACATAAAGATTGTGGAAGGAGATGGACTGGTAGCAAGATCGGAAACAGCATCTTTATTTTATTTTATTTTATTTTTACCTTCTTTTCTCCCAATGTGGTTATTTGCAAATTCCCACCCTCTAGCACACAACACCTACCAACAAATGAGGGGCATGGCTAGCTCAGATTATAGCAGCTTTAATGAAAGCTCTTTCATAACCCCTTAAACTCCCAGAACCTGTCAGTGGGTCCAATCATTTACTTCCTTACTCTCATTTTACATGTCCTCTTGATAGTACATGCATTTTCCTTTTAGTTACTGTTTAATATGGTTTATGATGAATAACTCAGTAATAAACTACAAGCTTAATATATATTGACTAATGTTTTTAGTCATTTCATCATGTCCTTGGATTTATTTACTTTTTATACTCCATTATATGCAATTAAATGCCTTTTTGTACCTAGGGCTGACAATATGGCAATACGATATTGATGTCATAACATACATCATGAGCCTAAAGAGTATCATCTAGACTTTATGATTAATCCACTTCGTTATCAGAAGTGGCTGATGGGACATTAAAATCAATCTTTGTAGCAACTGCAAAATTTTTCTCCTGTTCGTTGTTAAATGTAAATGTAAATGTTGTGATGCATAATGTATAATTATGAAGATGTCTTCATATATCCAGATAGATATTTTTTTTTGCTCACTCCTAGTCGTACCTATTTTTTTCTTCTTAAATTATTATTTTTTTTATTGTAATAGTTCTTCACTCTTGTCATATTTTGTTTTTTGGATATGCTGCATCTTGAATAAATGAAAAGTCCTATGTAAAATAAAATAATTAATATTAAAGCATTACTTTAAATCTGTTCTTAGCGCAGGTGCTGAATAATTCTGTTTCTCCATTCAGGCTCCATCCTGTCTTCCTCTGCTTATGCCACGCTTCGGTAAAGAGTTTAAGATGTTTGATGCCATTCTGCCATCCCTCACACTCGACATCACCGACCTTCTGGATGAGAGTGAGAATGTTTTATATGTGATTTATTGTTATATTAAGTAAAGCTAAAACTGTATTCCTTTATTTATATTAGTACACATTAAAATTGTGTTACAATGCTATTTACTATTATACTATTCCTTATTCTATTATACTGCATATAATATATTACGCATACTACACTGTTATACTAGAACTGTATGAGAACGTTTTAAATTGTTCTGTCTTATACAGTTGAAGACAAATCCTGTCAAAACACAATCTGACTGAATCCTCTCCTCTTCCCTCTAGCACTTCGACAGTGTAGTATATGTCAGTCGGTGGCAGAGTGGGAGTGTTCACAGTGTTATGAGGATCTGGACATCACACCTGGCCAGTTAAAACAGTATTGCAACACCTGCAATGCACAAGTATGCATAGGTCTTGAAAATCACATATTTTCTGTCTGTCCTGTAACCCAGTTAACATGTTAACTGCATTTCTCCATGTCAGGTTCACGCCCACAAGAAGCGCCAGACACACAAACCAGTTAAGGTCCGAATGCCCAAGGGCACGTGGGAGGGACCGGTTCATGGAGCTCGCCAGCAATTAACTCTCTTCGCTGTGACATGTATCGAGACCAGTCATTATGTGAGCTTCGTCAAGCACGGGCCCCTCCCTACCGATTGGCTGTTCTTCGACAGTATGGCTGATAGAGAGGGTAAGAAAGTTCACCAGTGACAAAGTAAAGGAAAGAACGGTGTCAGTTTTATGCTATGTGGGGCATTTTGCTGGCATATTTTGGGTTTACTTGTCCCCTGGGGTGGGCAGTGGGGGGGTGAGTTCTTCTGACCGATCACCAATCGGTCAACAATCTATTTTTAATAGAGACAAACATTTCAATCTAACAATTTGAGGAAACAAAATGTATCCTTTTGTAGCTGCCTTGTTGGTCAGCATGTATATGCAGGAAAATGTGAAAGTATTCATGAGTTTTCCCAAACACCTAAAATTGATTATTCTCAGGTTTATGTAATGTACTGCTGAATAATAAGTATATAGTGAGTAAAAATGTGTATTATTATCTTAAGTAAGTTGTTCCCTCAACAGCCTCAGTTTTTCTCTCACTTGAAACTAATAATTAAAAAAAAAATTCTGAAGACTCTCCCGTGGTGAGAAACTTACTGACTGTTACAAACCGCTGTCACCAGGTACTCCTTCCATAAATGTTAAATAATCATCTCCTTACAGAAACGTGATCATATCAATGATTAGATGTTTTTCTTTGTTAAAAAACAGCACATTTTTAATCAGTTTATGGGGCCTCATTTATCAGTCTTTTAGTAAAGTTGTGTGTAAAGGTTTGCATAAACCAAACTGAACTAAAAATTTCCACTGGATTTACAAAAGTTTCGGAAACGTTGATTTTCTTTGTATTTGTGTGTGCATGTTGATGGATGCCTTTCACCTGTAGATTACCCAGCGCGTTCCCGAAACAGCTGATTTGCATTTAGTGAAACCCACAAAACTTCATAAAAATTCATGTGCACAGACAGCTGTGAGCACCAATCGATCGATCAGGGTAAAGCCTGAAAAAGAGAAGTGGAGGTTTTTTGACCTGAAATTAACATTCAGGGTAAAGGCTGAAAAAGAGAAGTGGAAATTATTTTGACTCGCTTCTATGCTAATAAAAATATTGAATGATATATAATATTAATAATAATATTTGAGAGCTAAATCCTCTGTCAGCTGAGGCATTTGTTTACAGCTTACAGCTATGCACACACAGACCGGCCCATCCTCTGCTTAAATGGCCACATTTCTTTTGTCATAATTGAATGATTCGTTTTATTTATCTTCATTTATGGGTTTGTATTGGCTCACTTTCTTTATTTTTTTATATTCTTTAATTAATGCCAGTAATATAAATCGACTGGGTTTCCCAACATGATCTCAATGGTACTCTTGATATGTTTTTGATAGAGACTCCAAAGCACTTTGGTAAGTTGCTCTGGATAAAGGCATTTGCTAAGTGCTGTAAATGTAATAAAAATAAGCAATTTAAACTCAACAGTATATTTCATATCTAAAAGTCCAGTAATTCATGTAGATCATATGATGCTCGTACAAATGATTTATGAATAAATGCGTTCGTATTCAGCTCAATAAATGAGGCCCATTATTAGCCTTAGATTATGTGGAGTCTCTGTGAATGAGTTGTTACTCCGCCACTACTGTCAGAGCTGTTATAGAAACCTAATCAACACCTTCTGGTCAATCAGAACTGGGAATTCAACAGTATAATAAATAAAAACAGCTCTTGGTAGCACACATAGACACTTTGACCCTGCCATATTTGACTTTTAGCTAAGATCCCATTGAACAGTAAAGGGCTGATTTGCTTGTTTTGGTTTCCTGATGCCTTTGACAGGAGGGGAGAACGGCTTCAACGTGCCACAGGTGAGGGCGTGTCCAGAGGTGGGACGCTACCTGAGCCTGTCAGAGGCAGAGCTCAGCCGCTTAGACTCCACCTTCCTGAAAGAGCCAGTCCGAAGATTGCTCTGCGATGCCTACATGTGCCTGTATCACTGTCCTGAACTGAGCCTGTATAAGTGAAGTAAAGAGCTAGCAGTGATGCTTCTCCTGACACACAACCAACCTTACAGTGTTTCAAATATGACAGTGTTGCAAATCTTCTTTTGGTGTGTCACATGACGAAAGAGGACGAACTGATTGTAGCGAACAGAATAAAACTGCAAACATAAATTGACAGTCAAAGGATTTTGAACACTATAAAGACTGTTTGGTTAAATCTCAAGCAGTGGGCTCATCTTAAATACAAAATCTAAAGGGTAGGTATAAGTGAATAGAGAAATAAAGAAACAATCTTGATCTAATTTAAAAGGTCTGAGATACAATACATATTTGTCCTACAGTTGCAACTGACGCTGTCTCTGTTTTTTGTCCATTTATTAATCCGTAAAAAACTTCAAGTGTTCAGAATATTTTTATTTTCAGTGTATGTTTAAATGCATCCTAACCAGTAACTGTCAGCTGCAGCTGTACACATCTGTCTGATTAGGGCAGGTGCCTTTTATTTATCATGCTTCTGTCAGCATTCATATTGAATCATTCAGATTTTCTCCAATTCCACAGTTTCTTTCTTTCCACATTTAGCCATCATATTGAAATTGTACCAGATCTTGGCAAGTGCAACTGACACGCAGTACCTCTGTATTCACTGAAAGTGTTGTCTTTACATATTCTACTTGAAAAGAGTATACTGGTGTATATAACTGATAGCAGATTAATGTTTTGACTATAAAATCTACTTTTCAAACATGTCTGTTGTTTTCCTTTGGACTGTTATTTAAGAACAAAGCATTATTTTCACTACTTTTACAAAGAAAATTGAATACAGTCAGTAATTTTACACCTGATGAGCTAATGAATGAGCATAATGCATATGTTCTCAACCTTGAACCCAACTGCTGGTACCATTTTCTGGCATTTGCGATGCAAGGTTAAGTGCATCAAATCACAGTAGATCTTGGTTGAAGGTAACAGCGGAGACGCCTGCTTTCGACTATATCTCCTGACTTTGATATTTACAGGAATGCACTGTGAGTTTTTAAAATAATTGGCCTGTAATTTCTACTAATTGCCACGGTAAAATGGGGTCACCAGCCCAACATGTGAGAACCCCTGTCATTGTCATTGTGTATATGTTCCTGTCTCACCTTTTCCTCATTCTCAGGGAGTGGTTAACAGGATCAGCTAGTATAATTTGGACATTAGGCGACATGATTGTGTGTGATAAGAGTAGTTGATATGCTTGTTACTGTTCACTGAGTTTTTCTCACTCTAAAGCAGGTAGATCTTCCCTGAGATCTACCTTCCCGCAGGTTTCATTTCCAACCAAAATCTAACACACCTGTTTTAGCTGATCAAGAACTTCTTAAGGCAATGATCAGATGGAGCAAAAAGTCTTCAGGAAGGTAGATGT
>CM040481.1:6551693-6607419 GCA_022758105.1 Pangasianodon gigas
CAAATTCAACACTTGGAATCAGCTCCAGACCTTTTATCTCCTTAATTTATCATGATATAAGGAGGAAACAGGCCACAGCTGGCCATGAAACTGCTTATCAGTCAATTGTCCCATTACTTTTGAGCCTGTGAAAATGGAGGAACTCTGTAAAAAATGGCTGTAATTCCTAAATGGTTAATGCAATATTTTTCTTGAAGCCATTGAATTAAAGCTGAAAGTCTACGCTTCAGTCACATCTTGACTGCTTCATTTCAAATCCACTGTGGTGGTGTACAGAGGCAAAATTACCAAAACTGTGTCACTGTCCCAATATTTATGGACCTGACTGTAGATAGAGAAAAAGAGAGAGGGGCTTAGTGGTTATCACCTTTGCCTCGCACCTCCAGGGTTGGGGGTTTGCTTTCTGCCTCCGCCCTGTGTGCGTGGAGTATGCATGTTCTCCCTGTGCTTCGGGGGTTTCCTCCGGGCATTCCAGTTTCATCCCCCAGTCCAAAGACATGCGTTGTAGGCTGATTGGCATCTCTAAATTGTCCGTAGTGTGTGAATGGGTGCATGAGTGGGTGTGTGATTGTGCCCTGCGATGGATTGGCACCCCGTCCAGGGTGTTGCCCGCCTTGTGCCCCGAGTCCCCTGGGATAGGCTCCCTGTGACCCTGTGTAGGATAAGCAGATGAAGATGGATGGGTGTGTGTGTGTGTGTGTGTGTGTGTATACGTACACTGTGTTTCAAATTATTATGCAAATACAATTTCAATTAAACAAACATTTGATTTTTATTTTTTCAATTAAAATTTTCAATTGTGCTGCTTCTCCTGTCAGTTTACATCACTGACATCAATCTCAGACAGGTTTGGTAATTAGTTTGCCAGGTGAGCCAAATTAAAGTGAAACTACTTAAGGAGGTTGGTCCACATTATTAAGCAAGTCACAGGTTTAATGCAATATGGGGAAAAAAGAAAGATCTTTCTGCAGATGAACAGCGTGAAATAGTGCAGTATCTTGCAAAAGGTATGAAAACACTGGATATTTCACGAAAAAATTAAGAGAGATCATCGTACTGTGAAAAGATTTGTGTGTGATTCAGAATGCAGACGGGTTCGTTCAGATAAAGGCGTATTAAGGAAAGTTTCTGTAAGGCAAATTCATCGTATTAAGAGAGCAGCTGTTAAAAATCCACTGATGAGTAGCAAACAGGTATTTGAAGCTGCTGGTGCCTCTGGAGTCCCAAGAACTTCTCGATGCAGGATCCTCCAGAGGAATGCTGCTGTGCGTAAAGCTGTATTTCAGTCACCCTTAACCAATGCCCACAAGGAGAAACGATTGCAGTGGAAATATATGAAGAAGTCAGAAATATATGAAGACTAATTTTCAAACTGTTTTATTCACTGATGAATGCCGTGCTACACTGGATGGTCCAGATGGATGGAGTTCTGGATGGTTGGTGGATGGCCACCATGTCCCAACAAGGCTGCAACGTCAGCAAGGAGGTGGTGGAGTGATGTTTTGGGCTGGAATCATAGGAAGTGAGTTGGTAGGCCCCTTTAAGGTGCCTGAAGGTGTCAAAATGACATCAGCAAAATATGTGGAGTTCCTAACTGCCCATTTCCTGCCATGATATAAAAAGAAGAACCGTGTCTTCCGGAGTAAAATCATCTTCATGCAAGACAATGCACCATCCCATGCTGCAAAAAATACCAGTGAGGCCTTGGCTGCTATGCGCATAAAGGGAGAAAAAATCATGGTGTGGCCACCATCATCCCCTGACCTCAACCCTATTGAGAACCTGTGGAGCATCCTTAAAAGGAAGCTCTGTGAGGGTGGATGGCAGTTTACCTCTAAACAGCAGCTCTGGGAGGCAATTCTGGCATCCTCAAAGGAAATACAGGCAGAAACTATACACAGACTTACAAGTTCAATGGATGAGAGAGTTGTTAAGGTGATATCAAAGAAGGGCTCCTATGTTAATATGTAACTTGATCTGTAAAGATGTTTTTTTGATTGAAATAGCTTTGATTTGAGAAAAATAACCTCCTAATGCAAAAAAATTACAAAAGATTTCTGTTTTCAATCCTTTAGAAACTATTAAGTGTTTTGAAATGCTGTTTTGCATAATAATTTAGAACACTGCATTTTAAGTTATTTTGCAAAAAGATGCCATTGTCATCATTGGTAATTTTGTTTAATAAAATCCAGATTACAATATAATTGTTGAGGAATGACAAATCCTATTGACTGCCAATTATATAGACTTTTGAGGAAAAAATTAACAAAAACAGCAATGCATAATAGTTTGGAACACAGTGTGTATGTATATATATATATATATATATATATATATATATATATATATATATATATTAATCTCCCATCCCAGGAGGCTTTGTCTTTTCGGGTTGTCCATGCATACATGTCCGTCTGAGATCCTCGTTAGCACAATATCTCGAGAATGAGTGGCTGAATGTTTGTAGGTTTTCTATGGAATTATCACTGTAAATATCAGATGAACTAATTAGATTTTGGGGCCAACCAAACAGGGTCATGGGCACAGCATGGCTGAAATAGTTTTTCTTCAATAATTTTTCTTCAATTATTTCCTGTTTGAAGTATATTTCAAGGGTATAAATATACTGAGGAATACTAATTACTAGCAAGAAAGACTAGACTTGTTGGCGGTGGAGGCATCCTAGTCGACATCATGGGCATCGAATCCTACCTGTTTCATACTGTTAGTGGCATGTAAAAAACATTTATAACAATTCTTTTTTTGGGAAAAAAAAAAAAACAAGTTAGATAGAGCCTTATAAGTCCAAGGTCTCTATTGTGACGCTTATTGTATTTTAAAGATGTCTTCAAGTATCGTCATGTGATATTTTTGTTGTCTTGATGTGCAGCATCCCTGAATAATAATAATAATAATAATCTTCAGATCCTGTTTAGGTGTTGCTTTTAATGTTGCTCCTCCAATTATCTTGTACGTCCTTCTGATAATTTAATGGAAACTTGGGTTGTCTTCATACTTGGTGAAAGTAAAAATAAATCACTTTTACATACATAAATTCATTCAGAACTACAGATGAATTATTCATCGTTTTTGAGAGAACTGGAGAGAATAGCTACATCCTTATACTGTTCATCCTGTTCATTTCAGAGCTACATCTGAATGATCTGAATAGGATGTAGTGCGCCAATGCAAATGGACATGTACTATAAATATTCACTTTATTATCCTTCCGTGTTTCAGCCTTTAAACTGCTGGAGAGTTCAAGTCAGCAGTGGCTCCAGGGTTTGGTCTACCTGATCGGCAACTTGCTCGGCTCAGCGCTGGCCATCTACAAGTGTCAGTCAATGGGTCTCCTCCCAACGCATTCCTCTGATTGGCTCGCCTTTATTGAACCTCCGCAGGTACGACGCAAACTGTAAACCAAAAAAAATATGGACATAGTATGTATAAAATATAGTGAACCTGTAGCAATACATTTTATGTTATTACCCCTGAAAAAAAAACACTGTTTTCTGTTTTTCCTTCCACAGAGGTTGGAGATAATGGGTGGAGGATTGGTCCTGTGAGAATTCAAAACCTCTTGTACACATTTACACACACAAACCTTTTGCCTGTTTAACACAATTTCATTAATTTATGTATGTTTTGAATTAGATCTCCTTTGTCTTTTGTTTCATATGCTTCTGCTACATATAACAATGTCTTTACAAAAAGAGATTTAATAAACGTATTTCAGAGTACTTTTGACTTAAAAACGTTAGCGTATTGTCTCTGTGTCAGATAAAAACCTGTTCGAGGGGGAAAACAGTTACTGACTATTGTGAATGAAAGCAGTAAATGTGTCTCGTGTCCACTCCCGTACCTGAGAAGCTGTGTCATTCTCATGACTCTTTAGTTAGATCCTGTTGGAGCTATGTCTCTGACACTGTGACACTTTAGCTAAGTGTTTTAATTAATTACTTGTTAGAATGAATTCTAATACTCCTTATTAAACAAATTAGCAATTGTGATACATCCCACATGACTGTAAGTACTGTGTTTAGTCCTGAAGAATCCTGTTTATTTTAAAGGTCAAATAAAAAAAAAAAAAACATTATTGTTCTGAAACGTCACATGACCACATTCCCTGCATATGTTTCATTTATGGGTTTAACAGCCATTTGGAAACAGAGCTGAAACACACCCCTCACAGGCTTGTTGACCTGTACTACCTGTTGCACAGCGTCTTTACATTGCGTGGCAATGGTTTTTACAACCTGGTAATTCAGGACGGACTGTATCAGACTAGATCGTATGATTTCATCTGTCCATACAGCACACGTAGTTATGACTAGGCAATTTGCATGAAAGGATGAGATATGCTCTCTTTTTGCCTAGACAGGTCAATGCATAAAATTATGCCGTCATTTCAGATTACTGCAACAATAAAACAGTGTGTGTGCTTCCAAAATGGCAGGGTTACAAATCCTTTAGTAAAAGCTGAGCAGCTTTGCTTTTTCTGGCCAGCTATAATGCATGGACAAAATGTAATAATGCAGTGGAGACTGGAGAGGATGCTCTCATGTTCAAATAAATCTCATTTTCTTCTTGTGGATCAGCCAGTTCCGGAGACTGATTAATTCACTCAGGCCATTAGTGTTTTTTTTCTTTCTTGTGTGCTGGCCCTAATCAATCAGACCTGCAATACTTATTCCATGGTAAAATGATATTTATCCAAATGTCACTGCCGTGGTTGGGATGCCAGAGGCTGAAGGATAATTCTGTTATAAATCAGCTACACAGATACTTTTATCCAAATTAACTTGCAAATCAGGATCCAAATGTAGCAGCCCTGGTATTTGAACACTCCTGTTCACTAAACCCACAGATCTAACTGCTGAGCCACCACGGTATAAAGCTCTGAGGTCTTTTTGACCTTTTTACGTGTCTTACGTGGCTTCACATGTCTCACGGAAGCACGTGTTATGTCTTCATCACCCCTGGTTAATATCTGTCATATGATATAAGAGAACTGCCTGGTGGGTCGCAACCAAAAAAAAGTAAGCTTGTAGAGAGACACATAGTGAAACTGTAACACACACTTACAAACTAGTCAAATACAACAGTCCCTCACAGGACACCATGCACACACACATTTTCACACACTTATTCAATGACTCAAAGGTTTATTTGTTACATGCGCATTCCAAGTAGGCACAAAGGCGGAGTAAAATGAGGTGAGGTGAAACTTATTCACACCCGGGGCAATTAACTGTAGCCAATTTATCTACTGACATATGTTTGAGAGGTGGAAGGAAACAAAAGAACCCGCAGGAAACCCAGGGAGAACTTGTGAAACTCAGTTTCACATGTGACACGTATGACTATTAAATCTTAATCTTAGACATATATAAAAGAAATAAACATACAAATTAAACACCTTCCAAATTTTTCTTTCAAAAAAAGATCAACTCTTGAAAACTTTGAAACTCTGAGACAAAACCCAGAGACGTTTGTGAGACGTCAGTGAGGAGCAGGAGGTCACTGAACAAGCTGCTCTCCATCATGGACAATCCGTCTCACCCCCTTCATGACACACTACAGCCCCATTCAGCTCGTCTCTGTGTGCTGGGTGAACACACACTGCACAAGCATCTGTACATACGGTTTATGTCACACATCTGCTGTATATATTACTCACTGCCATTTTGCACGCCTGTTTTTATTGCTCCTTTTTTCTTTTATTTATTACTATTGCTCTTTTTTGATGTACATAACTTTATTTAATATTCAGTGTGTATTTTGTAGATCTGCAATTCTGCTTTTAATTTTATTGTTATTCTTTATGCTGCTGTAACATAATTTCCCTTGAGGGCTCAATAAAGTCTATCTATCTATCTATCTATCTATCTATCTGTCTATATGTTTGTCTGCTTCTTAATGTGGATACGTCTATCTATCAATCTATCTATTGATCGATCTATTTATCCATGTTTGTCTGCTTCTATCTATCTATCTATCTATCTATCTGTCTGCTTCTCCATGTGGATATGTCTATCTATCTACGTTTGTCTGCTTTGCAGTGTGGATATGTCCATCTATCTATCTATCTATCTATCTATCTATCTATCTATCTATCAATATGTCTGTCTGTCTGTCTATCTATCTATCAATGTTTGTCTGCTTCTCAATGTGGATATGTCTATCTATCTATCTATCTATCTATCTATCTATCTATCTATCTATCTATCTATCTGTCTGCTTCTCCATGTGGATATGTCTATCTATCTATGTTTGTCTGCTTTGCAGTGTGGATATGTCCATCTATCTATCTATCTATCTATCTATCTATCTATCTATCTATCTATCTATCAATATGTCTGTCTGTCTATCTATCTATCTATCAATGTTTGTCTGCTTCTCAATGTGGATATGTCCATCTATCTATCTATCTATCTATCTATCAATATGTCTGTCTGTCTGTCTATCTATCTATCAATGTTTGTCTGCTTCTCAATGTGGATATGTCTATCTATCTATCTATCTATCTATCTGTCTGCTTCTCCATGTGGATATGTCTATCTATCAATGTTTGTCTGCTTCTCAATGTGGATATGTCCATCTATCTATCTATCTATCTATCTATCAATATGTCTGTCTGTCTGTCTGTCTATCTATCTATATGTTTGTCTGTGCTTCTCAGTGTGCATGTCTGTCTATCTCTCTATTTCTCTCTATCTCCTCCTCAGTGTGGTATGTCTATCCTATCTATCTATCTATCTATCTATCTATATCTATATCTATAATATATTTAATATATATAATTTGTAGACTTCTCGGTGTGGATATGTTCATCTGTCTGTTCTGGAGTGTCCATTGTGAGGCTGTAAATGGAGATGAGATGACAAACTTTTAAAGAATGTCCTGTTTTTTTAAGTAGAAAAAAAAAACAAGATGTGAAGACAGGAAGTAAGAAAGTGAATGACCTTTCTTGTACAGGATACAGTAGGGAAATGTTCCTCTGAACAAGCCAGTGGTTGTACTACAATGTAACAGTAAACAGCTGAAGAGACAGTCCTCAGCAGTGAAGAAAGCTCCTGAGTGAAACTGTTTCAGCTTGTCTCAGAGCTGTAGAGTGAAACCGCTACTACTCCAGTGCGCCATTATGCGCGCGCTCGTTGCTGTTACTCACAAACCAGTTGGACTGGAAAAGAAGGCGACATGATGGGATGCTAGTGCTAGTGTTAGTGTTAAGGCTAGTGCTAGTGTTAGCTAGTGGTAGTTTATTGAACACAGTGGGGGTGGCTTCAGGTAACCCGGCGGGCTTTAAGAAAGAAAAAAAACCTTTCTTCCTCTCCTTCACTTCACTTCACTTCTTCAGCCATGTGGACGGAGGAGAGCAAACACCGCTCCTGAGACACAAAACGTCTTCCTCGCGCCCTGAAAACAAAAACAAAAACAAAAACAAGCTCCTTTCTGATTCTATTTCTGGACCGAGTTTTTTTTTTTTTTTTCTTCCCTCCTTCTTCTTGGAGTGTTGCGTCAAAACAAAACTTTGGCTAATTCCTCTGTAAGAAGACTCTTTTGCTCCACAGAGAAACAAACCAGGACGACATTTTCTGCTGATAAACTGAACGTCCAAAGACTTTTATTAGCTTTTCCTGCGACTTATTTTTCTACCCTGATTGAGTGGCCATGGAGAGATGTGGAGAACCCTCCCCGACCTACAGACACACTCACCCGTTTATCCACGAGGTCAAACTGACCACGGCTCAGAAAATTCAGGTATGATATCATATTTTTTTAATGAAATTCTACCTTAAAAGTTTGTATATATACAAGCCTTTGGTGTGATGTGCGGGGTTGGTTTTCTTTAATTAGAGGTCAGGTCGCGCATGGTCTTGTGCACCAATATTGCGCTCGATTTGCGCAGGATCTTCAAGTACTATGTTTTCCCTAAGTCTTTACCGATATGTGTAATTGCAGATATTTCACTAAGAAGCATTCTTTCAAGACCCTGATGATGAAAGGTTTGCGATGGGAAAGGCTCATGTTGGTCATGTGTTTTGTAGAAATGTATCTATGGTACGCGTAGAACCGAAAATATCGCAGAAGCTGCAGAAAGTGTGCGTTAATGGAGCGCGTAGCTCTTCAAGATTGTCCTGTAGTCTTCATGCTACATAGGAAACTACTCATTTCCGTGAAAAATTACACGTCAAAGCGTATTATATCATGTAGGAAATAAAACATATGTGTTAAATGTGATGTCGTTTTGTTATAATTGATACTATAGGACGCAGTTTGGAGAGCATCTCTCGCCTTTGAGCCAATAAATGCTCTGATATTAATTATGGCTGTGTCCCAAACAGCACGTCTATTTTTAAAGAGTTTGTGAGAACACTAAAGCTGGTAAACACTCAGTCTGTGTGCAGTTCAGCAAAGTTGAGCTTTCTAAGCATGACTTAAGGCATGAAATGTATGCAAATATGCTGATTTTATTTTCCACAATTCATATGAAATATGAGAAAAATTCCTCTCCACAGCATTGCACAGTCTAAAGGTGTCAAATTTAGTCTCCTTCATGGCTGGAGTATTGAAGAAACCCTACTGTGTCCGAGCATCTAAACAAGCCGGCTGTCCAAAAACTGCGAAATCCTTGATGTGTGCAAATCTGCAAAGAATCAGGTTTTTTTTTTTCATGTATAACATAAACTTTTTCCTCACAGAGTACCATACTGGGCTGTGTCCTATTCCCCGTTCGCATCACTCTTGCCATCCTCTTCTTCCTGCTCATGTGGCCCATCGCTCGGCTCCGACTAGCCGGTCTGTCGCAGGAGGAGAGAGCGAAACCAGTCCAAGGCTGGAGACAATGGATTTTTCATCCCATCATGATGTTCCTGAGTCGATCCGTGTTCTTCTCCATGGGCTTCCTCTGGATAAAGGTGAAAGGTCGGCAGGCTACACAGAAAGAGGCACCGGTGTTGGCCGTGGCACCCCATAGTGGCTTTCTGGATATGCTGGTACTCAGCCTAGCGGGACTGCCTACAGTGGTGTCGCGCTCTGAGAACGCCAACCTGCCAGTTATCGGAGGTGAGCGATGCATCAAACACGGGGAGAGTTTAGATCAAGGGTGTCCAATCTTATCCACAAAGGGCCAGTGTGGGTGCAGGTTTTCATTCCAATCAAGTAGGAGCCACACCTGATTCCACCTATTTTATCAGTTGATCTTGGCATTCAGTAGACTCAGGTGTGGCTTCTGCTTGGTTGGAATGAAAACCTGCACCCACACCTGCCCTTTCTGGGTAAGATTGGACACCCCTGGTTTAGATGATGATGATGATGATGATGTAGGATGGAGAAGCATGTGTGTTTCTTCTCACTTTCCTTCTTTGTTTCTTTCTTTCTTTCTCAGCACTTTTGGAGTTTAACCAGTCCGTATTGGTTAGCCGGAAGGATCCTGAGTCGAGGAGGAAGTGCGTGTCTCAAATCAAAGAAAGACTCACTTCAAATGGTTACTGGCCTCAGGTAGGATGTGAGGTCAAAGGTCATTTGAGAGCCCTTGACCGGCAGCAGGCACTCTAGAATGACTTGCCAAGCTGCTTCACATTTAAGAGCAAGTGTGTGAATATGACCACCTGTTCACACACTGTCTCTCTATGTCTCTGCAGATGCTAATGTTCCCTGAAGGAACCACTACAAATGGTCAAGTCCTCATCAAATTCAAGCCTGGTAAGTGCTGGTCATGAAATGGGAATGGAAAATGATATTGAGCATAACTGGAACTCTGGATTCTTACTTTATTCTCGCTGTCTGTCTGTCTCTCTGTCTGTCTGTCTCGCAGGTGCTTTCTTGGCAGGCGTTCCAGTTCAGCCAGTGTTGCTTCACTACCCTAATAAAATAGTAAGCAAGAAATACAACACTACTACAACACGGCAGATATAATTAGGCAGTTGAATGCCTGCCATCTTTTCATGTTGATTTCCAAGCTGGACATGCAACGACTGAAAAGACCACACAAAACATGAATAGTGGTCAGTGATGCTGAAAATATGATTTTGCAATCACATTTTGCAACATAAAGTGAGATTTGTTGATAAAGGTGATAAGAAAATGATCATTTCTGCAAGTTGTTCTTTTTAATAGTGGCGTGTTATCAGCAGTAGAATGACAAAAAATGAGGTAACAAAAATATACACACAAATCAATAAGCAAGGGATTAACAACAAAAAATGGTATTAAACTGTGCAAAATTAAATAATAAATAATTACCAAATCATCCATCTTAGACCTTTCTTAAGGACTTTAAAAAAAAAAAAAACTTTTCTGACTTTTTAAATCCACATGTGTTTTCTTTTTTTTAAATCAAAGTATATTTGTTACTTCCATCTGGATGCATGTTAAAAGCTTTGTGTCATTTTTTTTAAATTTATCAAAACACATATGTATATTTTTTAGCAGAAGGATAATTAAATGTTGTCTGTCTAAGTTAATTTCAAATTTAAGTTTAATTTCTAAATCGTCTCTTTTGCAGGACACTGTGCGCTGGACTTGGAAAGGTGCATCATGGTAAGCAACTTTGTATTTTATATTTTATATTATATATTTTATTTTTTACATACTAGCAAGATTTTTTTGTGGCCCCAGCAATCGTTTGCAGCAAGCACAACAATCAAGGACTTTATACGATATATGATTTTATATGATTGCTCCACATCACTCTTGTTACTAATGCTAGGGACTGATATCCACCACCAGCTCCTGATAATGATGTTTAATGTTGTGTAATATCTGCAGACGTTAGATAGTTCCTGGTTTCTGTTGCATTACAGCAGTGAGATACACTCTTTCTCTCACCAGTCTCTCTTATGTTCTTTCTCTTGAAGATAATAAGACAAATAAAAAGAATAGCTAGTCTTGTTACCAAGAAACCAGTTCTGAAGACTTTACCGTGTCAGAAAGAATAACCTCTGACTGGTACAAAGCCCTGATACTGGAGACTCCTTCCAAATATACTAACCATGCATCCTCTCACAGGAGACATATTTATGTAGCATGTCTGCTGTACAAGTCCCTTTCTAATTTGTAAAATCTTTCTACAGAAACTATAGCGTATTAGAACGAATGTGTTAATATAAACCTGTCAGAGCTGCTGTTGTCCAAAACAACTTCCGAGTAATCAAGATTTGAGAATTCAGCAGTGCTGTGGTATAAAGCATAATATTGTTATAATGATAAATTATGATTATGTTGTTGTTGTTGTTGTCATTGTCATATCCTAAAACCTGACTCTTTAGCAGCTGAATCAAGAGTAAATTCATGATTATGAAAGTATGTTGATGTTAAAGATGTTTCTAAGACATTCTTTTTGTTGCAGGCTCGATTGTCTCTGGTACACCTCGGCTCAGTTCTACAGCAACGTTAGAGTGGAGGTATGGGCTTCTGTGACTGCCATCTCTCTAAATCAATCTCTCTAAAACTGTCATCTGGACTCAACCAAAGGCAATAAAATGAGCGTTAATTGTTTTTCTTTCTCTGTAGTTCCTGCCTGTGTACACACCCTCCCAGGAGGAAAAGGAGAACCCCGAGTTATTTGCAGATAATGTTCAGAAACTCATGGCCAAGTGAGTCAGATGACGCACGCAACATTTCGAGATGGTCTATAAATCTGCCATGTTTAAATAGTATACATTTACATAATGGATTGTCTAATGTGTAGCATCAGTAGGGACTTGATGGCTGAACATTTTTAGATTATGCCTGTGTGTGTGTTGTGTGTGTGTGTGTGTTTCAGAGTCCTGGGAGTTCCCGCTACAGACTATGTGATGGAGGGGCTTTTTCCTGTTACAAAGTTGGGCGGCCTCTCCCTTCCTCTCGAGTCACCTTCCAGAGGAACACTGAAAATGCTCGAAAGTCAAGGGTAGGCTGTGTGTTTTTGTGTGTGTACACCTGTGTACCCCTACATTCATGCAGTTATCTAATCAGGCAGTAATGTGGAAGTAGTGCAATGCAATATAAAAATCATGCAATATACAAGTCAAGAATTTTAGTTAATGTTCATATCAATCATTAGAATAGGGAAAATTTTGATCTCAGTGATTCTGACCATGGCGTGGTTGTTGAATATTTCAGATACTTCTTATCTCCTGGGATTTTCACACATATCAGTCTCTAAAGTTTACACAGTGAGCAGCAGTTCTGTGTGTGGAAACTCCTTTTTGATGAGAGGGGTCAGAGAGGAGAATGGCCAGACTGATTGGTAACTCAAATAAATAACCACTCTTTACAACTGTGCTGATCAGAAAAGCATCCCAGAAAGCACAGTGTGTCAGAACTTTAGGCAGGTAGGCTACCGTAGCAAAAAAGACCACATCAGGTTCCACGTCTGTTAGCCAAGAACAGGAATCTGAGGCTACAGTATGCACAGACTCAAGGAAACTGGATAGTTGAAGAATGGAAAAAGACCAGGCAACATTTTTCCAGTCTTCAGCTGTCCATTTTCTCGGAGCCTGTACCACTGTAGCCTCAGTTTCTCAGATCTGTTCTTGGCTGACAGGAGTGGAACCTAACTGAATTTTTTTTTTTTTTTTTTTTGCATCATTCTCTGTGAAAATCCCAGGAGATCTGCAGATTCTGAAATACTCAAACCAGATTGTCTGGCACCAACAACCACGCCAAGGTCACAGTCACTGAGTCACATATTTTCCGCCGTTCTGATGTTTGAAGTGAACATTAACTAAAGCGCTTGACCTATATCAGCATGATTTTTAGGATTGGCTGTTTGCATAATTGCGTGAACGAGCAAGTGTTCCTTTTAAAGTAGCCAGGAAGTGTATGTGTGTGTTAATAGTGGACAGCATAGCCGAAATTGTTACGATATATAAAAACTGCTATATTTCACATTTTTATTACAATGCAATCGTTAAATTAGTACTTTCAACTTAAATGTAAATCTAACAAGTTACTGAAGTGTTTTATAAAAATGCAGTTGCACACAGGATTTAAAAAAAATTGTGTGGTAGGGGATTTAATTTTTCTTTATTTTGCATTTTGCATCAATTTTGTACTTGAAAACCTCCACTTGGAATCAAAATGGGAAAATAGCATATATTTTCTGACTATTATCCCAGTGTCAGTGCATCAGATACCTTTTGTAATTTTGCTCAGCTCTGAAGGAACGATAGTATTCAAACCGGTATGTGACTATGTGAAAGATGCATGTATATAAGTTTCTCTTACATTTCTTTCTCACACTGTCATCCATTTACTCTGTGTGTGTGTCTCTCTCTCTCTCTCCAGTTTAAGTAATGCTCAAGTGGAGACTTTGATAAACACAATGATTGACAGCTGTCACTCAGGACAGGTCACGATCACTGTTGATCACTTGACTTCCTTGTTGGGACTCGCAGACAGACAGACAGCAGCACAAATCTGTTCCCTCTACTCCGAGGTAATGAGTGTGGTACTGCATACATTCAAACATCAACTATACAACTGGTGTAGTGTGTGTGTGTATAAATATAAGTAGTCTTTTGTATGCAATTGCACTAATAAAATGCTGTGTGATTTTAGAGTGACACATTGGATCTGAGACAGCTGTGTTTGAGCTTGTGTACGGCTGCAGGACTCAGGACGCCAGAGTCTCTCCTTCACACTGCGTTCACGGTGAGTTTGTGGGGTATGGTTTTAAATATATGCTCTGTACAGCTGTAATGGGTCCTTTTGTATTAGTGACAAAAGAGCCTGTGGCTGCCATGCTTGAATATCTACACCTTTCTCAGTTTGTACATAGATAATCCCAGCTAATAATACCTTCAGAAACCACAACACAACTATCACCATGGCTTAGTTATTGACTTAACCATAAAACAAATGTAACTTAGTATGTCTTTAGTTTAGCTGAGTGGCCGCAATGTGGGTAATTGACTATTGCAAAACTTCACAATTGGTCGAATTGTTTGTATACTATCAAGAGTCTATAATTTTACTCTCTTCTTACGTCAGTATATAGACTCCTCCGAAAGTATTGGGACAGCAATGCCAATTTTTTTTTTTTTTTTTTGGCTATGCACTGAAGACATTTGGGTTTGAGAACAAAAGATGAAGGAGACAGTAGAGCATGTGTTAAACAACTTAGAGTATGGCACCTTTGGTGGCAGACCACCCAGTTTTTAGGTGAGCAGAAGTAAAGGAACAGATAAAATTAAAGTAAATAACATGTAATATTCAGTTGCCTATCCCCTGTGATGCTTTTGCAGGCTTATACTGCAGCTTCTTTCAGCTGTTGTATGCTTTGTGGGGTTTCTCCCTTCAGTCTCCTCTTCAGGAGGTGAAATGCATGCTCAGGGTTAAGGTCTGGTGATTGACTTGGCCACACTAAAACCTTTTTTCTGTGATTAAGTCCTTGTCTTGCTGTATGCTGAAGTTCCTCCCAATAGATTGGATGCATTTTTCTGTAAATTGGCAGACAGAATGTTTCTGTAGACTTCTGAAATCATTCTGCTGCTAGCATCATGAGTTACATCATCAGTACAGATTAGTGAGCCTGTTCCAGAAGCAGCCATGCAGGCCCAAGCCTTGACACTACCTCCACCATGCTTGACCAATGAGCTCGTATGTTTTGGATCATGAGCAGATCCTTTCTTTCTCCACACTTTGGCCTTTCCATCAATTTGGTAGAGGTTAATCTTGGTTTCAGAACTTTTGTGGCTCATCTCTGTATTTCTTAATTCCAATCTGGCCTTCTGATTCTTACTGCTCATGAGTGGTTTGCATCTTGTGGTATGGCCTCTATATTTCTGCTCTGGCAGTCTTCTTTGTGGATTGTGAACTCTTCACCTCTGCCCTGTGAGGTGATGTCACTGTTGTTTTGGGGTTTTTCTTCACAATTCTCACTGTTTTTGTTATCAACTGCTGTTGTTTTACTTGGCTGACCTGTTCAATGTCTGGTTGTTAGTACACCAGTGGTTAAACTTTTCCCTCTTTTCTCAGCTTCAGAATGGCTTGCTTTTCTGCCATAGACAGCTCTCTGGTCTTCATGTTGGTTTATCCTTTTTAACAACAAATGCAATCTTCACAGGCAAAACTCAGGAGTAGACAGTTATAAATGCTATTATTAATTAATAGCTCTAATTAAATTAATCAATCTAACAGGGCATATCTGAGCAACAAGAAGCATCTGTCAGTCACATGTTCCAGCATTTCTGATCACTTGAAAAATGTGTGAGTTCAAACAAAAGGTCCCATGTTCTAAGTTGTTTAACACATCTAGATTTAAAAATGAGGTAATGAAAGCTGAAATTCGTCTTATATTCATCTTTTGAGCTCATGTCGTTAGTGTATAGCAAAAACAAAAGTATTGTCCTTGTACCAATACTTTCAGAGGGGACTGTACATACATCTCTCTTAATGCATCTCTGTATATACAGTCAGGACACTAGCAATGTTGTTGTTTCAGCTGTCTACCAGTATATTGGAGTTGAAATTAAACAATGAAGATGATTTCAAAGTGCAGACTTTCAGCTTTAATTAGAGGGTATTTACATCCAAATTGGCTGAACGGTTTGGAATTACAGCCTTTTTTTATATGCCCCTTTTTAAGGGATCAAAAGTAATTGGCCAGTTGGCTGCTCAGCTGTTCCATGGCCAGATGTGTGTTGTTTCCTCATTATTTGACTTATAAGTAAGTAGATAATAGGTCGAGTTGATTTCACATGTTGCATTTGGAATCTGTTACTGTTAAATCTCTATATGAGAAGTCCAAAGAGCTGTCACTGTCAGTGAAGCAAGTCGTCATTACAAGAGTGCTTTCACCCTGTGTAGAGACAACAGTTTTCAGTGATTTTATAACAATATGGGAAGTTTAGCCAACAGAACTTGCTGAATTAATCAGCGATTACGTCAGTACCAGCGTAAGAGAGAACGGTGATCAGGTTGAATGCCGTGAGTTACTTTTACCTCAGGATGAGACAGAGACTGAGTTGGAAAGGGCTTATGATCAAAGTGATTACATATTTCCCATTGTAAACTTAATTTTTTGATGAAAAAAAAAAAGTTTATATATCTTATTTATTCCACATTAAATGAAATGCAACTGAAAATAAATAAATAAATACAGCTGCTTTTAGGCAATAAGTTTGCAACTTTCTTGTCTTTCAGTGGAATTTTAATAGATTTTCTCCTTTTTGACTTTTAGGGGTAACCAGACTGCAATTCTTTTAGCTGTACATGTGATTGAGATACATGTAAAACATATTTCAGCCTGTAGGCTTCAGAACTATATATAGCAGAAAATGTCAAAATCTGATCATCTGAAGTTTTCCCAGGCTGGCACACATCTAAAATTTACTCTGTTAGCTGAGATACTGTAGCTGAACGTAAAGTGTAATTTATGCTTGGTGACTCCACACTAGTGCCCGAATGTGTGACCATACTGGTGTATTCATGTGCATTGTCATGCATGTAAAGATTTTGGTAACTAGGTCTTGAACATAGGAACCACGAGCCCTTTCCATTGTGATTCGTATAGAATAGTATTTAGAGAGTCTTTTTAACGGTTGTTAATTTTCTACCAACATCTTATTTATACTAGTATACCTCCTTCCACAACCGTTTCAATTAAATCCAAATGTGATTGTGCTCAAAAGAAATCTGTGCCTTGAGTATGTGGAAAAAGAATATGCATATTAACCTCGAGTGTGTGTGTGTGTGTGTGTGTTTCTGCAGCTGTACGACAGTAGTGGTGATGGCTTGCTAAGCGCAGAGGACTTCTCCGGCCTGATGGCAGCGCTGGTGGGAGTCGCTCAATACAACATTGCAGAGATGTACTCGGAGTTGACCAAGAGAGGACAACCAACTGAGGGTGAGTACAAGAAACGTGATCGCTTCATCAAGCTTAGACAGTAGTGCTGGCAAAATCCTTTAAAAATGGATTGAAATTTTTATTCCTTTAATTATTTAATGTTTGACTGCAATATGTAAGGAATAAAGCATGACTGGCCATGGTGTTGTCGGAAAATAATCAGTGATGGGGTGGTGTGATGCGGCCTGACTTGAAACGGAGTAACTGTTACCACCCTGACGTTGATTTTCTTATAACAGCATGTCCTGAAGTGGTTTATTTCTCTTGTGTTTTATATACCACTGCAATTTGTCAAAGATTACAAGTCAATCCGTAAGTCAAGTTAGTTCCTTATGTAGACATTTCGTTCTCTCACGAGCCTCTTTTTTTTTTTTTTTTTTTTTTTTTTTTTTTTTTTTTTTTTTTTTTTTTTTTTTTTTTTTTTTTTTTTTTTTTTTTTTTTTTTTTTAATTTTAATTAAAGAATTGGAATCAGATCAGAATCAGAATCTCTTTAATAGCCAGTATGATTTACATACAGGAATTTGACTTGGTCAAAGCAAGACAAGCAGCCATGCACTCAGCAACAGCAACATTCAACAATAAATAACAACATAAGTACTAAACATTTAACACGAACAGAAACAATAATAGCAAAAATGCTAAAAGTAATAGCAGTGTCGATGACAACAGTGCAGTTGACTCTTTTATGGACAGGAATTTGCAATAGTGAATTGATGTACAAGTGTAATTGTAATTAAGGTTCTTGCTACTGGTGTGCAAGCCAGCAGGTGTATGTAAGATGCCATGTACGAGTTCAATAGTTTGATAATTGAATGGCTCCCAGAAAGAAGCTTCATTGGTGGTGTGATGTGCGGGTGGCAGTTGCTTTGTACCACTTGTGAGATGGTAGAAGGGTGGCTGCCAGGGTGGGTATTATCCACACAGATCTTTTAGGCTCTCTGCTTAGCTCTGGAGGAATACAGGCTCTCGGTGCAGGGAAGCTTGTGACCGATGATCCTCTCAGCAGAGCGAATGACCCACTCTAGTGTGGAATTGGAAAGGGTAGAGGCAGATGGAGATGGAGATGGAAGTGGTGAGGATGCTCGCTATGGTGGCTGAGTGAAAGTTGACCAGTATTGACTCTGAGATGTTGAACCTTCTAAGCAGTCTCAGAAAGAACAGCCATTCCTTTCCTGTTCCATTCGCACCATTAGACAAGATTTGCTGCCTCTTTCCTGTACATGGACTCCTCATTGTTAGATATGAGACCCACCATGGTTGTCATCTGCAGACTTGATGGATGGGTCACTGGATGAGCAGTCATTTGTGTAAAGTGAAAACGTTAGTGGCGAGAGAACGCAACCTTGAGGTGCACCTGTGCTGATGCTTAGAGGGTCAGACAGGTGATGCATACATACCTAGCCGTACATACTGTATCCTCTCTGACAGGAAATCAGTTATCCACTGATAGGTGCTCAGGTGGATGTGAAGCTGGAAGAGCTTGTTGTGGTTCACTTCGGGGATGAAAAGCGGAGCTGAAGTCCACAAACAAAATCCTGGCCTGTGTGTTTGTTGAGTCAAGGTGCTGTAAAGTATAATGATTGCCCTACAGGCAAACTGTAGAGTTTGCCTGTAGGGCAGTCATTTGCCTGGAGGGCAGTCTCCTGTAGAGGAGAAGTTCTGGGGTTGATTTCAGGTGGTTTAGAACCAGATGCTCAAAGGACTTCATCACCACTGAGGTCAGGTCCACTGGCCTATAGTCGTTAAGGCCAGTAATAATGTCCTTCTTGGGGGATGGGAATGATGGTGGAAATTTTAAGGCAATCAGCAGTGCTACAGGATTGTAGTGATTCACTGAAGATGTCTGTGAACACCGGAGATCGCTGGTCAGAGCACTTTTTCAAGGTACCAGGAGAGGTACCAGGAGAGACACCATCAGGCTGCAGCTGCCATGTTGGGGAGGCACCACTTAAAATTAATTGGTTGAAGTTAACACACCTTCCAGGGTTTCCCCTGCCTTGTGCTCCAAGTTCCCTGGGATAGGCTCCAGGCTACCCCTCAACCCTATGTAGGATAAGTGGTAGAGAAAATGGATGGATGGATGGATGGATGGATGTGTCTGCCATACCCTGTGAATGAGCTGTTAATATAGAAACTATAACGTATTAGAATGAGTATATTAATATAAACCTCTGATTTGAATTACAGCTGGCACTACTGTCCGGGTCATGCTATTATGCAAAATTTAAAATTAAGCAGCACTTTCTGACTAATCAGATTTGAGAATTCAGCAGCACTGTGGTATAATGTCTATTAATCAGTGACTTTATTGTCCGTCTCTGTTAGGTGCATTGTATGACTTGCTAACGACTCACCCAACATATCAGAAGTTCTTCAAAGAATACTTCGAGCATGAAGACGTAAGGCTCATGGCAGACAGAAATCACAACGGCATTCCGAATGGAAAGACCAGTCGCGGTAACAACAGCATTCATAACAGAAATGGACTGAACAAAAAGTGTGACTGAAGACGAATTCATTTAAAGTATATGCTGTATTTTAATAGGAAAATGGGGACATTTATGAAGTGTACACAGTTTCCACATAGCAATAGATTTTAACAAAGGCTGTATGTTTTTGTATGGATTTGCAAAAGATGAGAGAAGATTGTGTGTGCGTTTTAGTATACAATTAATGTTTACAGGTCTGTGTCATGGACTCTTTGTGGGTTTTTTTTTGTTTGTTTGTTTTTGTATTATTTCTTTTTTTGCATTCATTGTAACCCAAAGTCATTAGTACACTGTGAAAAGCCACTATACTATCGGAACCTTAGTGCCTTGGTACTTTTACTGTTTTTAAATCTTAGCTGAAGGATTTTGTTTTGTGTTCCTGTGTATATTTTATATCTCTTTGTGAGCCTAAGGACTTCATATCAAGAATACTATCGAGCTATTTTACATTTTAATATATTACGGTTGTAAATAAAACAATTCACAAGATTGATAAATTTAGTCATCTTGTCCTATCTCATCACTTCACCTTTCTTTTAGTTTCTTCTTCTTTGACTGATGCTTGTTTTCTCTCCAAGCGATGGTGCGAGTTGGTTTCTCTCTTCCCTCTTGACCTTCTCTTTTCCTCCTTTTGAGTAACAGTTGAGGCTAGAGGTCTAATTCTTGTCTGTGTTTGCATTTCAAGTTTGTTGGTGTGTCTTTGGCCTCTGACCAGTTTTTCCTGCTGGTATTTACACATTGCTTCAGTTTTTCAGTCTTTTTTTTTTGTGGTTTTGCTGGATGGCTGTTCCTGCTGTTCACATTCTTGTCACCTCTCACCCCTTTTTTGACTTCACCTGCGTTTCTTTATTTTTTTTTCTATTGCTTCCTGTTCTTGATCCTAGTCTAGTTCGAGGAGTGATCAGAACAAATGACTCATCACATTTGTTGTGAGCTCTACGGTCTCTCTGCTGCTGCTGTTTCTTAGTCTCCCTCCACCCATGGGCCTGGGATATGAAGCTGGTTTCTGTTTCGTTTGTTACATTTCTCCTCCGCCTTTCCATACGCTCCTGCTCTGCGATCATTTTCTTTCTTCTAGTTATAGTACCTGTGGTCATCTCTTGTTCTTTAGTCTCTACCTGTGTAGTCACTGCCACAGTGCACCTTGTAATTCTACATCTTTTGCCATCTTTGTTCTTTTCTTCTTTTGTCACTTTCTCTTTTAAATCAACCCTTGCCTCTTTCTGTTGCTTCTCCCGTACACCCTTTTTTACTCCACTTATTTTTGTCTCCTCCTTTTGATTCTTGGTTCTATTTCTACCATCTGATTCCCTCATCTCTCTCTCGTTGTTTTCCACTTGGTGCTGCAGTGATGCAGTGTAGCTTCTTGTTAGTCTTTCATCTGTTCTTTTGTCTCCAATGCAATTTTTTGCTTTGCATTGCTTATACTTGGTTTGACTCTCCTTCTCATTCATTTCCTTTAACTTGTCAGTTCTAACTGCAAAAGCTACAGCTAGGCCATTACTTTTGGATGAGTCATGTCTTTTGGGTGTGTTTGATTTCAATTCCTCTTCCTTGTGTGTTTTAGCACATTTCTTTGCAGCTTCCTTAGGCACTGGACCACATTCTCTTGCTCTTTTCTCGCTCATTAGATGTGTATCAGTGCCAAATTTTCTTCTTGTTCTCATTCCTGTCAGTATATCAGAATTGGAACTACTCTTAATTTCTGCTGCTTTGATATTTTTCTTGCCCTCTACCTGTGGTTGTTTTGTGTCTCCATCCATTTCAGTATTTGAATTTTCTCTCTTTTTCACATTCTGTGTTCCAGCTTCATCTTCAGATACAAGTGAATTAAAGCCCCTTCTTGTCCTTCTAGTATTCATAACAAATATAGTATTACTTTTAGCATCATTGTTTGGTACTTGTTTGCTTACTTTTTCTGATTTTCTTTGTGTTTGCCTTTCCTCTTTATTAATCCTCCTTTTCTGATTTTCACCAAATCCATTTCTCACTACTACCTTGCAGCTTCTCACCTTATTTCTTTGGTCTTTTATTCTTGGTGCCACTTCAGTTTCAGCCTTCTTCAGGTTTTGACTTGTCTGTCTCCCTAGGCTCTCATGTCTATGGTCTTTCTCTTTCTTGCCCACCAAATCATTTGGGTTCTCTTGGTTCACATCTATCTGGACACCTTCAAAGTCCTTCATTGGAGAAGTGCCAAGGTTTCTTATTCTTCCTGTCAGTATTTTAGGATTAGTGCTACTCTCTGAAGTTTTGATCACCTTCTCTCTCTTTGTTTGGAGTTGATTTGTGTCTGTATCTTTTCTAGTGTTTGGTTTCTCTGTCTTTATTTTTGCATTCTGTGTTCCTGCTGCTTCTTCCAGTACCGGTGAATTAAAGCTCCTTGTTGTCCTTTTTGTGCCAGTTAGAAAGTTGGAATTAATCTCCTCGTCATTCTTTAGTTCTAGTTTTCTCAGTGCTTTTGATTTACCTTGAGTTTGCTTTTCTTCTGCATTTATCCTTTTCGTTTGATTTTCACTGGATACTTCTTTTACTACCTTGCAGCTTCTTAAACTTCTCATCACCATATTTCCTTTGTCCTTTTTTTGTCCCACATCTGTTTTAGCCTTCTTCAGGCTTTGCCTCGTCACCCTTCTGTGCTCTTTCTTGGATATGTTTTCAATTTCTATTGTTTTGTCCATAATCTGAGTATGCACTACTGCTGAGCTTTTCACCATTTCATTTTCCATCTCAACTTTCTTTCTTCCTTTAGGACTTTGGTTTTTTGGGCTATCACATTTGCTTTGGTTCAGACTTTCTCTTGCTTCTATATTTTGATCCTGGCCTAATTCACCTTCACTTGTGCATACACTGCCAGCAACTGTAATACATTCCCCCCTTGATCCATTTCCCACCTCTAGTCTTGTGTTGTACTCTGAAGGTTCTGTCATCTGCACCATTTCAACAGCCACCTTTTCATTTGCCACAGGACTTTCTGCATGTGTTTGTTGACTCATTTTGGACTGTATGCTCTGTGTTTCATTCTCTCTACTCTTATTAGAGTTGTCTTCCGTGACCTTGTCCTCATGCTCATCTGTGTCCTTGATCGCCTCTGCATCTGTCCTCGTCACATCTTTTGTTGCCGTGGCCTTCTCAACACTACTTGCTGAAGTGTTCTCTGGTGGATTGTTTGTTTCATTGCTCTTATGGATGCCTTGTTGGGGGAATTCAACCTCTACCTCCCCTAAAGAGAGCAGCAGCATTTGATCAAGCTCATCTGAGCTGTCCAGTCCCAAAGTTAAAAGTTCTGATGGTATTGCCAAATCTACCCAGTCAGACATGAATGATTCTAGCCCTGTGGGATATGGTGGGGTTTCTGTGGAGTCTGTTAACATATTCTCCAAGTGCTGGGTACTTGGCTCTTCTTGCATATTGTATGCTTTAATCTTTGGGTCACTCATTTCATATACCTGGTCATCTGTTACTGGATCATAGACTGTTTGGGTTACTATGGCTGTATCATCCTGTGGAACCTGAAGTGCCATATCTGTATAGGATTTATTTCTTGGCACATGGAAATATTGTGGATTGTTGACATGCATACTGGAACCAGCAACTTCACCTTTCTGACCTGGCATGTTCAATAGCTCTCCTGTCTGTTGGATACGATCATTTAATTGATCTCCCACTGTTTGAAGAATCGCCTCAATTGGTTTGGACATGTCATCAAGTGGTTTCATTTTGGAGAACAAATCCAAAATCTGAGTAATGGCCATTTCATCTTCTGTTAGCTGACTGACATTGTCCAAATGTTCTGCCTGACATTCATCAGAGTAATTTGAGTGTTCTGCATGTAGCAGTTGTGCATCAGAACATGACTGTTGAACTGCATCTGCCTGACGACAGCCTTCTTGTTCTTCTGGCTTGCTTTCCTTCATTTTCTGTATCCCTACTACCCATATGTTTTTCTTTTTGATATCCTTAAATTTGTATTCACCTGAGGTGCTTTCAGAGAAAAAGGAATCTCCAACACCACTATCTATTGTTGTAGTACCCATTTCTTCGAAACCACAATCTGTTGGTGGAGGAACAAATTCCCCAATACCACAATCTGTTGTTGGAGGAACCATTTCCCCAACACCACAATCTATTGTTGGAGCAACCATTTCCCCAACACCACAATCTATTGTTGGCAGAAGCACTTCCCCAACATCGCAATCTATTTTTGGAGCAACCATTTCCCCAACACTGCAATCTGTTGTTGGAGGAAGTATTTCCCCAACACCACAGTCTATTGTTGGAGCAACCATTTCCCCAACACTGCCATCTATTGGTGGGACAACAATTAAATTGTCCTTTTTATATCTTATCCGAGTTTGTTTTTGAATGTTGATATCAGTGCAATCAAGAGTAGATTGTGAATCATTCTGGAAAACAGTTAATGTATCAGTAAAGGTTGGCCTTGCAGTTGAGGAAGAGGGATCAAAGAAGTTATCATTTTTATCCATGAAAGTTGGTCTAACCTCTGCTATGTCTTTCTTTGAACTGGAGTTTTCCTGAGCTATTTCATGTGTATAAGAAGTGTTTTGTACATCTAACAGATTTTGTTCTTTTCTGTCCTTTGGCAGAAAATGAGAATTGGAGGGGGGCAAATTGGCTTGAAATGTGCCACTGGAGTTTGCTACAGTCTCTTGAACCACCACAGGAGATGCAGAACTGGGATAGACTGGGAAAAATTGTAACCCCTGATATGCATTCTGGTATGGAGCAATCTGGCAGTGAGGTAGATGTCCAGGTGGTGGATGCAACAATTGAAATGTACTCTGGGTGATGTCTTTCTGCAGAGGTGGAACACCACTTTGACAAGCATTCTCTCTTTGTGGAGAAACCAGGACGTATCTGTTGGGTAATGGAACTCCTGGGTTGTTTGGTGGCTGATTTGGTAAATTGGGAATATTAAAGGAAGGGGGCAGTGGATGAACTGTGCCATCAGTCCTGTACAGACCAGGCTGGAGAGGTGGAAGAGATTGTGCATCACAGGTTTCGGGTAGAGAATGAAGTTTTGGTGGTGACGCAGAAAAGTATTCAGCTGTGGTTTCACTACTTGAATGGCATGCTACTGGCTCTACAGTGATAGCTGTTGGTACGTCATGTGCATTGTCCTAGAGAAGTAGAAATGGACCATTGATAATTGGCATACAGAATTTCCTTGGTACTAAGGAATTTGTGAGCTGTATTTTCTTATACAGCATAGACTACAGTTAATTTTAACACTATCAGAACACTGAAGAAATGTTGTAGTTTATTCTATAAATGGTGTATAAAGGCTTTGATAAAGATTATATACATTACTAAGAGTTACTAACCACAACCCCTAGCTGCACCAGCATATCAGTAGTGTTTGAGTCTGAAGATAGCAGGGAAGATACATATGCCACGTCTATCTCAGCCCCAACCTGAGAGAAAAAAGCATTCTTAGATCTCAAATCAAGTTGCATCTAATTCAGTGTACTGGACGTTTTAACATGAGATTTATTTTATTTATTTATTTTTTTTTACCTCAGTTACAGACTTCTGACTGCAAATCTCATTAAGATATTCTATGAATTGCCCTTTCTCCACTTCATCATCTACCTCTTCTGTCTCTTTAGCAATCTCAGATCCTTCTTTGATCTTTGACTCCAGATCTTTCATGATCTCACTATATTCCCATAGTGCCTTTTCAGCCAGGTCCTGATCATTGCTATTCACTGCCTGATCAGTCACTATATAAGGACTCTGCACCAGATCATTTTCTTCAGAAAGAGAAAAAAATAATGTCCATTTTTCAACCCCTTGTGTTTATTTAGTTTATTTACTATGTTTTTATAAGCTAGTATTTCTTTGTTAACATGAACATTATGAACAGGCCTAAGTAATCTTCATTTCCTTATTCTTTATTATTCCTTATTATTTGAACTTGCCTGATTGTTCACTGGTCTGAACTGAAAATTCCCTACTTGCCCTTGGGTCTTGCTCTGCTCTGATGCCTTCCAGTTCCTTCTTTTCAAATTCCATGAACCTAAAGGAACACAGACATATCTAGGATCTACAGTATAGATGCAGCAAAAATTATGAAAGTTACACAAAGTTTCCAGCGGTAGTAAATGTAGTAATTGCTACAGTTAAGTGCTACAGTTATCTCATTGCTTAATGAGGATTGTGCAACTTTCCAACTAACTCCTCTAGCACCAGTTCTATCATCGAATTAGCTAAATGCACAAGCTGTTTTGAATATCAGCTGATTTCAAGTCCTCCAGTCACAAAAGCACATTGCTCACACACTGCACAGCCTCTCTTTTCTCTCTTGAACTTAATAAGTTAATAACAAAAGAAATCACAGCTTCTCATGTTATCAAGAAACCAGAAAGAGCAAAGTCCTTTGTCCTGTAAAAAGTAACTGACCTTTACAAACTGCTGACACCTAAGACTCCTTCCATAAATGTTAAACCATTAGAAAGCTTCACCATATCAACAATTACACATTTTTCTTTGATAAACAACACCACATTTGGTTGTGTGTCAGTCCCTGTGAATGAGTTGTTACTATAGATAATGTATTAGAACAAGCGCATTAATATAAACCTGTGATTTAAATTACAGCTGGAACTATTACCGGAACACCTTCAAATTTGAGAATTCATCAGTGCAGCACTATCACACTAAGGTCTTATTTTTTACTGACTTCTGGGCCATGTGGTAGTAATTCATACGATCAAAGTTGGAGTGCTTCTCCCACTCTGAAATTGCTGTCCTCACTGCTGTAGAGAACGGAAGGTCAGGGCAGTGAACGTGAAAGGAGCGAATTACTGGTCTAAAAGAAGAAAAGAAAAAAGTATTTTAGCCTTTCGTGTTGCTTTAATTGAAAGACATTATATCAAAAGGGAAGAAGATGAGCTGACAAATCCATCCATTTGGACGTTTTTCAATTTGATACTTACATGAAGAAGCACGCCAAGGCCTCCAGATCAGGACTGCTAGTGTAGACTGTCCTTGCTACCTTACAGTACTCCTGCCACAGCCTGAAGTTTTCATACAGTTTTTGAGGGATCCCATGAGTGTTTGGTTTAAGTTGCCTACCACTGATGTTCAATGGAAAGGGTGAGGTCATGTGCAATAATGAAGGGGAGGAATTCATGTTCAAGTGAGATACTGCTGCAGGTTGAATACAGTTCAAGTTTAGCTGAGATCTGAGAGGTGGGCGGTTATCAAATGTAATGTTTGTCATGTTGAATCTCATATCAGGAGTAAAACAATTTTGCAAGATATAACTAGGTTGAAGACCTGGCTGCTGGCAGCTATACATTAACTGGTAACTTGAGTGCTTGAGATTTGCATAAACAGTTGGCGTTGGTGGAAGATGAAGAGTGTTTGGATGGATGTAGTTTGGATAAGGCATACTTGGTGTTTGAGAGGCATGGAGATGAGGTCCAGTTGAGAGGTAGCTGGAGGTGAGAAAAAATGGTAAATACATTTGTGGTCCATATCCCAGTAATGAATGCATATGAAATGGTTGTAGGTGAGGATTCTGTGCAGAGCAGGATGCTTGAGGTTGACACAGAGGAAACCCCCTAAATGAAGCAAGTTCCTGTTCTTCAATAAGAGCTCTCTGACCAACACCCAGTGTAGGAGATGGAATTGATATAGGAGGTGTTTCGACTGATTTTGGTTCCATTTCATGCAGTCCTAACTGCATTTGAAAAAATCCACTCTGTCTATGCAAAAGTTTCTCATTCTTTAGCAACATGGCAGTCCCCTGTGTCACCTCAGAACTGGGGGGTGTAATATTTTGGGGTAGTGCAGCTTGACTAGCAGGTACTAGATCATTTTGCTTCAGCCCATCAAGGAGCTCAGACTGTAGCTGAGGTTGAGCAGGATATTCAGGAATAGGATGTGGTGTTTCTAATTGTCCATAATTATTTGTATCTGCCTGTACAGGTGGAACGTGGAATGAAAGAAGCTGATCTGGGATCGGCAGGTTCTCTGGCATATCACGGAAAGACAAGTCAGAAGTATAAGCAAAATCAGATGTGTCCACTGGTGTTAAATCACTTTCTTTTGGCTGTGAGGAAAATATTGATAGATCTTCAAAAGACATGACCTCTTTAAGACCAGGAACAGTGGGTGGAATTACAGGTTCTAGTTTTGCTTCATATGGTGCTGCTGACATCAGAAGTGTAACAGGGTCTTCTGGGGTCATTTCAGTCTCAGAAGATAAAGGAGTAGGAGTTGCAGACGATTCAGGAGCAGGTATGGGGCCCTCATCAGTTATCCCTTCTGTCTCCGATAATCTTGCATCTAGACTGAGAAGAGAACCCTCTTGGCTCAGGTGATTCCCAGCACTTTTTGTTTTTGTCTGGGTTTGTTCAGTATTGCCTCCTGTTTGAACGGTATGGAGGAAGGAAATGGTCTGTTCCATCAGTGAGGTGCCTTCTAGAGGAGAGAGTTCATTCACCTCAAGTAAGACGCTGGAGATAGTGAGGGCAAGTTCAGGGTCCATGTGCAAGTCTTATAGCTTTATAATTATGCTCTTAGAGAACAAACAAACAGATCTACAAAGAAAAAAGGACATGATTAGAATGACATTTAAATAGCAGTCACAGGAAAGGTAAGGATTTGGATTTTGGAACTTTTCCATATTGCAAATTCTGAATTTAAGTAAACTATAGTGTGTGTGATCAATAGCAGCTTAGAAAATGTCATGTTTTTCAGTTATACTACTGCAGCTGTGGTGTAAATGTGGTTACCATAGAAAATAATTTGACAGGTTTCTCTTTACTGAGAGAAGAATAGAAAATTAGCATAATTTAAACTCACTTATAATGGAAGTCCAAGGACAATTAGGTCAATAAATGTTTAAAAAATTCTCATTTATAACATAAATTCAAAACTACAGCAGTTACACTCAAACATGAGCTGTTTTATGTAATCATATCCAACGTCCCAGTCAAAAATAACTCCAGTTTCTACACACTTTTCTTCAGGTTTTGTGGTATTGATGCACCATCATATCACACACAACTCCACTGGCAATTGACACACAAATACTTTCCTTTGAAAAAGCAGTCCCTTCTTATAATAGGACGATTTAGCAGATTTACAGCTTAAGTTATTAATACCTTTGACTGAAAAATATCATGAAAGAATCCCCCCAAAATATGTAATTTGCATTAAAATAAGTACAGTTTGAGAAAATGAGTTTTCCAGCCTTTTCTCAGTAATGGGAAATGTCACCATTCTTGCCCGTGGTTGAAAAACTGGAGACATGACATTACAGGTAGGTAAATAAGGTAAATTTTAAAGCAACAGATATCACAATCAATCTTTGCTAGTATTTCTGTATTGGAACATTTAAAAAAATACATTTATTTATGCAAATGAGGCTTAATCTAGTGCTTAATACTATACTTAATAAAATCTAGTCTTTGGATGAGGTTAGAATTAAAAAGAAAATTTCATTTTGACGATGGTCTCAAGAGAAAGCAGTTTGTTGAAAATCACTTCTAAATCCAAAAATAAATTATGTTTGGGGAAATTCCTATGTAATATCATTTTAAACAGGAATAGGAATGAATATGGAAAAACTCATGAAAGCAGGTCATAAGTCTGGTTTATAAAGAAAAGTAGCATGTAAACACATCTGGAAACAACGTTTTCAGGGATCTGTGACATGGGGGCATTGTATTAAGGGAGTGGAGCTTAAAGATAATAGTGTCAGGTGGGCGGAGTTTATGCCTTATATAGGTAATTGTGCCAGGTGGGTGGAGCTTATGCCTTATATAGATATTTGTGCCATATGGGCGGAGCTTAAACCTTATGTAGATAATTGTACCCGGTGGGCGGAGCTTAAGTATTATAAGATAATGCAGTGCACGTGAGTGGACAAAAATAGTGAATAAATTTTTCTGTTCAGTTTAAAAGGAGGCATTTTATAAATGCAATTTATCCAAAAACCTTAAAAAATGATCGATGTCACCAAAATTGTTCTTTCCACCTGTAGTGTCATGCCTTAATATACATGGTTTTAGTTTTGTAAGGAATTGTATAGACTAAAGGAATTTACTTTAGATCTGTTTCAACTTTCAGTTAATCAACTGCAATGATTTATAACTGGACAGCTGTTATAAAGCTTATACAGCTTATAATACACTTATATACATAGCTTACTGGGCTATATATCTGACAAATGTGTTTATTTTATACATTTATTCGGTTTTGTACGAATTCAGTAGTGATAAACAATTAAAAACGACATACCTGTGTAATATGGAGTCCAGTGTGAGTTTTGTAAGCAGCCCGAACAATCTATAAATCTATCAGTTTGAAAACAAACAAATTCCAACGTCCTCAGAACATTGGCCAAAAACTTGCAAGATAAATCTAATTAAATCACGCACTATAACCGTAAACTTTATTTCTTGCACAGTTCATAAGTGTCTGGCTTTTTTTTTTTTTTTATAGATCAATCACAGCCGTTTGCTCGGCAGGTGGCAGCCGCTCTTGAGGGCAAAAACTTTTTAAAAACTCAGTTTCCCAGCATGCGCGAGTCGCAGCGTGAGCTGTGACGTTACCGGATATCCGGTGTCTGGAATCATCGAAGACAACGCGTGTTCACAAACAGCTCGACTGTGAAAATTGTTTGGTCGAATTGGCGCAAACAGAAAAAAAACACTGAAGAAACGAAATATTAACCAGCAGGAATCTGTTGAATAACCGCCGCCATGTTTCTGCAGTTTTACCTCAACGAGAACGGAGAGAGAGTTTACACACTGAAGGTGAGCCATCTTTGATAGGCGTCTTATTCATTTCCCTGCAATTACTAGATGCAAAGCTAGCAAAGTTAATGCTTTTGTCGTGTAGTTCCAGTAACTCTAAGGTATGTATTTGTATTTGGTGAAAGCTAAAAAGTGTTAGATTATAGATGCTACTCTTAGACATAATACTGTAGCAACCTTCTGCACCCACGTGGACTCTTTTCTTGTTTGCATTTTGTATTATCTGTTTATTCAACAACTTTTTTTTTTCTCCAGAAGGTGGATCCACAGGGTCGGCCCACCAGCTCCGCTCACCCAGCTCGCTTCTCTCCTGATGACAAGTTCTCCAGACACCGAGTGACTGTGAAGAAACGCTTCGGATTACTGCTCACCCAGCAGCCACGACCTGTCCTGTGAAACGCTACCAATGGACATTCATCGAGAAAGTGTGTGTGTGTGTGTGTGTGGTGCACCTGAAGATGTCACTGATAATCAGTTATTAATGATGTATCCTGATAGCAACATGAACTGTTTCTTTTAAACTTTCACTTTCCTTTATTTTTTTATTTTTATTTTTTGACGAAATGTCTCAGGCTGAATAAAAAGATGGATTTGTAGGAGCGTTTGTGTGTGTTCCTATGTAATGTGGTGTTTAAAAGACTCTATTTCCCATGATGCACTGCGGCAGCGTAAGCGAAAGAGGAAGGGAGGAGGAGGGCGCGCGCGCGCTGGAGTTCACGCTGTCAGACGGCGCTGGTTTGACTTGACACGGGGGAAGAAAAGGGGCTCGAGCGCGAGTTTATTATAATTTTTTATAAATTAAGCTTTTCCCACGGACCTCCTTGGACGTCAGGGGTTAAGGTAAATAGATTTTTATTAGTCTTTTGTGTAGATATTAAGGTGTCACGGTGTTTTGCTGGCCGTGCTCGCTAACGTCAGGAACAATCACTGCAAGACCTTCAGAGAAATTCAGGGGTTTTAATAACTTTAAAATGAAAACGCTGAATGAAGTGAAGGGGGAAAAGAAATACCCTGTCTGTCTGACATGCACAAGCCTGTGTGTTTAGGGGTTGTTTATGAGCTAGCCTGCGGGCTAAGCTGCGACTCCGCCGCATTATAGTCGGGTTTGTAAGAATTCAGCTGCTAATGATGTCTCGCGCGCCATTTTCCTTATTTGTTAGTCCTCGTGCGTGTTTTTTTGTTTCCTCTAAATGAATCTGGATCCAGAGACCGGTCTGATCTGGAATGATAATTGGCTTAATGGATGCTAGCTACACGGCTATGCTCTTCTCTCTCTCTCTGTCTGTGTCTTGGAGTTTGAAACGCCGCATCAGCTTTGTTTACTGCTCCTAGTGACCGCTGTAAACACTCAGAGTGACTTAGACTTCACCAGAAACACACATTCTGTCATGGGTTTTGTGAACAGTTTGCGGTTTTTCCCCCCTTCAGGCCTTAATATCACACACATTAACATTGCTGTAACCTCAGTAGCCTTAGTTTGGTTTGTTTTTATCTTTATTTGGTAACATGCCACACCAGCAGCTGGTCTGAAAGCAAACTCTGACTCTATGGAGTCGAAAAAAATACGAATAATGTACAAATTTGACAGTTTTATTAAAGTAAAAAGGCGGTATTTATTTATTTAATCCCGCAGCTGTGTCTCTCTGTGTGTGTGTGTGTGTGTGTGTGTGTGTGTGCGTGTGCTCAGGTTCAGCCGGTTTAAACCGCTTCTGTGTAATAACTCAATTATACAAATCACTTGGAATTGATGTGTCTGAACATTTTTAGCTCCTGTTTTACCTCAGAGACACACAAATAACACGCTATAAAATTGTTTTCTTTTTATTACTTAGAAGGCTGTCTCGGTTTCTGACCCAAAATACACGACCAATTCAATTATTTTGCCTTTGTTAATGCTCCTTAATGCTTTTACTAACGGTATCCCACTGTTCTTGTCTTCTTTTTCCCCCCTTTTCTTATTCCTTGTAATTTCTTTTCTGGCCAAACACAACTCCTGTCCCATCAACATACAGATTTTAATTCCACAGGAGCTCTTTAAGTTTACCTCAGAAAAAAGCAGGTCTGATTGTTAGCTAGCTAGCTTCACTTCATGACAAGAAGAATAACATGCAGGACCAAACATTTCCCAGAACTAGATAAAAAAACCAGCACCAGAATGTCTATCCCTTTTCCTGACCTTCCAACAAAAGCCATTTTCAGGACATACTCTGTGTTTTTCCATTAGAAAACCTTATATCAGCTCCCAATCCCAGATAGATACCTTGTGAATGTATGGAGCACTTTACTGAAGGCATTCCTACCTCTCGAAAACAATCTCGAAAACAAGAATCCATTTTAATATCAGATATACGTTATCTATCTCACGCTGCAGCCTTTAGTGTTGAGACCTTATTCACTGTACCTCTTTGGAGACTGGTTCACTTGTAACTCTTAATCCTCATAACAGCTGATCCATAGCATACATAGAGTTGATAAGACTATATATACATAGCATTCATCTGTTGTTGACAAATTATATCTGAGAAAAAAAAAAACCTCTCTGCCCATAGACACCAAACTCAGATTCGATGGAGACGTGTCGCACAGTCTCTGTTCTCACTCTCGCTATTAGCTGAGATTTGAAAGGTCATTGATTTCCATCCAACCTGTCACCCTGGCGGATCCGCAGCAGCCCCGGGAAGCCATGGCGTCCTCAGTGCGCTTCACTGTGACGCCGACCAAAGCCGAGGACGTCCCAGGCTTGTCGGACGCATCGCCTGACACTGGCTCACGCGGCAGTGGTCGAGTCCGCTTCGGCTCACGGGAGAGTGTCAACAACAGCGAGGACACGCCGGACCGAAGCCACCATGAACAGGGTAAGGAAGAAAAAATGTCAGGTTCGTAAATGGTTACAAAGGTTGACAAAGGGAAAAAAAACGGTGGTTCTGTTATGCCGTGTTAGGCATTTTTACTGACGTGGGGCAGGTCCACATGTCCCCTTATAGAGAGCCGTTTCTGCAAATCAGTACAAAATGTTTTTGACTGATTCTGTGACGGAACATTTCTATCCTGATCGGAGTGATCTCTGCAGGATGAAAATGTTCCCATCCGCAGGGCACGAAGGCTGACTGAATGGTCTGATGAGTATGAAAATTATGTAAATTCACAGTCATCAGATGGGAGATTTTGGACTGACGTCTCAGACAGTACTCCCCATCACCACCATGAAAAAAACACAGCTGAGGGAATATCTTGTAGAAGAACGCTGTTCATTCCTCCAGAATAGTTCTGAAGCTGTTATGGTGGCTTGTGGTGGCCCAACACCTTACTTATACACTTTGTGTTATTTTATACTTTAATTTGTCAACACCTATAGTCTCCAATTTGTCAGTTTGTGTTCTGATAAACGGTGAAGGAGTTGGCTGTGGGACCAAAAGTGCAGTTTGAAATTTGACCGTGACTTTACATTTGTGCAACTACGGATTTTGTGAAAACGAGCACACATTGAAGAGTTAGTCTTCAGTACGCAAGGCAGCCAAAGCAGGTGTGTTTGTAGGTTGGCCAAAGTGTAACTCAGAGTTTCACTCAGGAAATTTAATAGCTCGGAATGTCTGCAACATGAAACTGTGAACGTTTTTGAAATAAATGTCATTTCAGTTGCACAAAGCTAGTGTGACTGGACATTAAAATATTTAAGTTGTGTTAATCATAATCGTACTATGGTTTCAGTTTAAAGCTCACGCAGCACAGCTGTTTTCCAGGTAATTTGTCCATTTGTTGTTTCAGAATAACACTTTGAATTGATGAATCTGAGATTTCTAGGTTTAATTTGGATTTTCAGAGTTCAAAATTTGACACATAGCTACCTCCTGGTTTGTGTTCTATAAGACAAAAAAAAGGTTTAGTTCTTTCAAATGATTAATATTAGGTTTAATTTGTGTTAATCAGAACTGAATCATACTGTGACATGTATTCAGTGTTTATATTGATATCTAAACCTAGCTTTTACATAGTAAGTAGCAAATTGGTGACATGTTACAGCTGTAATAAAAGTAGTTTGGCTGCAGTACACAAGAGAACATGAACGTTTACTGTTGCACAACACATGGCGTAACTGGCTTTTTAAACCCAAATCCCTGCAGCTGTGACAGATTTTTTTTTTTTCTTTTGAAAAGCAGTAGCCATTTCGTCGTAGGTGTCGAGCCGAGATGGAACGTGTAGTAATATAAAACAGGAAGCTTTGAAGAAAAGGCTGACACAGAATTCTCAAACATTTACGTCAGAGCATAACTAACACAACACATGGTTGTTCCCATGCAACCCAATATCTCTATTCATTTCCAAATATAGATCATATGTGAACACAGCAAAGCACTCGTGGGGAAAAAGAGAGATGGGGGGACAGCTGGAAGAGGAGGAATGCTATTTTCAAAGCTTGAATTCTCTTCGTTTTATCTTTATTATTGTTAGTTATAGATACGCGCAATTTAAAATGACTCGCTGCACCATTTCATCTGTGAATGTTCTCAAAAACACAAAACTGAAGGACTTTGTTTTCTAGTGCATACTGTTCTTATTTGGATAGGCACACACTTGCACAAATTCCCTCAATAAAATTGGTGTTTACATTGATTGATCAATCGAGTACTTGTTATGTAACCACTTAACTGATCAGTAAAACTACTACTATTTGCAAATCTTGGGTCTGACATAGAATAATTAACAATCTCTCACTCTCACTTGCCTTCTTCTTAAGGCAAACTGTTTTACACTTGAGTTTGTTGGCCTGAATGAATGGTGGCAGAGCACACAAACCCAAATGAAGCCAAATGTGCCAGGATTTTAATTTTTCTATTTAGTGCCCTAAAACAAACTTTACAGTCAGGATCTCCTTTATTTTACAAACAAATGATTTTTTTTTTTTTTTTTTTGTATCTGAACATTCCACCCACAGAACCCATCTTTATTTTTAAATTGTTGGTGGGTTTTGGGTTCCACCGCAGTAATAAATTATAAAACAAACTCATGAACCGCCTGGCTACGCTTCACAGACCCTTGGGGTCCTACTTTGAGAACCAAGGCCTTAAAAGACTCTTTGTCTCTGTATGAAAATTTTTACAGATTCCACTTGGAAGGTGACAAAAGAAAATCAGAAAGCTAGAAGTGTTGAGTGCAAATGTTGAAATACAAAAGACTATAAAAGAGACTCAGGCTTAGTACACATTAACAGGGGTAATTTTGGAAAAGGCCGTTTTTATGTTCTGGCCACACACATGCTTTCAGTCCACTTCCAAAAGTTGCCTGTCCACAGTCAAGCATGAAAGCAGGAGAATGCTGGGAATGCGCCATGGGTGACTCGCCTGTGAGCCTTGTATCATTCATGCCATTTTTGTAACTTCTGCCATCTTGGAATTTTGGTTCACATAACAACCGTACATCAGGGTTTTTTTTTTTGTTTTTTTGTTTTTGGGATAAGCCAAGTATTTTTCCACGCTCCAAAGCGAAAATGCAGTGTTCAGATGTATCCATTATGGAAAGGGGAGTCAGAAAGGTGTGTTTCTCGGTGGTCAAAAACACAGTATTAGCGTGGACACAAAAGCAAAACAGATAAGAAACGCCGTGTTTTTGAGTGACCTATGTTCTTGTCGGCCTCAGTTGTTTGGAAGGTGATATTTATTTTGTGAGCCTGCCGTATCTGTAATCAGAGAGCATTTTTCTCCACAGCAGACCTTGCGATAGCAGAAATAGAAGCTGGCTCCTCACCGACGCTTGCTGAATAGGGCAATCGCAAAAAAAAAAAATTCACTGCTCAAGTATTAATTGGCCAAATGAATTGATGTAGGGAAAAAAATAAATGTCTAAATAAATTTAAATAGTATATGGCATATTTTATGTTCATATTTATTTTTTAAAAATGGTATATTTGTAAACATCAATTCATATTTCCATATGAATACACAGTATATTGTTAATTAACTGTTATAGCCATTGCAGTACTGATATCGAAGAAGCCTCAATATGCAAATACGCTGACTAACAAACCACAAATTATTATTGTATTATATGACTCTAATTTCAGAGAGTCCATATAAACCATGGCCTCAGCATGAATAGCTTAAAACAGAATAAAAAATATAGATGTCTACTTGTGATCTTTCTTTATGAAATCTCTTCAGTAATTAAAATCTGAATGGCTTTTTAAAGGAATAAGGCAGACCTAGTTTTTAGTCACATAGCCACACGGATTTCCTCAGAAATATTAGTGTCTGCTTGCATGACTGCACGTGAGTGTATACGCACACACACACAGGTACGAGATGTGAGTTGATTATTAGTAGAAAAAAGAAGTTGCACACAGAGGAAACAGATTATGATGTTAGCTATGCGTGCGGACGTGCTTATGGAGTGTCTACAGATTTAGGGTGTGTGTGTTGGAAGGGAAGTGAGAGCAGTAATGCTGACAGTGTCACTGAACCTGGTGAAACTGAAGTGTGACAGTTCAGCTACTGCGGTAACTCTCTCTCTCTCTCTTTCTCACACATACACACCCAGAAACATACCATACTGTAGGGCCACAGAGAATTTTTTTTATCTTATTTATTTTACATTACAGATTTATAATCTCCCTCTCTCCCCCTCTCTCCCACTTCTGTTTTTTCACTCAGATGGAAATTCTAAGATCTCCAATGTGTACATCAATAACAGTCACACCGTCGACGACGATGATTTCTATGACCGAAACCTGGCGCTGTTCGAGGTATGTGCCACATCACACTAACTATATTAACCACATTAACACAAGCACTATACTGTAAGCTCCAAAGGTCTCCGTCCACTAGCATGGTCTATATTTCTAAGAACAAAATAGCACGTTTCATCAGTAAATTCAAAAATGATTCATTCTAATTTATGCCACAGTGCTGCTGAATTCTCAAATCTGATTGGTCAGAAGGTGTCAATTCATTTTCTATACGGCTCTGACAGTAGTTCCTGCTGCAAGGTTTATATTAATGCGCTCGTTAATTTAATGCACTAGTATTATCATTTACATATAAGAACTTACTCAGGAGCTTGTGTGGCAGACGCTCCACATGTCCAGATTGTAAGTAATTGTTGATATGGTGAAGTTTTCTGAAAGGAGACGTTTCTTTAGCATATTTGGAAGGAGTCTCCAGTGTCGGTGCTTTGTACTTGTTTTTCGCCGTGGGAAAGTCTTTGTTAATTTTCAAGAGAAAAATCAAGAGGGAACATTAAATATAAATATAAAACGGTTAAAACATTTAAAATGACATGTTGTTCATTAATAAATGAAAAATTGTAATTGTTGACAATTTGCTGTGGTATAAGAGGAATAAAATACTTTGGGACATGCTGTTATTGGAAAAGAATCCACTTTGAGGTGATAAAATGAACTCTGCTTTGTCTCTGGCTGCATCGCACCACCTTGTCTTTTATTATTTTCCTATAACCGCATGCTGTGTCATGATTTATTTCTTCCTTGCTGAAAGCAATAGGGCTATAGCAAAGAGTGTACTAAGTAAATCAATACTAGCTTTTAGCATCCATGTTTCACTGCTTAAATTAATTATATGGCATTATTATACTTTTTAAAACTGAAAGACATTAATTAATGTCATGGCTTTATACTATTAGACATTAGGATGTTTAACCTACTGTTGTAGTATTTTTCATGCATTTTAAAGTGGATTAATAGCATTTAGTGTGACAATTTTATATATTGTCTTACATTTATGTATATATATATATATATATATATATATATAGACAATTTTTGCTTCAGTACAAAGATAAGGTGCAAAAATCACACTGTAGGATTTAAACACAACCCCAAAAAACCATCTTTATGTTGCTGTTATAGATACAGCTACCACTTTATTGTATCTTTATCGATTTAGCTGTAAATACAAACCCCTTTTCATATTTGACCCCGTACTTATCTACAGTTTATGAGCTCAAACCAATTCTTGATTGTGAGCTCAGATTTTTGGACCAACTCCAGCTTGCTTGTAAAATCCATTAATACATTTGACAGAATTTATTAGCGGAGGATGGCTATTGATTTGTGTTTTTATGGAGCAAATGGTTTTTTTTTTTTTTTTTTTTGCTACATTTACAGGCTATTAAGTGAGTGCTGTGTTGAGAACGACTGTTGCCAAAGTGTAGCTGCATTTAGCAACAGATTTTTATCTGTTTATGGCATTTTTAGTTCAAGTAAATGGCAAGGCAGTAAAGTCTCTCTCTCTGTCTCTCTGTAGGAAGAGATGGACACTCGACCTAAGGTTTCCTCCCTTCTCTCGCGTCTGGTCAACTACACAAACATCACACAGGGTGCCCGAGAGCATGAGGAGGCCGAAAGCATTGGAGAAAAGCGCAAATCTAGCAAGGTATAACACACGTTTTGTCCACTTGATGCACTTTCTACACTTTACACACGTGACATGATGATGCAGGTCTATGACCCTCAGCCTGCCTACACTTTCTGTCATGCTCAGGTGGAAGCTTAAATATGGTAGCTCATATAATTGAACCCAAACAAGTTAGTCAGCTAATTAAGTGAACTAATACAGTTTGCCCTTGATCTACTTTCTCCTCTAATAGAAGGAATTCCTAGCAGTGTGTCCTGTTTGGAGCTACAGTTATTGGTGAACAGAGTTATAGCTCACCTGGTTTATGGGCGGATGAATTAAACGTTGGTCGCCGTCTTCAGCATCAGCATCCTACTGAGTCACTTGGCAGTGACAAATAATCTGCTTGGTCCATGTACCTGAGCTAGTGATTTCTCCTCCCCTCATCCCTGCTCCCAAGTAACTGGTCCAAAATGGCCTGCCATAAATGACTTGTCAGTAGCCCAGGTACCTGGGACAAGCAGATTTTTTTTTTTCCCTCGTAGTTGTCTTATGGTACAATATATGGCCAAAAGTATGTGGACTCCTGACCATAACTCCCATTCCAAAACCATGGAATCCCCCTTTGCTGCTATAACAGTCTCCACTCTTCTGGGAAAACTTTCCACTAGCTTTTGGAGCTTGGCTGTGGGGATTTGTGTTCATTCAGCCACAAGCGCATTAGTGAGGACAGGCACTGATATCAAGCAAGAAGGCCTGGTGCACCGTCAGTCTTCCAATTCATCCCAAAGGTATTTATTGGTGTTGAGGTGAGGGCTCGGGTCACTCAAGTTTTCACTTCAAATTGGCAAACCATGTCTTCATGGACTTCCCTTTGTGCATTGTCATGACGAATCAGGTTTGGGCCAGTGAAGGGAATGTGGTTGATACAGCTTACAAAGACATTCTAGACAGTTTTGTGCTTCCAACTTTGCGGCAATAGTTCGGGGAAGGCTCATTTATGGGTGCGATGGTCAGGAGTCCACATACATTTGGTCATAGAGTGTACGTTCAGCAACCAAAAAAAGACAGAAATAAACCCTACTCGTTATTGACTTTTGCAAAACAAATGTTTTCATTTGGTACCTTTAAATTTGCTGTAACTATAACATAAGCTTTTGTTTCCGAACCGACTCCCTGCTGCACTACACACATTGGCAGCGACGTGATCTGGTTGATGGTAGAACATTTTTTATTAACAAATGAACAAATAAACTTCTCAGATTCAGGAATATGCAGGTATGCGGAAGCACTGATGAAACCACCATAAGTAAGCCTCCTTGCTGGTAAACATAACGGGAGACTTTAAAAAATATCTCTTACAAGTGATGCGAGGACAGAAGACCACAGCTCATAGCTGAAACGTTGGCTAATGACTTGCTGAGGTTTTGATGAGGACATAAACACAATGTGCTACATTAGTCTTTATTAATTCACTTAACTAGCCAACTAGCTCACCATACGTCATTACATTACATTAGCTGCCACGTTTTCTTGCTCTATAGGCTAGCTTATAAATGTACGATTTGTTCACCCCTGCTTCTTTTCTAACCAGTGAAAAACTCTTTAATAAGGATAGATACGTGTACTGCATGCACAGCTGTGATACTTAACTACAAGTCTCTTATATGTATGATCACACAGTCTCCTCAGATGGGCACGTTCATGGGCGTGTACCTGCCTTGCCTGCAAAATATATTTGGCGTCATCCTCTTCCTCCGGCTCACTTGGGTCGTGGGCACAGCCGGAGTTCTGCAGGCGCTGTGTATCGTCTTCATCTGCTGCTGCTGCGTGAGTTAAAGCCACAGTCCAGAACTTTACTTATTTACTAGCTTTAATGGCAAGGGACATTTAGGTACTTAGATTTGTTACTGTGTCCAAAAATAAAGCACAAGTTGCTTATTAACTCCCCAGATCTAATCTCTCTCATGCCTCTCTCTCTTAGACCATGCTGACTGCTATCTCAATGAGTGCTATTGCCACTAATGGAGTGGTACCAGGTACGTAAGTCTCTCCCAATAGTTATAGTTCTCACATAATGTACATATACTTAATGAAACATGTTCATTATTATTGTGGTATTGTAATAACGGACCTGCTTTTGAATAAAAGCCTTGAATGTTAATGGTTTTTCAGAACAATACGATGTTCCTAGCTGTCCATCAAACAAGGGCGCAGGGCATTTCAGTGTAAATGTTTTTTAATTGCTACATCATTATTTTGACTTAATAAGTTGTTGATTTGGCTTAGTATCTTGTTTTTTCAAAATAGTCATTATTTTGACTTACTTAGTCTTTATTTTGACTTAGTATCTTGTTATTTTTACTTACTACCTTGTAATTTTGACTTAAGTTGTTATTTTGACTTAGCATCTCATTATTTTGACTTACTAAGTCATTATTTTTCTTACTAAGTGAAAATAACAAGACTTAATAAATCAAAAAGATGACATGGCAGTTTAAAACAAAATTCACAGACTTAGGAAGTCAGAATAACAACTTAGTAACTAATGAGATACAAAGTCAGAATATCGATATATTAAGTCGAAATAATGGCTTAGCAAGTCAAAATAACAACTTTGTCAAAATATTGAGATGCTAAATCAAAATGATGTCTTAGTATGTCGAAATAATAAAACAGCAATTGAAAAAAAATGTTTACAGCTTGCGGTATAGGGCTTCCATAGATGACACCTTATTGGCTTATTATAAATAATAATCAAAGGATTCAGGGTTGGACAAATTATAAATTAATTATTTAACTTTCCAGGCAATTGCCCCCCAGTGTGCTGCCCAGTCCCATGCCTCCAACCATCTGACAAGAAATGCAAAGCTTGACAGATCAAAAAACATACAAGTATCTCACCACAGTACTGGACTCGAACAGAGTTTTCGAAGCGCCCCCCCCCCCCAAATTCATACACTACAATGGGCCAGTAGCTACGGATTGGATTTTAATGTTAAACTATTTTAAGAAAAGCCTGGGCAATTCAATCCATCATCAGAGGACCATCAGTGAAAAGAGTCTGGTTTAAGTTGTAGTAGCACCAGCTGTCTTTCAGTTGCAAACTGTGATCAAAATGGCTGTAGCCCCTGAAGAGTGTTGAAATGTCTTAAAAAGGATCTCTTAGAGCAGCAACAATATCTGCCTAACCTTATAGTATTCTCCTTCTACCTTTTACTCTGGTAGCACGTCATAACGCTTCTGTAGAATTACAGTAGACAAACTAACGTAGATATACTAATTCCCTCTCTCTGTCTGTCTTTGTCCCTCTGTCTGTTTTTCTCTGTGTCTCTCTCTTCCTTCAGCCGGGGGTTCATATTTTATGATCTCACGTTCGTTGGGCCCAGAGTTTGGGGGTGCGGTTGGTTTGTGTTTTTACCTCGGCACCACCTTCGCTGGGTCTATGTACATCCTCGGAGCCATCGAGATCTTGCTGGTGCGGGAGTCTTCCTCACACTGCTCATTTCAGAATAACATTCTGAAGACTCATGATTAATGCTTAATGTAGTATTTTAAAATGATTACAATGTGCCGATAATCAGTTTACAGCACAGTATTGTTCCAAACGTAGTCACGAGCTCCGTATTCCTATTGCCAGCAGCATGAGGTGTCTGAAAGTGGTCAGATTTGAAGGCACTGACTGAATAAATAGTGCTATGAAAAAGTCATTCTGTAGGACTAAATTTTATTTAGTATAGAATATCAGGAAAGTGTTGTAAACCATAATCAAAGAATCGGCAGTTATTGTGATATGAAACTAATATTGGCACATGTCTAATAATTAATATATTCATCATTTAATCGTATAGTGGAATTTTACTTTCTGCTATTATCTATTACAATTTGTAATTGTAGAAGCGTGAACATGTTGATGTTGTATTATGTTGTAACCTGTTGTAATATGTTCATGTATTTTTTTTCTCTCTCTCTTCCTCTCTCACAGATGTATATAGCTCCATCAGCTGCCATCTTTTACTCCCATCAGCCTGAGGGTGAAGCGGCAGCTATGTTGAACAACATGCGCGTCTACGGCTCCATTTTCTTGCTGCTGATGTCACTTCTGGTCTTCGTGGGAGTCAAATATGTAAACAAGTTGGCGTCGCTATTCCTGGCCTGCGTCATCATTTCTATCTTCTCCATCTATACTGGCGCTCTGGTCTCTGCCTTCAGTCCACCTTCCTTCCCGTGAGTGCCAGCTGACAGGCATATGATGATAATTGGTAATGTGATGTATTGTGATATTGAAGCATAATACTGATATCATGAGCAGTTCAAAATACAGCCACTAAACTTACATACAATTTGGGTCTGAGACCATTAAAATTTAAGAAATGTGGGTAATAAATCTATCACTCCAACTAACATACAATATAATTTAGCACAGTCTTCTAATATTTTAAATAATAACTAAGCATTAATACAGATTTAAATTATCCAAGGCTTGTTAGGTTATTTTCTAATGCTAGGTTGCTAGTGATATAAAGCAAACTAGCTAGCCAGTTGGAAGGCTGATGTGCCTCATTTATTCATCCTAAGTGACCACCTTATCCCGGACAGTGTTGCGGTGAATCTGGACGCTATCTTGGGAAACACAGCATGAAGCAGGAATACACCTTGGACGAGACGCCAGTCGATTACAGGGCACTAGGCACACACATTCACACACTAGTCTACACCTAGGGGCGAATGAGAGTCCACCTACAGGCATTTCTTTGGAGGAAACCAGAGCACCGGAACCTGGAGCAAAGCCAGGAGAATGTGCAAAACTCCTCAGACAGTAACCCATGGTCAGGACTGAACCCTGGACCCTGAAGCAGTGATGCGTGTTATGCAGTGATGAAGTAAAACTTACCAGACTTACCTTCAGTCTTCTGTGTATTCTGACATCACTGGGAGCTTCAGTATAACAAAACACTATGGAATAGTAAATGGTTGTTTTCTTTCCCAAAATACATGTTCCGTATGGGTTTGTTCACTTGATTTCCATAAGAAGGTCGTAAGCAAATAAACTCAGAGCAGTGGCAAGTGTAAAGATGTTTATCGTAAATACTGTCTCATGGCTAACTGCTTTGATTAACAGTTATTTGTGTCTATAGAAGTCATTTCTGTGTTTAAGTTGCTCTATCTATTCATCATGTCTCTCCTCAGAGTGTGTATGCTAGGCAACCGGAGCATCTCTCAACACGAGCTTCATGACGACCTGTGTGCGAAAACGATTCTGAGCGAATCCAAAATCAATGTCAACATTAGTGAAAGCTTCAATGGTACAGAAGCCCCTCCTATTACTCCGTTAATGGTGGAAACGACAACAGATCTTTGGTCGCGTTTTTGTAATTCATCGAAGCTGAACGCAGTGTGTGATGAGTATTTCACTCACAACAATGTCACGAAGATTGAGGGAATACCGGGACTCGCTAGTAGAGTAATGGCAGGTATTACACACTTACATGTAACATGTTAGACTGTTTGTGCTCACATTATATCACAGCTCTGTTAAATTATTAAGATATGATTGATCAGAAAGTGTGGATTAACGTTCTATGACAGCATCACTGATAGTAGTTTTAACAGGAGATTTATATTAATGCACTTGTAGTAATATATTATTGTTTCTAAAGTAACAGCTAATTATCAGAAACTTGTCCACATAATCTAAGTCAAATAATAAAAATGTTATAAATTAATTGAATAAATTGATTAAATGTGTAATCATTGATGTGGTACAGTTTTCTGTGAGGAGACATTTGTTTAACATTTATGGAAGGAGTCTTCAGTGGCAGTGCTTTATAACAGTCAGTAGGTTTTCCTCCAGGGGAGAGACTTTTCTGTTTCTCAATAACATGTTACGTTGTGTTCTTTTTTTTTTTTTGGTCTTAGTAATAGAGACTGAAAAGAGAGGCTGATGAGAAAGTGGCTGTTTAGCTGCTTTCAAGTAAGTGATAATGGGAACTAGCTTATTTCACGGACGTTCCAAAAAATTAAATGCATCTGTAGAGTAAACTGATAAAAAGTACATGTTCTTTAATAAATAACCATTATTAGCATTGACAAATTGCTGTGGTATAAGAGGAATAAAACACTTCAGGACATGCTGTTATAGGAAAATAATCAACTTTGGAGTACTGCTTTACATTACACAACCCCATTGTTGATTATTTTATCATAAAAGCATGCTCCCAAGCGTTTTATTCCTATATATTTAAGGACAAAGAAAAAAAAATCAACATTTACATTTTTAAGATTCCGTGTTCCACTTGTAGTCACCTAAAAGAAGCAAAACACTCTGAAATGACGTTCAGAGCAAAGAGCTCTGAATAAATTCATGTAATTTGTGACATACTTTAATTTCACAATTTCGCATTCAAGTATTTAACCATTTCCAGCAGGCACCATCTTCCATGCATTCACTTCGTTTAAATTTTATTTGTCTAGAGCTTTTAAAGATAGACGTTGTCACAAAGCCGTTTTAAAAAAATCTGGGTGTAAATTTTGATCCCTGATGAGCAAGCCAAGGTGACCCTTCCTTGAGGTGACATGACTAAGAAAACCCAGGGAAGTCCTTCCTCCTCTAGCTGACACTAGATAGTGGGAATATAAATTATACTCTGTGTAGTCAGCACAGATATTAATCAGGAAGCCATTTTGATTTCAGCGGAGTTGCACAATCATTCAGTATGTATGAACAGTGTTAACTGTCTTCTCTCCTTCTAGAGAACATTTGGAGTTCATACCTCAGTAAAGGAGATCTTCTGGAGCGAGGTTCAAACCCCACCCCCAGCTCGGCCCCCACATACACCAGCCATCACCTTCCGTACGTCTTTGTCGACATCACCACCTCCTTTACACTGTTGGTGGGAATCTTCTTCCCGTCTGTGACAGGTGCACAGCTCTCTCGTCCTTTCTTTAAAAGACCATGTTTGATCATTTCTTGAAAGGTATACATTTTCTACTTCTCTCTCTCTCTCTCTCTCTCTCTCTCTCTCTTTCACAGGTATCATGGCAGGCTCAAATCGCTCAGGGGATCTGAAGGACGCCCAGCGCTCTATTCCCATTGGAACTATTCTAGCCATCCTCACCACCTCTCTTGTCTGTATCCTTAAACACACACTCAATCACACACATGCATTCTGGTTCAAGTCAATAGTTTGAAGCTGAGTTGTTTTTGCGTTATTGAAGCATTTTCCTGAGTAACAGTGGCAGATCTGAGCAGCGTGGTGCTGTTTGGGGCCTGTGTGGAAGGGGTTCTTCTCCGAGACAAGTCAGCTTACTTTCTTTCTTTCTTTCTTTCTTTCTTTCTTTGTCCATTCATCCATACATTAACCCACGCACCCATTCACAACTTTTATTTACTTTCTTTCTTTCTCTCTCTCTTTCTCACTGTTTTTGTCCCCTGGCTCTTATTATTTAGATCCTTTCTTTCTTTCTTTGTTTCTTTCTCACAACTTTTTGTCTTCTTGTTCTTATTATTAGGGCCTTCCTTCATTTCATCCATCCATCCCACAACACGTTATTCGTCTGGTTCTTATAATTTAGGTGCTTTAACTTTTTTTTTTTATCCATCTGTCCCTCTACTTATCCACCCATCTATCCATTCATACATCCTTCCATCATTCCACCTGCGTACATTTTTTAGTTTCTTCATTCAGATTTAGTTCTTTTTAGTTCTTTTCCATCCATCCATCTTTCTTTCTTCCTTCCATTTGTTTCATTTTTTTTTCTCTTGTTCCTTCCTCACCTCTCTCCATCCACAGCTATCATTTCTTTTCTTCATGTTGTTTTTCCTGCAGATTTGGAGACTCCGTGAAAGGGAACTTGGTTGTAGGCACACTCGCATGGCCCTCCCCCTGGGTCATCGTGATTGGATCTTTTTTCTCAACGTGCGGCGCAGGCCTTCAGTCACTGACCGGCGCCCCGAGATTGCTGCAGGCCATCGCTAAAGATAACATCATCCCCTTCCTCAGAGTAAGTCCTGTGTGTGAATCTGTCAGTGTGACAGACTTGGCCAAAATGATCTCGACTGACATTACAGCTTGATTTACTCAGCTTATTTAGTTTTTTTTTTTAATTTAATACTAATTATTATTAATATTTTAAAATCACACACTCAGGTGTGTATTAACATTAGAATTTGTGAACTGGAATGATCCATCTTCAAAACTTACTCATGCTAAACAGTTTAGAAGACTGGATGATTAACACTATTACGGTCTATTCGTTCTCTCTGTAGGTATTTTGTTCATAGTGTTAATGACTCTCTCTGTGCAGGTGTTTGGTCACGGTAAAGCTAATGGAGAGCCTACATGGGCTCTGCTGCTGACTGCCTTCATCGCTGAACTGGGCATCCTCATCGCTTCTCTGGATTTGGTTGCCCCTATTCTTTCCATGTACGTATGGATACATGTGTGTATACACACAGAACACACTGAAATTATTTGTAAAGGTGAGACAGTATACTATAGTTTGTTATTCATCCTTCATGATTACACTACATTACTGCTGAATCCTCAGATCTGATTGGTCAGAAGGTGAATAATTTTCAATAGCAGCAGCTCTGACAGTAGTTCTAGCTTTAATTCAAATCACATGTTTATATTTAACACATTTGTTCCAATACGTTATCGTTTCTATAGTAACAGCTACTTCACAGGGACGTGAATGATGGAAAACCCTGTTGTTATTTAACATGGAGCAAATTATAAACATTGCTCTGGTGAGATTTTCTCTAAGAAGACGTTTAACATTTATGAAAGAAGACTTCAGTCAGTATCAGTGCTTTAAGGTAACGCTGTTAAGTTTTGTGTTGCAGGGAAAGTCTTCAGGACAGAGGACTTTGTTCTTTCTCAGTCTAGCTGTATTTGTTTGCAGCATGCCCTGTCATGTTTTATTCCTTACTCATCACAATATTGGCCTTTGTAATACTGATATTGCAAAAACCTGCAATGTACAAACAGTTTTATGGTGAACATTTGAACTCATAATCGACTTTTCTCTCTGCAGGTTTTTCCTGATGTGTTATCTGTTTGTGAATCTGGCATGTGCTCTTCAGACTTTGCTAAGGACCCCCAACTGGAGACCTCGTTTCTCCTATTATCACTGGTACACACACTTGCATCTAAACGCACACACAGACACACTCTCTCTCTCCCCATGTTGCCTGTTTAATATTTGCTGTTTGAGCTATATGACCTTTCTTAAAGGTCTCTCTCTCTCTTCTCTCTCAGGACGCTCTCGTTTTTAGGGATGGTCATTTGTCTGGCGCTAATGTTCATTTCATCATGGTACTACGCAATCGTCGCCATGGTGATCGCTGGCATGATTTATAAGTACATCGAGTATCACGGGTACGTTTCCATGAGAACCAGAATCCTGGCTTGTGTTCATGCATTTGAGGGCTGGAAAAAAACACAGAGACAAAAAAAACCAAAGATAGTCATTTAATCTGCTGACAGGAATACTATTTATAATTGGCTTAGATGGAAAATTTGGTGTACGAAATCGTGCATCATCACAACTTGCTCAAAGCCAAATACATCCATACCAAAAATGTCAAAATGGTACATCCTTTTATGGCAGTTATATTAACCTTCACTGTTGTATATTAGCACAGTATTTAATACTGTGCAAGTTAGTGTGTGGTTTGGCACGTAGTCATCATGGATCACTCTGTACCACATAATACTTTGTGCTAATTAGCATGTCATGTAAGTGCCATAAATTTTTTCTATTCTACACTTTATATTTGTTGCTGTTTTGATTGTGAAACCTTTTCATGACCTCTTTATTGTTTTTCTATACCAGCTTGCATTTTAATTTTCTTTTGAGTTTTGGAAATTCACTGATGTGTGTGTGGGGGTGTGTGTGTGTGCAGAGCAGAGAAAGAGTGGGGAGATGGAATTAGAGGTCTCTCTCTGAGTGCAGCCCGCTTCGCCCTGCTTAGGCTGGAGGAGGGGCCACCACACACCAAGAACTGGAGGTATATACACCCATACACACCGATCTTTATAAGAAAAATCTTCTTTCGAGTACAAACACATGCTTTCTCTTGCTGTGTGTGTGTGTTTGTGTTTAGGCCTCAGCTGCTGGTCTTGCTGAAGCTAGATGAAGACGCTCATGTTAAGTCTCCACGCCTTCTGAAGTTTGCCTCTCAGCTGAAGGCTGGGAAAGGTTTAACCATCGTGGGCACCGTCATTACCGGAAACTTCCTCTACGCTTATGGAGAGTCACTTGCCGCCGAACAGGTTTTCTCCTTCCTCTGTTCCACCTATTTGTCCAATTGTTCATTTGTGCATCTGTCTATTCGAGCAATTATATAACTATCCAATCAAGCATCAAGTGCAAGCACCTGTTCATGCACACATTTATACGCCTATCGACATTCAGCTTTACTCTGTACTTTAATTCAAGCATGTATATACTCATCAAGCAATCACTTATCCATCCATCTATATAAAAGGTTACCCATGAATGTGTAGTAAAAGTTATGTACATATAGCAAAGTTTCTAGCTGGGGCTGTGGAAAAAACAGTGCAGAAGGTGGTAAGGAGATGCAGGCAGAAAGTAAAGAAAGCAGGTTAAATGGACTTTGTTATTCTGAAGATATTCTACAGTCAGCCGCACGTTGTGTAAGACTACACTGGCGAGTCTCTTTTTATTTTTGCTTTAATGGAATTTTAGCACTTTGATATCACGTTGTATGAAGTATGGAGGTGTGCCTTTCCCGTCCTCTCCATAAGAAATTCCCCTTGCAATCATTGTTGTCCTTTAACGCTAAATAAAATTTAAATAAAATCCTCTATCTTTGTTCAACTGAGTGTATTTTAAGAATTGATACCTCCTTAAATAGTGCAGTATAATACACAAATTACTTCTTTTGCACTGATTTATTTTTGTTGTAATTATAATTTGTAGCCTGTGTAGGGCACTGTGCAGTTAGACATATTCTTTGCTGTTGTTTAGCAGCATTTAATAACACTAATAATACAGGAATGTCCTAAAATCAGTTAATCAAGATAACTAGTCGACTAGTAAAAATGATCATGAATCCCCTAATAACCCCTAAAGCCCTGAAACTGTTATTGTAGGAAAAAGTGGCTCTGTTAAATATTAACCTGTGTAACGTGAATACTTTTGCACCCCCCCTTTTTCCCCACGTATCTGCAAACAAGCAGCTTATTTTTGGTTTGGTTTGTAGCTTTGATTTAGTGTTGGACGATATGGGTTCACAAGTGTTTACATTAAAAATATTAGTTAGGAAAATATCTGTTTCATTTGTAATTCAGAACACATTGACCACTTTCAGGCAGTTTGAATTAGTTACACAACAAGGCACAGTTTATAACCGTATATTGCTTTTCTCTGCTTTTCTTTCAGCTGAAAAGTTTCAATCCATACCTCCCTTTTCTCACTGTTTCCTCCCTTCTTTTGTCTCTCTCTCAGACACTGAAACACCTGATGGAGAAAGAGCGGGTGAAGGGCTTTGTGCAGTGCATCGTGGCCCAAAAGCCACGCGAAGGCATTAGTCACATGATCCAGTCGAGCGGCCTGGGCGGCATGCGGCCAAACACGGTGGTAATGGGTTGGCCACACGCCTGGAGACAGAGCGAAGACCCGCAAAGCTGGAAGACCTTCATCAGTGAGTGAAGAAGAGAGAGCTTGTGTGGATGGCGGTTATAGACCAGTTCATTTCTAGCTTAATCCATCAAATAAATAAAAATGCTTTGTCATTGAAAATTTTGATTGTAGCTCCTTTTGAAAATTAACCATTGACTGTTGGGATATGATGAAGATGCTTTAGGTTGTCGCTGTCTGCAGGCCTGAATTCAAAATGAGTCCAACTAAGAGAAAGTTCTGGAACTAGTCCAATTAAAGATTTAATGCAACCACGTCTTAAATGGACCAAGTAGAAGCAGTGGGTCTAAGATTTAAATGAAATAGGGCTAGCCAAGTTGAAACAAACGCTGGATTCAGTAATTCTGCCTCGATCATAGGCATATTTATTCTGTGGTAGCACTCGTGCAGTGTTTGTTGATTGCCTGCAAAATTGCATTTTATTGTCAGAATGATTTTAATTATTTACTACTTATATGAACACAGACAAGAAATTTACTATATTAGGTAACTATAATAGATATTAGATATAATAGCTCATTAACCAGTGGCCTCATTCAAGCTACTTTAAGTTTGTACCAGGCTTCTGGTTATAAATTAGCCAGCACTGATAAATATTCTGAAACAACACTGCCCCCTAAGTGAAGGCGGTATATTATTTCTGCATGCTAGTTTGTTTTTCTGTATGTAATACACTCTCTCTGCTTCACAGACACCGTGCGCTTGACGACAGCAGCCCACCTCGCTCTACTGGTACCCAAGAACATCTCTCTCTTTCCCACGAACAGCGAGCCGTGTACAGACGGTTACATCGACGTGTGGTGGATCGTGCACGATGGAGGCATGCTCATGCTCCTGCCCTTCCTACTGCGGCAACACAAGGTGACAGAGGAGGAGTTTAGATTAATAAACACCATTCAGTTTAATTTAGCTCAGTTTGTTTAAGTCTGTTAATAGTTTGTGTGTGTGTGTGTGTGTGTGTGTGTGTGTGTGTGTGTTAGGTTTGGCATAAATGCGGGATGCGCATCTTCACTGTGGCTCAGATGGAGGATAACTCCATTCAGATGAAAAAGGACCTGGCCACCTTCCTCTACCACCTGCGCATAGAGGCTGAAGTCGAGGTCGTAGAGATGGTATGAAGGGATATGTAGTATAGTATAATAATATATCATTCATTTCTATAAATATATTGTATATAGTATGCATAACAATATAGTATATAGGATAGTATAGTAATGCTTATAGTTTAGTCTATATTTTTTTAATATTTGTGATATTGTAATATATTTAGTATATGTATTATTTGCTTTATTTTTAATTTGATTGTTATATATACTATATATTAGATTTTATTTTTTTAGATTTTATGATTTTTCTTGTTTTTTTCATATTGTATTATTTCATTAGGTTTTTATATATCAATTTTTTACATCTACGTAATTTTTTTTACTGTTTTTTTTTCTTGTTTTTATTTTGTTTTAAGATGAATTTCATCTTGTTTTCTTTTATTGTCGTTTGCTTAATTGTTTTTAAATTTATATTTACTTAGATTTAGATTTTTTTCGTTGATGGCCTCCATCTGTAGTAATCTAGCAAACTCTTTTTCTGTTTCTGTCTCTCTTTCTCCTTCCTTCTCTCTGTCTCTTTCTCAGCATGACAGCGATATCAGTGCGTATACGTATGAGAGAACTCTGATGATGGAACAGCGATCACAAATGCTCCGCCAGATGCGCCTCTCCAAATCGGACCGAGACAGAGAGGTGAGAGTGTTAGAGAGAGAGAGAGAGAGAGTGTGTGTGTGTATTATACTGAATCTTGAATTACCAGACTTTTTTAGATGTTGCTGTTTAATAAGAGCTGTCATTAGGTGTGTATGGTACAGTTTTTATGAGTTTTTAAATTTAGCTGTTGTTACTTTGTTATATTTTTCATGAAGGTAAAGTGTGTATGCAGGAATGTTTTTTTAAGCAAGGGTTTGTGTTTTAGGTATTATTTTATGGAGATGAGACTATCAGCTGCAGCCCCATACATAGTGCACAGAGAAGCAATAAAAAAGAAGACAGAGGGAGTGAAAGTGAGGGCGAGACAGAGAAAAAGAGAGTGAGTGTAATAGTGACAGGTATAAGAAGAAGAGAAAGGTCTCTTGAACGGATTGCTGGGGATGGAGTGTGTGGGCTTTTGTGAAATTGTGAACTCAAGATTAGATTTTCTGTGTGTGTGTGTGTGTGTCTGTGTGTGTGTGTGTGTGTATGTGTGTGTGTGTAGGCACAGCTGGTAAAGGACAGGAACTCGATGCTGCGCTTAACGAGCATTGGCTCCGACGATGACGACGACACCGATGGAGCTGGTGGGACAGAAAAAGTGGGCGGAGCCTCAGAGCACAGGCGTGTCCACATGACCTGGACTAAAGACAAAGCGCTGGAACTGCGTGCACAAGCGCACATTCCCTCCGGCTGCAGCACACCCGAGGGCTTCAGAGACATGCTCAGTATCCGGCCGTGAGTTCTACACACATTTACACCCATCCATCTATCCATTTACCCTCTATCCATCTAGTCATTCATACACTCATCGTCTATCCATTTTGTCCTACATACATTCATATACTCAACTATACATCTACCCAATCATCCATGCATCCGGCTTTCCAAGTATACATACACCCAATCATTCATCCATCCATCTTATTTAAACATCCAAACAGCTATATGCCAATCTGTTCATCTATCCAGCTACACATTATCATATATCTATTCATTTGCCATCCATCCATTTATACTAAATCTGGCTGCCTCTGCCAAGAAGTTACAACTGGGTGGTCATGGTTGGATCTTCTAAACATGCATCCAAATCCACACGGAAATGGTGCAGTGAGCACAGAATCAAGCTGCTGACATGGCCATCCCAGTCATCTGACCTAAATCTTATTGAAAATCTGTGAGGATGCGTGAACGAGAGAGTACATGAGAGAGGACGTAGGAGTCAGGATGTGGAGAGAGTTTTCAGAGTTTTCAGATTGCTTGTTTTGAAGCATTACAGGAGAAGACTGTGTTATGTTGGCAAAGGGAGGGCATACAGAATGCAGGAGTAACAGTAATGACAGCAATGACCTGTTTTTTGTTTGCTTATTTTGTATAATATCACTCCTGCAGGGATCATTCCAACGTGCGGCGCATGCACACAGCAGTCAAACTCAATGAAGTCATCGTAAATAAATCCCATGATGCCCGCCTGGTCTTACTCAACATGCCAGGACCGCCCAAGAACCCAGAGGGAGACGAAAACTGTATCCTTTCTCTCACACCTGTGTTAAAAAGTTATACATACAGATAGTGTATTCAGCTTATAAAAAGTGTTCATATGACAGACAGCTATAGAGCAGTGCACAGATGAACGGTCGGACAATACTTACATTTCTGTGTCTGAAAGATCTTCATTTTACAGTATATGTATAAATCAGAGAAGTATTATATCATTACATTCTTAATTCTCTGTTGTCACATCAAATAATGGTCTAAAGTGCAAAATTGCAATTCAGAAAATTTTAACTTGAATTGTTCATTTCTTACATATTTATAAGACAAATAAATTTATTTTCATAATTACATACAAAAAATAGAAAACAAGAAATAATAAATACAACAAATAAAAAAACAACAACACTGTATTGTAAGTTTTTAATATTTTTTAGAATTATTTATTTTATTTATCGTGACCTCCTGAATGCTTGATTCTGATTGGTTGGAAGATACGCCCCATTGTGTTTTATTTCTTACTTAATTAATTATTTGTTACGATGATTATCCCTGACTGAAAAACACAGATATGGAATTTTTGGAGGTTCTGACTGAAGGTCTGGAGCGCGTCCTGTTGGTCAGGGGTGGAGGAAGTGAGGTCATCACCATTTATTCTTGAGTGCCAGTAAAAGTCATTCAGCTGATGATTAACTGAACTGCAATGTGGATGATACATCACTGGCTGTGTCTTGAACATGCTCCGCCTACTCCATCAAGCCCCACCCACCATCCACATCGGCCTGTGTTTGCCAGCACCAACTCTTCAGCACTTGTCACCATTTCCATGTGAACGACATGATGGCTATGAATGTGCGTAGAAGCGCTATGTGTAGGACCAACTGATGAGAAACACACACACACACACACACACACATAGATACACATTACACAGTGGGACAGTGAGTGTGTTCCATGGATTGACTCAGGGGTTGTTCTGGTTGATGGACCTTGAATGTGTGTGTGTGTGTGTGTGGTATTGTTAGGACAGTTTCTATGTTCCAGATTGAATGATTATTGTTAAAGGCTGTTTCAGCTATGTGTTTGTGTTTGTATTTGATGACTGATGAGCGTGGAAGGACTGAAAATTCAGAATTAAGGGTGAAGGATTTTGCTAGCAATATGACGCAGGCATTGTTGCACATTTTGTCAGTGTTTCAGCATGCTATTTTAACGTCGTTTATTAACGTGCTTGCATGTTAGTGTGTATGAGCGAGCGTGAGAGATCCATTTCATATCCCTCTCCCGGAGTATGCGCTTAATTTGTCTTGTATTTTTTATTTCCTTTGAGCAGCCACAATGTGCTTTCAGCCTTTCCACTGAAATTCCTGCACTCTTAGAATGATTAGTATTTGTGGTTCTTGCTCTGTTTTTATGTGTGCAGATCACCTGCCCTTTGCAGCGCTTTCGAAGTATGTTTTAAGACTAAAAAATTGTTCTTCGCAGATTGCCTGTATCTTTTTTTTTTAATGTGCAGAGATGGCCATGTTTGCTCTGTGCTCCACACGTCTTTGGTTGTACTTTCAAAGCAAAGACCAATTTTTATGTTATTTCTTTGTTGTTGGTTTTTTTTTTACATTACATTAATATTTCGAAATAAAAGGGTGCAAGTCGATAAGTGGGAAATAAACTGATTTTGGAAGGAAATTGACGTTGGCCGTCTGGTGTGTTTAATTCGCTTATTGTTACACATCCGCTTCATATTCATACTCCTATTGATCAATGATAATAAATAATACACTTTTCATTTAGCATCTTTCATACTTTTAAAGTGCTTTATAATGTGAAGAAAAACAAAAATGTAGTCAAAAGTGAAACTGCATAATATGTAAATAATATTGATAAATAAATAATAGCAGAAAGAAGAAAATATTAAAATATATGTATATGTATATAAAATATATGTGTAAACATAAGAATGAAAGTACATTTTTTAAATCATGCCAGAAAGCTAGTCAAAGTAAGGTAAAATAACAAAAGCTAATTAAATCTTTTTAACTGAAATGAATTTTTTTTTTTTTTTAAATCAGTGATATTTGGAGCCTGACTATAAAAAATAAGTCCATTTTAATATAAACAAATCCAAAATGTAGCTTTTTTTAAATATATTTTTTAAACATTTTTATATAATGTATTAATGCATAAAATATTAAAATTGTATATCATGCATTAAAATTAATAATAATAAATGTAACTTTTAAGTGTTTAGCTTACAAATAGACTGTGTCCCAGATCAACCCATATTACCTATACATCCTCACTACATAGGGCATATAACACTGGTGTCTACACACTCTCTCTCTCTCTCTCTCTCTCTCTCT
>CM040481.1:6607519-6620116 GCA_022758105.1 Pangasianodon gigas
TATATATATATATATATATATATATATATATATATATATATATATATATATATATATATATATATATATATATATATATATATATATATACACACATACGCATTTAATCTCCCATCTCAGGAGGCATTGTGTGGATGGAAGATGGATAGATGCATGAACACTATAAACACTTTCAATATTATTTTTCTGTATTACAACACAGACAGTTCACTGGATTCAGTACATTGTTCATTTGTTTAAAATTCTTGGTATTTTTTATACATAAATGCAATTTTATATGCAAGAATCCTCTACATTAATTTTTTTTGTAGACTATAATTTTTATGTTATGTCTATGATGGGCAGAAAAAAAAAAAAAAAGCTTTGAAATGTCAAAAATTACACTCAGTGTATAACCTCATAAATATTTCTCTGGCTTTTGTTTTTTATTTATTTATTTATTTATTTATTTTAATTTATTTTTGGTGTTCTGTACTTGTTGATACAATTTCATGTAAGTTATTTTTGGCATTAATAATAATAATAATAATAATAATAATAATAATAATAAAATTCCCAGTGAACGCAGGTAGAAAAACAACAACAACAACAACAACAACAACAACAACAACAACAGTAGCAGCACCGCGGCGGTGGGTTACGTCACATCCGCTTTTAACCCGGAAGCCGGTTGCCATGTTGTGAGAGTATTTTTTAAGCTGTGAGAGTCGCTTTGGTCGGAGTTCCAAGTCAGAAACCGTGTCGTTTTCAGGGCGAGTATGGAGGTAAGAAGAGAAGCCGAGAGTTACTCAATGTCAATATCTCATCTGTCTGCTCCCTCGTCCACCCCTGACATGTTAATTCACACTTTGCTCCTCGAATTGTCCATTAAACAAGGAGTTAAAAAAGCCACCAAGAAGCCCGAGCGCTCCCCATCAACTTACTTCCTTGTTCTTAGCTAGCTTCCTCTAGCAGCTAGTCACAAACGAATGGCTTTATGGAGAGCGAGCTAGCTAGCTAGCTATCATCTGCTTACAGAAAACTACTTTCCTTTCCATTATTTGGGAATATTTACCTCGCTTGGTCAGCAGTCTCACTTCAGATCAGTACACACTTCAGTATTTCTGCTGCTGAAGCTGATAAACTCGAGTTAGGCACTTAAAGACAGAGCTAGCTACTTCACCATCATCACTCAGATCTCACACTTGTGTTGGTGTTGAACACAGCTCTGTGTTAGACTGGGTCTAGTGTTTACTAAAGCATACTCCATGGAAGAGCTGTGACCTGTGGTGTGTTTGATTCACTGCTCTGGGGTGTAAATATCAGGCTTCATATTAGAAATGTTTACTGGAGCTTTGCTTTGATTTGATTGTTGTAAACATTAAGAGAAAAGTTTTGAGGAAAATAGTTGAAAACTTGGAGAAGTGAGTAGAAAAGCAGCAAAACTACAAAGATGGATTAATCATCTGAAGTGATTCATGATCATCTGAAATGATTCGTGATCATCTGAAATGATTCGTGATCATCTGAAACGGTTCTTTGGATTTATTTTGAATCTAGGGACGAGCATTAGTTATTAAACCTGACAGTAGGAGTCTGTGTAGACATGTAGAGACTTTAATACAGAATTTAAACCAAGATCGAAGACTTAAACCAGGACTTCCTTCACTTTCTTCTGTCATTCAAACGTGATACGAATCACTTCAGCTGGAGAACTTTTCACCTGGTCAGATTGTATATTTATATTTATCAAATGGATAATCAGGGCTAGTGAATTTTTTAAGCAGCTCTAAATGAAAAATATCCATCCACTCGTGTTTCAGAGTGATAGAGAAAAGAGTCGATTCTCAGACTCCATAGTTTTGGGAATCGAGAGTCGACTCTTAAGCCAAAGAGTCGATTGTAATTCAAACGATGCAGAATCAACTGGGAGAATCCGGAGTCGCTGTTATTTGCCTGCTATTTAATCAGAGATCTGAATTTGTTTTAGTGTGTATTAGTTTGCTGTTTATCACCTTGGTTCATAGGGGTTCGAACTAGTTTATTAAATAAAATATTTGTGGTCCAAGTTCATATAATAGGACTAGTCAAGCTGACAGCAACATATTTGTCATGCCAAGATCCTTTCATATTAATACAATCATAGTAGTGTGTACTTAATATTGCACTATTTATTCTATAAGATTATCTTGCTGGGTTTTGGAATCAAGAATCAATCGATTGCCGAAACTCGGAGTCGGAGTCGACTCCTTCAGTGCCGGTTCTGCGTTCGGACTGTTCCACTGCTCGATAGTGGGGGGAGCGTCTTATTCCTGAAAACGCGATTCCTATTTTGTCTTGATGTTTACTGCGTATCACTTTTATAATCGAATTAAGACATCAGTGTTACATGATTTGCTATCAAGTTTATCGAGTTCAATGGTTTACTGAACACGCGTGAGATATTACGAGCATCAGTACTCCCCCTTGCTGCGCCTCCATCCTGAGGTCGGAGAATCCGTAGCTCGGGCTCGATTGAGAAGCCTGTGGCGCACGTAGAGCAAAGAAAAAAAAACCGTTTGATGTGATCAACGGTATCGGCCAGTTTTTATTTGGATTTTATGTCGATTTGAATTCGCTTCGGTTTATTTTAATGTGTCAGGAATCGACGTGGTGGTGTACTTGATATCGGACGCAGTGTGAAATGTGGAATTTTGCTATAACCGGTGTCTTAGCCGTGTTTTTTTCCCCCCATGTGGCTGTCATTCAAATGGTATCTACTTTAGCAGTGAGCTAACCTGCTAGCTAGCACGCCTTAGCTGCGCGCAGGACTCTGCCGCTGTCTTTTAAACACAAATGTCTGCGGTTTCATCTTTTTAAATTTGTTTTGCATCTGTTCACGAGGCGCGAAGTTGTCTCGGCGGCTGTGTGTCACGCACCGCAGTGTGCGTCAGTCATGCGGGACGGCGCGAGCCGAGTGTGAGAGAGAGAGCAGTGGATTTAACCCGGGTTATTTCTGGCACTGGAGTAAAGCTGGGGGTCACTGGATCCATCCGAGGCCTTCCAGTCCACTCGGAAACGCGCTCAGAGGATTTCTGCCACTCGATCGGCGTCACACTGCGGGTCAAATTTCATTCATTTATTGTGTTTTTTTTTATTGCGCATGCTCACACTAGTCCTAAAATGGATCTGAATTTTTACTCGGATCTGACGGATGGGACCGGACAGCCAGGAGATCCCGAGTTCCTGGACGCACAAGCCTTTAACGGATTTGATACAGTGCAAAAGGTGATCACTGTAATCCTTAAATATTAATAATAACAACCTTGTCTTTAGAGATTGTGTGCAACGTGTAAAAATGTAATCTGTAGAGTTTAATAATGAGTTCTAACCTTTCCATTTACATTTACGGTATCTGGCAGATGCTCTTATCCAGAGCGACTTGCATTGATGTCGTTTATACAGTTGAGGGTTAAGGGTCTTGCTCAAGGGTCCGGCAGTGGCAGCACGGCGGTGCTGGGGTTCGATCTCATGACCTTCCAATCAGTAGTCCAATGTCTTAACCACTGAGCTACCACTGCCTCGTTCCTGGACTCGCTCCTAAAGCCTGCTCGAGTTACTCTAGTTAAAGGAAACCTTCACACTGAAACACCTTACACGTGTTTGTTGTTGTTGTTGTTCGTCTTTCGGCTGTTCCTGTTAGGGGTCGCCACAGTGGTTCATTCGTCCGTGTATTTGAACTAGCACAGCTTTTATGCCGGATGCCCTTCCTGACGCAACTCTCCCCAATTTTATCCAGGCTTGGGACCGGCACTGAGAGCACACTGTTGCATACAACCCCAGTGGCTGGGGTCAGTCCCCTGGCTAGGAATTGAACCCGGGCCCCAGCGATGAGCACGCTGTGGCCTAACCACTAGTCCTCCAGTTATCCAAACACCTCACATATGTTTATACTGTAATATTTCTGATGTGTTCAGTGATTCTGGTCTCGCTGTATTTTCATTATTCCTGGGAGAAGTTAGAGACTGTGTGCCACTCTGACGTCACAGCGGGACATTAGCCCTGTTCGGATTGGATTAGTGATGGATCATCAGTGGGGAATCTGTAATTATTTTTCCACGCCCAGACGGCAATAAAACGACCACATGGGAGCGTGGCGCGAGGTTCTAGCAGGTTGTATTTTCTATGAACCTGGATGTTTGCATCACGTGGTGTTATATAATCACGCTCTGTTCAACAACAGGGTGTCCAAGCAGTGGAAAAGGCACTGGAGTAGAGACGAGATGCCGGATCTTAATTCAGTCTGGGGTGAACCAAAGTTCCAGCAAGAGTTTGAAAATACAGTAATCACAAAGGGTGCGTCTCAATCAGCTCCATAGGCCGTGAATCAGTATATCATGTACACGAGTTCAGATGCTGGTAAAACACCTGACACACTCCACACTAGGACACTGATGACTCAGTTTCCGGTGACTCGCGTTGTGAAACGTCACCACTGACATTTATCAACAACAGGCAGGACCGATATCTTTCTGACATTCTATGGCATATAAATTTTGTTAAGCTTAATCACACACGTTTGTCATTGTACTTCAACAGGATTGTAGGCTAGCTAGTGGTTTTTTTTAAATGACTAAACTCTTAAAAGTCGTTAGACTCAAACAAACCATATATGTACGTAGAACATCAAATAAAGTTAAATTGCTAACGTAAGTAATTTGAGAGCTACAACAATGATAACAAGCCACTTACATTGGTAGACGAAGTTGGCTGAGAGTTCGTCTGCCATTTTTTTGAAGCTGAGAGACTTCAGGAAATATGATGTCATTTCCAGTAAGGGAATATACTAAGCATCGATGCTCCCTGGTTTTTGCAGTGCAAAAGTTCCAGTGCACTGGAAGGATTTTGCGATCGAGACAGACCTTAAAACTCCAACTCCCTGGTCAGCGTCCTGACTACTGAACTAGGGAGCTGATTGAGACGCACCCAAAGTGTACGAGAAGCATCCGTTTTTCGTTTCATGACTCAGGAAGTGTTTAATATCCGGGGACGGTCACTGATACATGCACTGCAAGATTAAATACTGCAAGCAGTCAAACATTTTTTTCCCCAACTCAAGCCGACATCTGAATAGAAAATCACAGACGTGTATCCGATCTAAAATGATCAGACAAGTGCTGAGTCGATAATTCCGCCTGTGATTTTTCTCAGAGGAGGACGGAGGAAAAATGCCGACATGGCCAATCCGGACAGAAATAAAGTCACCTGTAAAAACAGGAGATTCAGATAGGGCATTGTTATTGTTAGTGCAGTTACAGTGGAGATTTTCATGACGTCCAGGGTTTTTGCCCTTGACTCCTAAAAACAAAAGTTCAAGCGTTCTCAGTCACCACTTTTCAGCGACATTCAAGGTGGAATAAATGAGAAACCCAGTAGAAATAGTGCAGACTTTGAGTCCAGCAAACGCTTGGCTAGTTAGTGATCTTTGAGATGACGAGCGTGATGGCGTTGACGGTGGTATTAAAATGAAAACGTAGCTTTGGAGCTCTGTTTGAGCCGAGCGTACAGGTGACGAGGTGTGAAAGCTGGACAGACTAAAGAACTAAAGTGCTGCTGCATCACTGTATTTAGGCAGCGATGAAGCAAGAGCTAAATTCCCCTGGCGCAGCTATCAGAAGGTGTCCGAATGGCATCGTGGGTAATGTAGGAAACCGTTAACCGAAGTGAAAATAAGTCAGAATTTCATTACAAAGTAAACCTTGGACGCTATTAAAGATGTTAATTATAAAGATTAATATGCTAGTCATTCACAGTGGATTTTTTTTTCTTTTAATGTCTTTCTCAATTTGAATAATTTGCTTTGGATTCTTTTTCAGTTTCCCGGAGGAAGCGACAACTTTTTGCCCATCAGTGGAGAGGGCCATCCTTTCTTGTCCTCCTCCGAGGTACCGCTCCACTCCACATACTCCCTTCAAATCCAGGATGCCGAGGTGCTTTGCGTACAGAGCGTTTTTTTCTTTCTTTCTGTCCATGTCATTGTTCACATTGTCCACACTTTAGACCTAATCTTAAAGCCAGAATTCAAAAAGTGTTTGTTTGAAATTGCTTCTAGTTACGGAGACTCACTGGGTACACTTCTTTTTTTTTTTCTACACTCTCAGAAAGGTACTAAGCTCTCAAGGGTACCTTTTATACCTTTATTATGTAAAGCTTCACTCTAAAAACTACAGATTATGCTCTAATTATGTACCTTAAGTCATTTTAAAGGCACAATGTATCTAAATTTCCAGTAAAAGATACAAAGGTATAAGGAGGGGTCCCCAGTGACGCGGAAAGGTAGTACTATTAGTTTGTTTTTTTTTTCCATAGAGCATATGTTTAATTGCAAAGATTTGCGCCAATTCGTATGATTTCGTTCCGTTTTAACTATTTACGTGTATCCTAAACTGCACACTCTGTAAACAATCTGCGTCTCATGTAATTCGAACCGAGTTACGCACGTGCATAGAGTGACGTTTCGTTTCAGCGTTTCCATAACAACGAGAAACACACGGCATTCAGCCATCCCGTCAGCGCATTCAGCTTTTTAACCAACGCTGCTTGTGTTTTTATTGTGTGTGATTATTGAACAACAGCGAAAAGAAGAGTTTGTGATCGTAGTAAAGTTTCATGTTTTCTGGAAATCCAGGAACAGGCATGTGCGACTTGTTGAAAATAACATAAAATACACATGGTATTTATCTTCTGTTATTAACAACATTAAAAAAAGTGACTGTCCGCCAACTGCACAAGACATAAAGGTTTTATTAAAGTTTTCCCGAGTACATGTGCTGCATCCTCGCTGAACGTCTGGCGAATAGCCTGTGAAATGCACAGCTGACTTTACTGAGGTCAATTCGTGTCCCACGTCTGCCTCAAAATAGTAGCTTGACGCCAACGCCGCTGCTCGTCCAACCTCACGATTGTTTTAAATAGATTTCAATCTGTAACACGAGCTGTGGTTTCTGACAGGACCGTTTTATTGCACAAGGAGCACATCCTGATCTGAACACGTACGCACAGATTTCAATAGTAATAAAAAAAATCACACACAAAGGTTTACATGGCTGTTTTTTTTTTTTTTTAATGTATAATTAAAAAGATTGCCCAACTCACTCGATCACATTGACCTCAATCGTTTTATACTGTTCAGGTAAACATTTTTTATTCAGATTGAGCAATCAGTCTGATTATTAACAGAATTTATTATGCTACATGTAAACGTTAGCTTTTTGACTTGCACCAATTTAAGATTTGCAACGTATAACACACAGTCGAGTTCTTCAGCTCATGTTCAAGATCTTGATGTAGCCATTTTGGGTCTCCATTACTAGAGTTAAGAACTAAATCTACTGCAAATACCAGTACTAGTGTTGTGTTGTTTTTTTTGGGGGGGGGTAAAGCTGTTCCTTAAATGTTGATGATGTGATGATGCTTTTGCACTCACCTCTATTAATTCTAGTCCTGAAGGAAATGAGTCCAGCACATTTTTGGTGATTTTTCAGAAACACCCATAAGAGACGAGTAGCTACACGTCCACAAGACACACACTATAAGTGATTTGCTAGTGTGAATGTAGGGCAGTAGAGAATGCAGAGCCTCTTACACAGTGCCTAGTAGACACTTTTCAGATACATGTGTACCAGAAATAGTTACAGCTTACAGTTCAGTATTACTACTGGAGGTTTTCAACCAGGACTTTTCATTTCAGTGCATCACTACGAATAAGTTTGATGATGTAACTCCTGGGTCCTACATTGAGCTGTGAATAATGATAGCATGATGTTCTTGATTAATACAAACCCTGATTTAATTCATGCAGGAATTAACAAGTTTAGTGAATGTCTGTAATTAAGAAAATTGCCAAACTGTGCTGAGCTCCAGCCCTGAGTGACTGGAATTGAGTTTCTTGCTCTAAGTAAGATTGCAAATTGCGTTAGATCGCTGGTCTGTCTCTGTCTCTGGACTTGTAGCTTACTGACATACAGGCAGCTGTTTATGTCTGCATTGATAGCCTAGTGATGTCAGTCTTAAAAACCTCGGAAGAGTGTTCACTCTGACCCTTTGGCTTTTCAGGTAGCTGAAAGTGAATATATATATATATATATATATATATATTTTATATATATATATATATAAAATACAAAAAATATTGTATTGTGTGATACGTGAAGACATTTCTACATTACATGACATTTCTACTACATCATGATGTATAGGTTTGCTAACAAAGCCATAGTGTTGCATTTGAACACTTTAATGACACCTTTATTTTGACAATCTGTACAAAATTTTAACTTCTAATCAGCCAGAATTTCTAATTATTATAAAACAAATGTGTTGTCATGATTTATCATGACGTATATGACAACACATTATATATTATATAGTCATATTGCCTAGCCCTAAGTCACACCACTAATTATCTGTGCTTGATTGCCTGCTGTAAATAATTGCTTTGCAGGTAATTTGGCACAATATGCAGTTTGGCAAGTACTTGAAGTTAGACTAAATTTGCTTGTAGATAATTAAAGCCCCAAACAAATCTGTAGTACGGTTTAAAGCTGTACAGACCAAAGCTTTCCAATGTGTGTGATTTACCATGAGGCTAGAACTGAACCGGTGGTATTCCTTATATTATAATATAATCTTCCTCCTGCAGACTTTCCACACTCCCAGTTTGGGCGACGAGGAGTTTGAGATCCCGCCCATCTCGCTCGACCCCGACTCGGCCCTCAGCGTTTCCGATGTGGTGTCACACTTCGGAGAGCTGGGAGATGGTGGTCCAGCCCCTGTCGTCCCCGGCAACGCTGTAGTGCAGGGTGACGACCCTTCCTTTGCCTCAACCTTTGTAAACCCAACGACACAAGGGCTTGAGCATTTGAGCCTGATGACCCAGCAGGGAGGAGGACCGATGCTGGGATCAACTCTGGGAATGGTGAGGAGAAAATATGGCTATCAGTGCTGGGGATTTGGCAAATGTTGTAACATTTTGTACATAAATAGTTTCCTAGTATGGTAAAATAGGTCTGCTTGAGATTTCTCCAACTGGAGATGTGTGGTGTTATGATATGTGTTTAAAAGGTATACATGTAGCACTAATTTTGGTCATGTACATTATAATTTTGGTCATATAACACATACTCATATAACTGTGGTAGGTATTTGTTTATAAAAATAGTACAATTATTAAAATTAGGAACAATGAATGAAGCCTACATGTTCACGTCTTATCTTGGATGCAAGAACCAAGTTTAAACCCGAACCTAAACTATATGACGTTTCCAGGATCTTGGGCATCCCATTGGCTCGCAGTTCAGCAGCTCCTCCCCCATGACCATCGACGTGCCGCTCCCGGATATGAACCACGGCCTTCTGGGGCACAATCCGCTGACCACCATTGACCAGTCGGAGCTTAGCGCACAGCTGGGTCTCAGTCTAGGGGGCGGGACCATTCTGACACGCACACACTCACCTGACCAGCCACTGTCGGCCACCGGCTCGCCTTCGGAGTCTCTGCAGGATGACGACATGGACGACTTCAGAAGAGTGAGTGTTTTAGTTTAGATCATAACTCAGGTTAATTCCTGACTAAATTAAACCCAGTTTACACTGTCACAGATACCAAAAGTCCCATCGCAAATCACCGGGGCCCATTATAATATAAAAAAACGTCTTTAAAACTGAAACGTAATGGAAACTCATCTGTTTATCCTATTCCTGTCTTCTTTTCCCCTTCCCCCCTTCTGTCCTTCTCCCTCTGGCCTGGAAGAGCGTGCTGGTGGAGTCCCCTGTCTCTCTTTCCGTCTCTCCCGGCGTCATCTCTCTCTCCCCTGCTCTCTCAGAGCAGCCCACCACGTCTGTGTCCTCCGCTCCACCCACGCTGGCCCGTAAAGCCGTAGGTGTTGGAGGAGGAGCCAAAAAAGGCAAGAAGAAAAAAGATCCCAACGAGCCCCAGAAGCCAGTTTCGGCTTATGCGTTGTTCTTCCGCGATACACAGGCAGCTATCAAGGGCCAGAACCCCAATGCCACGTTTGGAGAGGTGTCCAAGATTGTCGCCTCCATGTGGGACAGTCTGGGAGAGGAGCAGAAGCAGGTAAGAGTCTGTTAGGCGTGTGGTATTAGGTCTGCATGCCATTATTGGTTTTTTCTTGGCTGATAATTGGCTTATATGCGCCATTACTTTGCAAAATGTTTTCCTTGTTTTATTGGGTAAGCCAGATATGGTCAAAAGATTTGCTCAGGTAACAGACACCTGATAACCCTGTTTTATCATCCTGTTTGTGCTTCAGGTCTACAAGAGGAAGACTGAAGCTGCTAAGAAGGAGTATCTTAAAGCGCTGGCAGCTTACAGAGCCAGTCAGCTATCACAGGTAACATGCAGTGAGCCAGTCATGCTGCTTAGGTGCCTTTTTGAACAAATACTAATGAAACTGTAGTCTATATGTAACTATAGAAAGTCTATCTTTAGTACAAAGCATTACATTTACATTAGTTATTATTGACCTTTGCAGCCCACTATTGAGGTGCTGGACACGGCGCCTTCTCCACCCGCCGCTCCTGTCGTGACTCCCGCCCCTGAGGCTCCACCCCCTCAGCCAACGCCCACACGCTCTAACCGCATCCCGGTGCACGCCCCCGACAACAACACCATCACCAACATTTGCACGTCGAACATCATCATCGACTTGCCGCAGGTCACCACACGCTCTCGCACAGGTGCCCACAAGCCACCCGCTTCCTCGGCTCCGCCCACCGCACCGACCCCGACTCTGCCTATGGTCACCAAGATCATCATCCCCAAGCAGCCTTCGGCCCGCCAGCCGCCACCCCTGCAGCAGATGCAGAACACGCCGCCACCCCCACGCCTCCAGCAGATGGTGCATTCTGTTGCCCCACCACCGCTCCAGGCCAAACCTCGCGGAGGGGGTGCAATCGGCCAGGCCGCCGCCCCTGTTGCTGCCACACCTCCTCCTCCGCTGCAGATTAAGATAGTCCCTGCCCCTGCACAGGCAGATGTGGCCACACCCATTATTGTGACTAGCACCACGGAGGCACCCGCAGACGCCGCCGCCATGGAGATGGAAGTGGCGCAACCTGCCACTATAGTCACCACAGAAGCAGAGGAAGGGGTATGGTGAAGACCAAATTACACCAGAGATTGTGACCCTCGTGTTCTGTTCATTGTATGCATTGAGATTTTAAGGCAGTAAAACATTTAAGGAATAAAGCACAACAGGGCATGCTGTTATTGGAAAGTAACGACAGGGTGGTGTGATGTGTTCTTTATCAGTGCCTTGATATTTTATGCAAATTTTAGTTTTCTTCATTCACCAGGCAGTAAAAAATATATCACGTTGTGAATTTTTGGTTTTGTAAATATTATTAAGAGCAAATTTGCAAACAAGTATTTTTCAATAAGATTAACAGTGCTGTCAGGTCAAAACGAACTGAACATGAGCAATTTCTAACAAATATAAGGGTTTTTTTTTTTTTTACAAAAAAAATGGGGGTTTTTGAACTGAACAGAACATAAGAGTTAGAATCATAAAATTGCTGCAGTTGGTCCTGATATTCCACAATATTTATTTATTTCTATATTTTTATTACCATTTTTATTCTTGTTCTTCCTTTCTTCTCTCTCAGATGGAGGTGGAGCTGAACAGCTCTCCAGCGCATGAGGTGGCTCCCCCTGCAGGTCCTGCTGTGTGTGTGCGTGCCGGCTGCAACAACCCGCCAGTGGAAAGCAAAGACTGGGACAGAGAATACTGTAGCAACGAGTGTGTGGCCACACATTGCAGGTACAGAAACATACAAACACACACCTCTCACTTAAACCCAACTAGCAAGCATGAATCCTCACTATGTAACGTGGGTGGAAGAGTAAGAAACATAACCTGACAACTGTAACACACAATATTTGCTGCAACTTCACATTTTCAAACATGAAAGAGTCCACTGATAACACTACAGCATGTGTTGAATAATTTCAGTGCAAAACTGGCACGATCGCTGATTTTCACCCTTTTAGAGTTCAGCTTAATTTAACAGCTTGTCTTGTTTTGAAGGTCTTGTAACATATTGCAAAAAGATACATTTGGAGTTTTGTGGGGCGCAATTTATAACCATTTATAGCACTGCGCTGCTGAATTCTCTGATCTGATTGGTCAGAAGGTGTTTTGTTTTTTCTTTAACAGCAGCACTGACTGTAGAGCAGCTGTATTTACAGTCAGGTCCATAAATATTGGGACAGTGACACAGTTTTGGTAATTTTGCCTCTGTACACCACCACAATGGATTTGAAATGAAGCAGTCAAGATGTGACTGAAGCGTAGACTTTCAGCTTTAATTCAAGGGGTTTAACAAAAATATTGCATTAACCGTTTAGGAATTGCAGCCATTTTTTTACAGAGTTCCTCCATTTTCACAGGCTCAGAAGTAATGGGACAAACTAATATAATCATAAATATTAGGATTATTTTTATTACTTGGAGGTAAATCCTTTGCAGTCAATGACTACCTGAAGTCTGGACCCCATGGACATCACCAAATGCTGAGTTTCCTCCCTTGAGATGATTTGCCAGGTCTTTACTGCAGCCA